>CM052898.1:25481310-25506961 GCA_028534135.1 Potos flavus | reverse complement strand
GGACAATGGGCCAGAATAGTGGACTCTACTATGGAAGCAGAGTCAGTGTCACCCTAAGAATAAAGGAAAAAAGAAGGACACTTTTATGAGCAAAGCCCAGGCCTTAATGTATGAACTTCCCTTTTCTAGTTTGGTTTGGCACAAAGATGACTAGATCTAATTTAGAGCATTTCCCCCAATACGTTTATCTTTATAGAACCCTGACCTGGGTGGTAGTGTCATGACCCCCTTGATCAGAACCTGTGCTTACATTTTTACTCACTTTCCCTTCATTCATCAAACCTCTCTCTCTCTCTCTTTTTTAATGAGGCTTTTATTATTTTATTTATTTTTATTTTTTTTAAGATTTTATTTATTCATTTGACAGAGAGAGACCACATGTAGGCAGAGAGGCAGGCAGAGAGGCAGGCAGAGAGGGAGGGGGAAGCAAGCTCCCTGCTGAGCAGAAAGCCCAATGTGGGGCTCGATCCCAGGACCCTGAGATCATGACCTGAGCCTAAGGCAGAGGCTTTAACCCACTGAGCCACCCAGGCGCCCCACATCAAACCTCTTTTAACCCCTTTTTCCTACTCCCTTTCCTCCTCCAAAAGATAAGGTATCCAAAGACTCATGTGTTTTAAAGTAGCCAAAATTATTTTCAATTTTCAATTATTTAATTTCACTTAAATTATTTTCAATTATTTAAAACTGAAAACAAACAGTATAAAAACAGCCCGATTTCAGTCATTCCTACTTATAATCCTCAGAAAACTTCGCAATCTAAAGGCAGTGTAGTTTGTGAAAACAATTAAATATAACCCAGATAATCAACCCAGAAAAATCTTTTTAGAAGGTGAAGACATAATGGTACCAGCATTTACCGTTCTCCAAACTGGAGAATTTGGCAGATCAGGCAAATTATCTACCTAATATCTTACATAGCAATAGATATATGGATCCTTTTTTTCTTTTATTTGCTGGCATGTTGCCATGTCCATGTCAATGCAAAAGACTCAATTCTCCACTTAGTCCATGTAAACTGCATTTCAGTCTATACCTCATATAGCTCCCACTTCTATTAAAAGAAACTGTACATGTAAGAAATGTGATTACCCTTGTGAATATTTGGTTTTTAGAATTCATGTCAAATATTTATTGTAAAATATGTTGTTCTGTTTTTCTTTTTTATCTTAACTAATAAGGTGGTTTTCTAAAACCAATTCCTGTAAGTAGTATTATTTATCATTCTAAAACATGTTTTATTGCCTGGAGTGAAAGAAGATGTTTTTGTGTGGCTTGATTTTATTATTTTTAGTCTTATGATTGTACTTTAATTCCATCCTAACCTACTTCATTTCACTTTAGTAAGAATTATCATATGATAAAGAGTAATGATGAAGAGTAGGTTTCTCAAAGAAAATAAACCTGAAAATACTATCCAAAACAAGACAGGGATCAATGAAATAAATAGGCAAATATTCTACTATGTAAGGATCTATTCCTGGATTACTTGGTATCTTTAATGTTTTTTTTCATTTTGATTATTTGTGCCCAAGTTCTGGTCATCTCATTTGTTAAAAGTCCTTCTCCTACCAGTTGAAATAAAAAGTTTAAACCTAAAATCTATTGAAAAATATTAAAAAAAAAAATTAACTCCAGTATAGTTAACATACACTGTGTATTAGTTTCAGGTGTTCAATATAGTGATTTAACAATTCTATACATTATTTAGTGCTCATAATGGTAAGTGTACTCTTCATCCCCATCACCTGTTTCATCCATCTCCCCACTGGCCCCCCCTCTGGTAACCATCAGTTTGTTCTTTTTAGTTAAGAGTCTGTTTTTTTGTTTTTTTGGTTTGTCTCTTTCTTTCTTCCTTTGTTTTATTTCTCAAATTCCACATATGAGTAAAATGGAATAGTATTTGTCTTTCTCTGACTGACTTATTTCACTTAGCATTATACTTTCTGGCTCCATCCATGTCATTGCAAATGACAAGATCACATTCTTTCTTATGGCTAAATAATATTCCATTGTATGTGTGTGTGTGTGTGTATATATATATATATACACACATACATATATATATATATATCTCACATCTTTTTTATCCATTCATCTATTGATGGACACGAGCTGCTTCCATAATTTGGCTATTATAAATAATACTGTAGTGAACATAGGGGGGCATATATCTTTTCAAATTAATGTTTTCATATTCTTTGGGTAAAATACTCAGTCGTGGAATTACTGGATAATATGGTAATTCTATTTTTAATTTGTTGTAAAATACTTTTAATATAAAATCTAATTTAATTTTCCTGTCATTCCAAGAGAAATGAGTACAATTGTCTCTCATAACTCTGCTTTTGAGTGGCAGAGGCAGAACTGCCTAGGTTGAGAGCGCAAGCTTTTAATTTGACGTAGGTATTCCATAAGGCTCATATTTCTCCTTTTTGGTGCTTGTGAGCTATTTCTAAAATTTTATTTTATTTTATTTTATTTCTAAAATTTTTAAAATAAAAGAAATATTGATTGAAGATGATTATGAGATGATTACATCTAGATAATATGAAATTTGTTATGAGATTTAAAAAAAATAACTCGACCAAACTATCTTCTAGTAAAAAACACACAAAAACATTAAAATGGCCATTAAACTCAGTGTTATTTGATTATTATATGAGTGACATACAAAAGTGATTGTTTTTCACCAAAGTGTCTATCAATTGCCAATGACTCTGATATTTCCTTATACTTGTGGCCTTTTACATGATCACAGCAAACACTTCAGAGGAAAATGGTCTAGATGAGAAAACCCTGGGTTAATGTTTCAGTTGTTTCCATCTCCTCTAGACTTTGCTTTTAGTGGGTGAGATTTAAAAAAGATCAGTGTTATAACTTCTGTTTTTGTGATACGGTCTCCAGATGGCTGACTAAAATTTATTCCATCACCTTGAGGTTATTCAAGTTTCCTACAAAGCAGAACTGGAGGTAGGGGCAAATATGGAAGCATCTAGAATAACTTAATTGATAATATAGATACTTGTCTGTATCGGAATCTATGGTAGAATTATATTTTTAAAAATAAGAACAGGGGTGTTAACAAAAGGTAAACAAATATTAAGACCCTTTGGGTATGTTCTGGGGTTATTTTCATTCTTGTTCATCAAAATTTGTATCTAGAAAGCCATGACTCTTGGTTTAAATGTCCAAGTAGAGTTCTGGTTGGCATATCTTATCTTCAGTAGTAGAGAAGAGCTGTGATATCCCCCAAGGACTTTGAATTAACTTTTAGCTAAGATAAAATATATCTTTGAAAGGATGTACATTTTAAAAGACAAGAATGCACACCATTTAAAAAAACTGTAAAAGTATTTCTCATAAAATCTGTTTAAGTCTCTCTGATTGAAAACTTATGGGGAGGATTGAGAAGATTCTTAGATTTAGCTAAGCAATGTTACATTTAATACCCAAGTCATAGGTTTAGATGATTAACAAAACATAGACATTGACTTTTGTTTTAATGAGTATAATTGGGATAAATAACCCACATAATGCCAAAGGAATTTATAAAAATACAACAGTAAACAAAACTTTTTTATAGCAATTGAGAAGCTCCAAATTGTTCTGAAGACAGAATTCATGGTCATTCTTCTCCCAGCGTAAACTAATGTGATAGTACTTAAATGCCTAAGCTTGCTTAAAGAAGAAATATTTAACTGGTAAATGGCCTTTGTTTGGCCTTCAAGATCACTCCCTCCTCAAATCACCATATTCTAGGTAACTTAATTCATTTTTGTGCCCTAAACAGGATTCCTCCACTTAGCCAAATGCATTATTATTTCAGCTTCTTTTATTCTCCACACTTCCCCCTTACTTACCCATACCCCATCTCCATAACACTTTGTACCTTCCTTGGTCCCTTATCACTTTGGCTTTGCCAAGTACGTTTTCACTCATAATATCTTCTCTTTTCACCTTTCATTCATATGGTTCCTTCCTTTAAAATTTAAATCTCTTGAGAAACACAGAATTCTATTCCATTCCCAGTTGTTTCATTCATGCAAGCTTTTAGCAGTTTACTAACTTATTTGTTGATATGCTGCCTTGAAATAAGTGCTGTCAATCTTTTTCACATGTTTATGTTGTATCTCCCAAAGGAGATTATTAGGCTCTTTAAGAGAATGTCTTTTAAAAATTCCATCTACCCCAAGCAGCTAGAACAATGTTCACTCCATAAAAAGGTGCTGAATAAAGGTTATCGATTGATTGGCCTATGTTTTCTGTTCCAGGGAAACCAGTACCACATGATTTGAACATAAGGATGTTCTTTACAATAATTAAAAGTGAGGACTGCAAAACTGTAATAATTTCCACATTGCTGGATTGTTTTAAATCGATACAGAATATGTGATGGCCACAGTAGTTATGTCCTTGAGGTGAGTATGGTGGTGAAATCAAACATAAGCTATACATGTATTATTAATTCAAAACCTCAAACAGGATTGTTGGAATTAATGTGAAGCTAACTGTTGTTTTTAGTCCCTTTTTAGTTCTCAAATTAATGAGAAAGCTTCACTTGAATATCAAAGCCTGCAGTAAAACTCATGGTAAATTTGAAAATACATAAAGACAGATGTGATGTAAACTTTAAATTCACGCTACACTTTTACAATAACTCCCACGAGTATCTAGGAATAATTCGAACATTAGAAAATGCATAAATATAGGAGATGGGGGTGGGCGGAGGTGGAGTAAGGTCTCTAGACAGCTTAAGATCCAAGGGTGGCGGGTGTTGGTTTGTTTTCAATCCATCTGCGGGTCGCTGATTAGATTCAGCACGCTGGCCAGCTCCCTTGTCCGCCGGGTTTATTGGCCTAAGTGAAAGGAGCAGGGGGAAGGAAGGCACCATCTGCTGCTTTGAATTAATAGATAACCGAGAAGCAGGGATGAAGACAGTAAGACAGTCAACATATCGCATGTTGATGCCGCTGAGTTCTTGGGGTGTCTTTGTCTGATCTCAGGGTCCCCACTCCACCAGATCCTCCAGCAGCCAGAAAAAGAGAAAGGGCTGAGCAACCAGAAAACCCTTCTATTTCTCTGGTATGCTTACCTCAGCAGAAAGTGTTCCCAGTTCTTGGAATTGAAGAATATTCATCATAGCTTTTGTAGGATAGGGAAGGGCGGGGCTTCTACTTAAATAGTTGAGCTACATGGTCCATACACCAATCAATTCAAAATTTGATTCACTTTTATTTTAATGAATGGGTGTATGTAAATTGCTGGAATCGAAGTTTACACAGGTGGGACAAAGAGGCTGCCAATCCCCACTGCCCACAAGCCCCAGGTGTGAAGAAGCTTGGGGAAAGGAGATAAACTCCTTTCTTGTATGGGATCTCACCGACTTCCTCTCCGAGAGACCTCTGGATTTAGCGCCTGCAAAACAGACCGCCCACTCTTCGCTAACAAGAAGTCATTACTGGTTTGTCTATTTCTTCCTCCTCCCCAAGAACTTTTTGTCCGAGGGAGGGTGAGAGAGGTCGAGGCAATGAGAACTGGGGATCAAGAAGGAAATTATCCGCAAAGGGGAGGGGATGAGGAGTGTGGAAAGTGTTAGGGTCGGTACTGAAGATCTGAGACTTTGGAGCCGCTCCCCGCTCTCCCCGCTCCAGCCTTCTGCAGCCACCCTTTACGCAGCGGACACGGGAGAGTTAAGCCAATAAACACGTAAGCGCCGCTCCCTCCCCAATCGGCAAGATGCCTCTTAGGCTCTTGGCTGCACCGACAGCTTGCAACAGTCGGCATCTTTTCTGGAGGCGCTTCCTTCAGCGGCTGCAGATGGTATCCGGCTGCGAGCTCGGGGCTCGCAATTGATTCTGCCCCTTGCCCACCTCGGGTCCACGGACGCACCTCTCTTTTCCCCTCCCCTCGCGCTCCTGGGTCTGAGCCCAGCTCCAGATCTCCCAGCAGAGGAAGCAGTCGCGGCGGCGGAGGCTGAGCAGCAGCGCCCGCTTCCTGATTTGGGGAGAAGCGCCCATCCCGGGGAGCCGACCCCCAGCTGCCTCCAGCGCCCCCCATCTTTTGCACCCCTAGCCCAGGGCTCCAAGGACCACCCCCCTCCCAGTCGCCACCATGCTGGACCCTTCGTCCAGCGAAGAGGAATCGGATGAGATCGTGGAGGAGGAGAGCGGCAAGGAGGTTCTCGGCTCGGCCGCGTCCGGCGCGCGCCTGTCTCCCAGCCGCACCAGCGAGGGCTCTGGCGGCGTTAGCGGCGCCGGGCTTGGGGGTGGCGGCGGTGCCGGCGCCGGAGCCGGGGTGGGCGCCGGCGGCGGTGGGGGCAGCGGCGCGAGCAGCGGCGGCGGGGCCGGGGGGCTGCAGCCCAGCAGCCGCGCAGGTGGCGGCCGGCCCTCCAGCCCCAGCCCGTCGGTGGTGAGCGAGAAGGAGAAGGAGGAGTTGGAGCGGCTGCAGAAGGAGGAGGAGGAGAGGAAGAAGAGGCTGCAGCTCTATGTGTTCGTGATGCGCTGCATCGCCTATCCGTTCAACGCCAAGCAGCCCACCGACATGGCTCGCCGGCAGCAGAAGGTAGGTGCGCCGGGGAGGCCCCGGGAGCGGCGCCGGGAAGTCACCAGGCGGGCGGGGCGAACAATGGGAGCTGGCGGCGCAGCTGGCGAGAAGGAGCGGGAGGAGGAGGAGACCGCGCCCTGGGGAAGGGGCTACCAGGCCCCCCCTTCGCGGCCGGGCCCGGCCCAGCTCCGAGCGCTCCTGGAGCTGCCGGGGACCGGCGAGGGGCCTGGACCTCGGCGCCGTGTGTCCCCACCCGGGAGCGCTGGGCAGCTAGGCGGCCAGGTCCCGCTCTATGGCCCGGGAGGCTCGGGGAGTGACTTGCAGCGCACGGCGCCCAGAGAGGCCTTGCTCGTTTTGCCGGGCTCCTGGCACTCTCCAGCGGCGGGCGGCTGCGCTCAGCTCTGGGCCCGCCTTCCTGGGCGTGCGCTCGGCGGGCGGGGGCACCCGGCATGTGGGGGCACCCGTGTAGAGAGAGAAGAGCGCCTCCGAGCAGCGCTTGGCTCGCCTAGCCGGGAGAGCCGCAGGAGCAAGGGGGAGAAAGCAAGTCCGGGAGGCGAAGCTTCCAGTCACACTGCGAAGGGCACCCTCCTCCCCCTTGTCCGGGTCAGCTGATCCCGATTAAAGTCGTCTAAGGGTCCTCGGGTACCGCTTCCCCCTCTGGCTGATGTTCCCTCCAATCCCCCAGCCACTTCCTCAGTGACCCCAGAGCCGGGGCACGCCTTCTGGTCCTTCTACCAAGGTTAGCTCCTCCACCTTCCTCCTTTTGACCCTCTTCTCCTCTACCCAAGGTGACTTCGCCGCCACCTTCTGGCTCTCCGAGGCCCTCTAAGCCCAGCCGCTTTTGGCTTGATAAAGTGCAGCTGCAAAAAGCTTCGCAATTACAAGCATCAAACGCTTTTTGTGTCTGAGGCTGGGACAAGGTTGAGGCGGCTCCGAAATGCTTTTGATGTGAAAAAAGTGCCTATTTCTATCAGCTGTTTTCAGCCAGAGAAAGGAGGGGGAAGGTTACTGCAGGATAAGGGGCAGTTATGGGATCAGAGAAGAGGTCAGGTCCCCGGTTGGAGTAAGTTAGTGAAGAAAGTCAGCACTCCGTTGTTTCTTTTAAGTGAATTTGTCAATTCTATTTAGAAAGAATAGCCGGTGAAGCCCCGAAGGACGGTTTCTTAAAAGAGTGAATTTCTTAGTTGCTGTCATTTAAGTCTGAATTCCATGTGGCTGTAGTAGAGTGTTAGGGTTTCCTGTATTTATCCACCCTTATCTTAAGTTAGCACAGATTTCTCTGTTTGTTTTGCTTATATATGTACACACACCACCCAGCGCTGATGATTTATTTCAGCTGGCACAAGCTTGGCTATCAGTTTTATTAAAAATACAACTCATTTCCTGGTTGGGGAATAGCAGGTGGCCTACACACTTCACGCTCTACCCCTTATCAGTGGCCCCTTGCTTTTTCAGCCTCTATTGTGGACTGCAGGAGACAAACGTATCCTTAGAACAATAGAAGTTTTTGGATTTTCTATTAAGGTTGGGTGTCGAGTTCAGGTACAGGGCTTGATATTTCAAGTTTCAGCTTGGAATTATTATGCTAATTGTGTCTTTATGGCGAGGGAAATGTCCTCTTCAAAATCTATCCCATTAATAACACCAACCAAAGATGTTTGGCAATGAAAACTTGTGATTTAAAGAGAAAATATAAAACAAACTTTGCTTTATGAGTCAAAAGGCTGTAGAACTCTGTCCCTTAAATAGAGGCTAAAATCCAGCACTAGAATGGGGAAAGAAATCTGTTCTCACAGTAGCCCATTTCTTTCAAACACAAACTTCAGCCACCTGAAAAGATCATCATGAGGCTAAGTTTTTCTGGTCTGGTTGCGTGTTTTACCTGAATCAATTCAAAGCTGTGGTTTTGAGGGGCAAGTGGGTTCTGTTTTTACACATGACCTTAACCTCAAAGAAACAACAGGACAGACTGATAACACTGGCATTTGGTCAAACTATTTTTAGTTATTGCAGCAAACTAGTGCTAAGTGCATATTCCAGCAAAGCTGTCTCAGAGTCGTTGGCTATACTGGGAAGCTGAATATCTATCTCCTTATTACAAAAGAAAACAAGCTTTTCCATTTCTGCATCAAGTTTTTAGTGTCTTTCTGGAAAAGAATGTTTTACCAAGTAGAAAGCTTGGAACTTTGAGGTGTTTTTTTTTTTTTTTTTTTTTTTTTTTTTTTTTTTAGTGGGCAGTCATTGAAAGAAACAGAAATGTCTGCATAAGCATTGTGGTAAAATTTAAGGCCAACAAATAAGATTGATAAACCAAACTTAGTCTTGGAGAAATATAAACTGGTTGTAAACCATACGAATTTATAATACAATAGAAATGGATGATTTAGAAACAGCTAGAGGAAAAATGATGAGGAAGGGGGGAATAGAGTGACATGGAGGGAGCCAGAAAAGACTATGAAAAAGTTGCTGAAGTGGGGAAGAGAAGAGATCGTATAGTCAAATTATCGTGCTGTTCACCTTAAAATTACACAATCTTGTATGTCCATTATAACCCAACAGCTGGAAAAAAAAATCATATTGTACAGAGTATAAGACACTTCATGAAACCAAATAGTCTATTTCATAACACTGGTTTCAATTTTTCAAGAACCTACCATGAGCAAGGCACTTCATTTATGTAATTTTTTCAAAATAGTCTTTATTTTTTAGATTTACTGACAAATTGAGAAAATAGTACAGAGAGTTCCCCTATATTCCAGCCCCAGTTTCTCCCATTAATATCTTACAATAGTATGGCACATCTGCTACAGTTAAAGAACCAATATTGATATGTAATTAACAAAAGTAGGTAGTTTATTGAAATTTCCTTAGTTTCTAATCACATTTGTTTTTTTGTTCTTTGATTATTTTAAATTCTCCTAACTCTAACAATGTAGGAATTACCATCTTCATTCTTAAAAGAGAAAACAGAGCCTCAGAGGTTTTATAATTTGTCTAAGCAGTATCTATATAGGAGAATGAGTGGAAACTGAGGCATGGGTTATTCTGATTTCAAATCCTGTCTTTTTAATATGCAACACTGGCCAGAAATATTCCAGAGCAAAAAATAGAGTCCTAGCATCCTGATAACATGTCAGGTGTCTTTTTTTTTTTTTTTTTTTTTTTAACCCAGGGTTTCTTCTAAATTGAGAGAGATCTGTTCCTTTCCTTTGGGTACCTATCAAATAATCAACAGGGCAAATGGACATTTAGGTATTAACCTTATAAAAATATGAAGGGAAGAGTTGGTAAATCAGAAAACCAGACTTGTCAGGCTTCCTATGTAGTTTGAGCTGAAGATTAAAAAAAAAGAAAAAAGAAAAGGCATTTTAACCAATTCTTTAAGAACAATTGGAAAGGAGCAGAGGGAGAAGATACCATTCCTGGATCATTTTGTTAATTTGATTTACTTTTCCTGGGGAAGAGGGTGCCTGGTCATTCCAATAATCTTCCCAGTTAAAAGAAGGGACTTTAAACAGACTATGTGAAAACATATTTTATCATTTATAGGTATACTTTTCTCATACTACAGTGAATCTAAATATAACATGCTAGTAGTGATAATTAATGACCAAAACAAAAATCCAGCCTTCTATCACAGTGTATGTTTCAGCTGCTCATAAATGACAGTTTGAAAAACTATTCTGTGCTTTTTATTTGTCCTCTTTTGTTGTAATGGTAAAGTGAATACCTAGAAGTTGGCATGGCAAAGCTGTGCCATATGTTTGTAAATTATGTAGTAACGGAGATGAGTGGCTACCTCAAGTGAACTAGCTACTTAGAGATGTTACTGAGGGAATGTAAAAGCAGGCATTGTAAACAATTCTGTGTAATATTTAGAATGACATGACCACAATCTTTTAATTGGTTAGGAATTATAATGTCTGGATTGTGAATGAATATGGGTGCATATATATGCTTGCGTACCTGTATATTGGTGTGTGTCCGTATGTGATGAGGGAAAGGGGCAATCCTAAAATCACGTTTATTTGATATGAACTCCTATTTCATTCAAGAGGACTTTATGAATAGACCAAATATGTTGTAAGTTCAAGCTACTCATTTCTATGTGATTCACTCCATACCTTGCCATGAAATTATGGCTAATGTTGAGTCACTGTTAGCCATAGAAATTCTGTCTTTATTCATTTACTTATTTGACTTTGTAAGCTGGTCATGGCTCAAAAGCCCCTACCTTTCCTAAAATTGAAGACCTAGTCCTAACTAGCTATGTATGTGCATGAGTGTATGTATATATTTTAAATCCATAATAGGGGTTCATCCATTCAGATATGTTTCGAGGCATTTGGGTTAGCTCTACTGTTCAAAATTCTTAAGAGTCGTCTTGTCAATGCAACATATGACTTGGATTTTAAAAATAAATGCTCTAACCTTTTGAGAGAATGAAATGGCTTTTAAACCAGGATTCCTTCAAAAAGAATTGTTTCTCTCTTCATCAGAAAAAGAATTGAAATCTTTATATATGCTTTTTGGCATTTTCCTTCCAATCTCCTTGATACAATGGGCAGGAACTGTTTTGCACTAGTACCAGCAGAGAAATTCTGAAGATGCAGAATACCGAAAAAAATAGTACAAGAGGGCTCTTGCCTCATTACATTCTTGGAATAGCCTCATGCTTCCCTAAAACTGGACCAAAGAACAAAGGAAATTAAATCCTTCATTCCTGAAGAACTGTACTGTGTATAGTGGTAAAAGCCAAATGATTCATAGATCTTTCCCCTACAAAAGCAAATTTCATATATAGTCATTGGCTATTACATTAAAACCAGTGTTTGCGATTTGGGGCCAGGTGTCTATACAACTTAAGCTGGAATGATTAAAAGGGTTCTCTTAACTTAGAACTCAGTTTTAAATAGATGACTAGTTACTTCTTGCACCAAGCACTCTCTCTCCCAGGCTTGGTGGCAGAACCAGAAGATACCTGTGAGTTTCCTGATTTGGGGAGCTTATGTTCTAGTCTGGAAGATAACATATACACATGTCAAATAAGTTGAAAATAAAGTGTTTAATTGTAAGGTGCTCATTACAAATACTAAAGTGTGGGGAAAGAGAGAGCAAATGTGTGCATGCATATACACAGAATTGGATACAATGGTAGAGAACATCTCCATGGAGGAAGTAGACTAGGATTAGGTCTTAAAGAATTTGTATGATTTGTATCCGCCTAAAGGAAGACCGATATCCCAGTCCAGGGAAGAGCCTGAGGTAGCAGTAGTGTGGGAAAGAGACCTTGTTTGTGGGACACTGTTAGTCCAATTCTTTTAGTTCCAAGTTAGAAAAACCCAACTCAAGTGGCTAAACCAAAAGGAGAACAAAGGGGAAAGGAAAGATGTATTGGTGCTTGTAATAGAAAGGCATTCAGTGCTAGGTGACTACAGGCGTGGCTGGATCGAGGGGTTCAAATGACTTTCTTGACAGAATGAAGAAGGATGAAGAGAAAGGATACATATATCGAAACAAACTGTGTTTGAACTCTGTCTCTGCCACTAATAAACCACTGCTTATAGGCAAGTCAACTTATATCTCTGGGTAATCTCTTCATCTTTCATATGAAGAGGGGGGATGGGGAAGCCTCAGATAATCCCTAATGTGTCCTCACTATATAGCAGTTGATAGTTCTTGCTGGGCGATGCAGTTCCTCATTATCAAGACTTAACATTTCCTTCAATCTTCTATTTGTGATATTTTTACATTATAAGATAAGGCAGTGTCTTCAAAGAATCTGAGACAGAAATCAAGTTAAAGTTCACTTTGTCCAACTAAATTTTTGGATGAGGAGGTGAGATCTTAAGTTTATAAGACCATAAACTACATGAGAGCTTGTAAATTGTGATCTGTGGGCTGAAAGTGACTCACAAGTATATTTTGTTTTGTCTACAATGCATTTTTAAGTTTTTTGAATTAGTTATCAACATTTAAAACCATGAACTTCACCAAAAAATTTGTATTTCTGGCTTCTCTTATAACTGGAAGATGTGTTAGTGGAAGATGAAGCTGAGCCTGAGGTTTTTTTGTTTGTTTGTTTTTTTAATGAGTTTTCAAAAAGCAATAGAAGTAAGCCTACCAAGCCATCAGTTAATTATAATGAAATGTTGATCACTTTTAACTAAAATTATTTTTGTTCTAAGATGGGTACCATATAGAGGTGGATAGTAGGACACCAGCTGTCTGGTTCTTGCCAACGTCATCTATTCTTACCATTGTCGCACTGATAGTCTGACCCTGGCCACTGTCACACCTCCAAGAAAAGGATCTGGAAATTTGGAGCTCTGTGTTCCCTGTCTCTGGCAACAATTTCCTTGTTAGGATCAGATTTATAGTTTCTGCAGAATTGGAGAGCTGATGATCAGAATCACCTTGCTATTTTTTTTTATTTATCAGTCTAATCATGTGATAGAATTCTCTGATAGTAGCAGGTAAGAAAGGGAGGATGAAGTTTGCAAATGGTTCGAAGTCTGGTCATCGCACTTGACACAGGACAGTGAAGAACAGTAGTTAAGAATGTAGACTCAGAAACTTGAACATCTGCGTTTGTTCCCTGGCTGTGCCCCAAACTGCCTCTGCGATTTGGGACAACTTATTTAACCTCTGTGTGACTCCGTTTACTCATCAATAGAATGGGGATAGTAGTGGTACCTTCATCTTTGGGTTCTTAGGAAAATTAAGTGAGATAATACACTCAAGCTTTTAGAACAATGCCTGGCATGTGGTAAGTGCTGTTTAAGTGTTCTGGTTATTTTTGATATGTGCAATATTGTGTTATTTTTATCTGTAAAGAGACTGAGAAAGTTGACATGCAAAGTACTGACCATAGTAAGCCTTTTTCTTTCTTTTTTTTTTTAAAGATTTTATTTATTTATTTGACAGAGAGATCACAAGTAGGCAGAGAGGCAGGCAGAGAGAGAGGGGGAAGCAGGCTCCCCACTGAGCAGAGAGCCTGATGCGGGGCTTGATCCCAGGACCCTGAGATCATGACGATCCCAGGACCCTGAGATCATGACCTGAGCCGAAGGCAGAGGCTTTAACCCACTGAGACACCCAGGCGCCCATATAGCAAGCCTTGTATTCATTATTTCTGTCATCATTGTGATCATTATCGTTATTGACATGATAAGCAAACCTGGAAGGCTATGGTTACTATTGTAGCATCATCTACAGAATAGATGGGGTTGAGGGTACAATGTATCCCTATTTCTCTTTTATGGAAATACTTCACTAACTCTGCAGGCCATCAGTCTCCGATTCAAGTCCCTGGTCAGTTTTGTGACCTGGCGACTACATGACCTTGGACACATTATCCAGTCTCTTTAAGTCTGTAAAGTGGGGGAAAATAATATTGAGGATCACAAGAAAAAAAAATGTTAACTGCTTAACAAGTCCTTAACATTTGCTCGACATTTACTCCATATTATCAGTAATTCCTGCATTTTTGTCCACCAAATGCCTCCATACTCTTTCATACTACAATACCTTTGCTCATGCTCTTCCTTATTTTAGAACATCTTTAGAACATGTCACCTTCCTTCACCAGATTTGCTCTTGCTCATCCTTTAATTAACTCATGTCTTATCTCTTACCGGAAACCTTACCCGAATCTAAATGATTTCTCAACTCCCTAGTCTATTTTCACTTTACTCCCTCTATATTATATTTAAATTACCTTATATGTGTATGCCTCTCTCCCACTAGACTGTAAGAACCCCGAAGACAGGGACCACATTTACTACTCTTTGATTCCCCAGTTTCTGAAAACAGTGCTGAGCACGAAGTAGGTACTTATAAACATTTAGACTTGAAATTCCACACTGATGTTTTCTTTCCTAGGTAACTTCTAAAGAAAGGAAGTGCAAGAGTCTTAAATACAGTCCGCCTCTATTTTAGGTACACAACTTGTTTACTTTTGTAAAAGCTTCTTAGTGGAAAACATGAAGAGCACACCAATTACATACCAATTACTAAATGGTTTCAAAATAATTTATGTAGCAGAAACATATCATTGGTTACTTCCCAGCTTAGCTTGTTTTACCAACAATGGACACATCTTGAGATATTATAGAGAAGTGTCTTCTTTTAAAGACGATAAGCGATTATAAATTTCTTGAAATGGCTGAATCCCATTTGAACTTCAATCACCGTGGGGCATGTTTAAGTGGCCAACCAGTAAGTCAGAAAGAGCTGAATCTCCATATTGGGTATATGTTCTTTAGTAAGTTTTATTTGATTTAGCCCTTTCTGAAGGAAAAACAAAAACACAAACAGGCAGTCAACAGCGTGTTAGTGAAAGTTAGGCTGTTTAAAATACTATTAGCCTCAATGTTACCAAAATCATAGAATCTATAAGTTGTACATGTTTAGACATAAATATGCTTTTCTCTACTTTTATTCTGCTATGGGATTTGGGGACTATTTTCTCTCATAAGCTGTCTAAAGTCTTTTCTGAGTGTAGTGAGAATATAAATAAAGAATAACCATAGCGCTATCGTATATTGGATGCAGTAATGAATTGGATGCGGTAAAGTATCTTTAAGTAAAAATACTTAGGTAGGGATTTTTCTGATGCCTTTCACTAGTCAAGGGGAAAATTATCTTTGCTAATCCATTCTTTTCATTTTAACAAGCAGGAGAGTTTTGAAAAATAAGTTGAATTTTCAAGCCTCCAAGTGTTCCAAGCTTCTGACCACTCTTCTAAAATTGAGAGAAATGAAGTAATCTGATAATATATTGACATCCTCTCAGCAGCCTATAGGAGGAAAATATCAACCTGTCATGTGGAGTTTCTCATGTTCACTTCCATGCAATAGGAAAGTTATGAGATACTTTGGGGTTAACTTTTTTTTTTTAAGATTTTATTTATTTGTCAGAGAGAGAAAGAGCAAGTGAGCACAAGCAGGGAGAGCAGCAGGCAGAGGGAGAAGCAGGCTCCCTGCTGAGCTGGGAGCCCAATGTGGGACTCCATCCCAGGACCCTGGGATCATGACCCGAGCCGAAGGCAGCTGCTTAACCGACTGAGCCACCCAGGCGTCCCTGGGGTTAACTTTTTAAAAAAATCCCTAAATGTTCCAGGAGCACATGCTAAGCTACAGACCCTCCAGGGGCTCTAGTGCTTTGAAAAAGACAATGGGATTTTGGCAAACATGCAGAGTGGTACAGGGAATCTACTGTGCCACTTAAGAAAGCAATGGAAAAACATTGAAAATTCTTGCAAATAATTGTGCCTTCTGTTGCCCATGCAGAAAAACAGCCTTTTGGTGTGGATGGTAGGCATAGAGTTGTTTAAGCAAATGAGTTAAAATATATCTTGAACATCGACTTTGGTGATTTTTCTGACAAGTACAACAACTGTCGTCTATAAGGCAGTGTGTCGTAACATACTGTGTTCAAAACATTTCTTGAGGGCTCTTCCATATTCAATTTTTGTTTGTTATACATCATCAAACAACATTGTTTTGAGCCACTTCTACATACAAGAAACTCACTAAATTCTGGAGGCAAAATATGCAAAGACATTTTAGGCAGCCTTCCTGATCTCTAAGAACCTACCGATCTGGTTGAGAAGTTGAGATGCACTAATACAGAATGTAGCTTAGAGTGTAAGGCAGGATGTAGTGAGTGTGCCAATCTTAAATATTGGTGTGTTTTAGGTCTCCCCCTTGGCCCTTGTTATGGGTTGATTGTGTCCCCCACCCCCAGCCTCCCAAAATTCATATCGAAGTCCTAATCCTCAGTACCTCAGAATGTGACCTTCTCTGGAAATAAGGTCTTTGAGGATGTTATTAGTTAAGATGAGATCTTTCAAGGTCCTAATCCATTATGACTGATGTCCTTATCGAAAGGGGAAATTTCAACATAGGGACATGCACACAAAGGGAAAACACTGTGTGAAGAGGAAGGCAGAAATTAAAGTAATGCTTCTGCAAGCGAGGAACAGCAAGATTGCCAGAAAATCACCAGATTCTATGGGAGAGGTGTGGAATATATTCTTCCTTATAGCCTCAGAAGGAGCCAACCCTGCAGACACTTTGATTTTGAATTTCTAGCCTCCAGAGCTGTGAGACAATACATTTCTGTTTAAGCCATCTAGTTTGTGATAATTTTTATGGCAGTCCTACCAAACTATTATAGCCCTCCTCTCTATGTCCTCTCTCTGGGCCACTTCACCATTAATGATGGCTTTAGCTACTAACATCCCTATATTTCCCATTCTTAGATCTTTGGCTCTAGCATGGTTCTCTCACTAGCCTTCCAAACCTATATATCAGGGCTGCTGAAGGTGTGGTTTCAGACTGGCGCAAGTCAGTGAATGCTTCATCAAGGGTCTACAATGAAATAAGGAACTTGTATGAGAATGTAAGTTAATGCCCTGCTTTCTTCAAGAAAGTCTTGCTATAAAACAAAACAAAACAAACAAACAAAACCCAAAAAACCCTGAATTGAACAGCTTAGTAATGAAATTGATGTTATTTCTGGTACTAACATTTTATCTTGGTTAAGGACCAATAACCAGCAGTTCATAGATGGCACAGGTCTACAGACTATGCGTGGAAGAACATGGACTTTCATGATATCTCCCATAGGATGTCTTCAGACCACCCAACAATAGAATTTCTCACCCAGTCTCTTTCCCCTTTGTTTTCTACTTCAGTGACTATCCTAGCGGTGCTACTATATACCCAAGCTGTTCAAGACAAGTGCCCAACTCAACTTCAGATCTTCACTGTTGCTCATCCTCACCACCAAAGGCTGCACACATCCTGTCAATATTCCTCTTCGGCAAGTTTTCACCTCTTTCTCCTCCTCTTCATCTCCATTACTGATGCCCTGCTTTGGGTCCTCATGAT
The DNA here is from genome assembly GCA_028534135.1 of Potos flavus. Lineage (NCBI taxonomy): Eukaryota > Metazoa > Chordata > Mammalia > Carnivora > Procyonidae > Potos > Potos flavus. The sequence continues at coordinate 25,489,517 of CM052898.1, read as the reverse complement.
TGCTTGTGTGGACTTTTGCAATAACCTTCTAACTATTCTCTCTGCCTCCTTTCTTGCCCCCAGTCCATTCAGATACCAGGGTGATCATTCTGCAGCATAGACTCAATTAGGACCTTTCTCTGCTCAGAATTCTTCAGTAGCTTTTTGTTTCTTGCACAGGATACACTCTAAACTCATTTGCACGGACGAAATGGATTCTCTCTCCCTAGCCAGGCGCTATTCCTACAGTTCTGCATCCACCATTGGCTTTAGCCTATTAAAGCACATAGCATTCCTGAGCTGTCACATGCTCTCTTACGCCTCAGTGTCTACGCGTGCTGTTCCTCCTGCTTGAAAAACCCTCCCCCACCTTACCTGCTATCACTCTCCTAGGTGGGTGATGGTAACCAGTCATTATAAAGAGCAGGAATAAGGAAGGACTATTTATGGGGTGTTTATTATCTATTGGCACTGCTGTATCAATTTCTAAGCCTTATCTCCTTTCATCTTTACAGTAACTATAAGATAAGTATTAATCATCTTGATCCTACAGTAAGAAAACCAAGAGGCAAAGCAGTTAAGATACTTGTCTTAGGTCACACATTGAATAAGTGGTAGAGAGGAGTTGGGGCCCAAGAGCTCTGACTCTAGCCTGCCCTCTTAGCCATATGCTGTACTAACTAAATTGGGGCATCGAGCACATTTTACTTCAAGGTGTAGCTGTTCTCTCCTGACTCTACAGAGATGATTTCATTTAGTATCCTCTGGTGTCTACAAGTGTCTGGTATACATCCATAGGTACTCAATAGATTGTTGGTGCAGAACTCATGATTATTGAACTCATGATTATTTAGAGAACAGTAATAAATACTCCTTACCATTTATAGCGTGTTCACTGAGATGATCTCATTTCTTTTTTAAAACCTTTTCGAGCAGGGGGCATGTGTTCTAAGTCCCTGTTTTGTGGCAGGCACAGTGAGCTATGGGAAGGTCTCATTGGCTGGACAGAAGTATAGGATACCAGCGCTGGCTTCCTGAATGCACCTAGGGCTCTCACCACTGAGCTGCCAGTCCTGGGTTCACACTTAGTATGGCTGAGGCCATTGCAGACTTTGGAAGGCCCACCACACCTCAAAGCAAACTTATTAAAATGTACCTCACATTCACTTATTTTTCTATTATTAAAAAGGAAAGGATTTTTTTTAATCTTGCTTTTAAAACTATTTGTCTATATAGCTTGATTAATAAATGACTGTGATTTCTTAGGAATCGTGGTGCATTTACAGGAATCCTTGCAAACTGCACCAATTGTTATCAAATGTAGTGATAGGAGTACTATATTTAACGATTAATGAAGTTGGCATATGTTTGGAAGTCATTTACCTAGACATTTTTTCATTTTGTTTTTTCATTTTTAGTTTTACATATTAGAGACGATTCCTTTTTCTTTAAGGTCTCAGACATTTCTTTAGGTTCCTGGGAAGTTTCAAAACTCTTGTCACTTCACAGATAAAATAGCCTTTGTCCAGGCTTAATGGAGGAAGTGGCATTTGAATTAAGCCTCCAGGTGACTAAGAAGATCAAAGGACAGTGATGTGTTATATTTTGGAGGGAAGGAAAGTTACTTCCAAGTATTCAGAGATGAGGTAATGCAAAGCAAGTTTGAGGACCTCAGACCAAATATGATTGAATAAATTTCCAATATTGGCAATAAGAGAAATAAGAATAAAGGTTTGGTCATGATTATGGATGTCCTTCAACACTAGAGTATAGGCACTGGGGAGTGGGGGCTTTATCATTCGTTCATTCATTCATTCCCCTATGCTGTACTTTTCATCTTCTTATTTTATAACTGAAAATTTGTACCTTTTAATCCCCTTCACCTACTATACCCATCCCTAAACCCTTTCCCCTCTGGCAACTACCAGTTTCTTCTCTGTATTTATGAGTATGTTTCTGTTTGTTTTATTTTTTAGGTTCCACATTTAAGTAAAATCATATGGTATTTTTCTTCTTCTGCCTTGACTGATTTCACTTAGCATAATACCTTGTAGGTCTATCCATAGTCTTGCAAATGGCAAAATCTCATTCTTTTTTATGGCTGAGTTATATCTCATTGCATATATATATATATAGTTTTTATCCATTTATGGATGTACACTGAGGTTACTTTCATATCTTGACTATTTGTAAATATTGCTGGAATGAACATGGGATGCATATATCTTTTCAAATTAGTGTTTTCAGATTCTTTGGATAAATACTCAGTAGTGGAATTACTAGATTATATGGTAGTTCTATTTTTTGTTTTTTGGGAAACCTCCATTCTGTTTTCCACATGACTGCATCTATTTACATTCCTACCCACAGTGCAGGAGTGTTCCTTCTCTTCTATATCTTTGCCAATACTTGTTACTTCTTGTCTTTTTGATCCTAGGCATTCTGACTGGTGTGAGGTGGTAACTCATTTGTGGTTTTGATTTGCATGTCCCTGACGATTAGTGATGCTGAGTATCTTTCTGTGTGTCTGTTGGCCATCTATGTGTCTTCTTTGGAAAAATGTCTATTCAGATCCTCTGCCCCCCCCCTTTTTTTTTTTAAGATTTTATTTATTTATGTGACAAAGAGAAAGTGAGAGCTGGAACACAAGCAGAGAAGCAGGGAGCCTGATGCAGGGCGCGATCCCAGCACCCTGGGATTATGACCTTGCCGAAGGCAGCCACTCATCGACTGAGCCACCCAGGCGCCCCCCTCTGCCTATTTTTAAATCAGATTATTTGTTTTTTTGGTTTTGAGTTGCTTAAGTTCTTTATATATTTTAGATATTAACCTTTTATCAGGCAAACCATTTGCAAATAGCTTCTCTCATTCAGTAGGTTGACTTTTTATTTTGTTGATGGCTTCCTTGGCCATGCACGGGGGTGATTTTTTTTTTTTTTTAGGATTTATTTATTTGACAGAAACATAGCGAGAGAGGGAACACAAGCAGAGGGAATGGGAGAGGGAGAAGCAGGCTTCCCACAGAGCAGGGAGCCCAATTCGGGGCTCTACCCCAGGGTCCTGGGATCATGACCTGAGTCGAAGGCAGACGCTTAACGACTGAGCCACCCAGGAGCCCCGCGCAGGGTTGATTTTATAGCAGTGAAGAACCACTGAAGAATTCTAAGCAGAGCTAAAACATGACCATTGTAATATTTTAAGATTAATCTAAGCAAAGCATGTAGAAAGCATGGAGAAGGAAGAAAGGAAGAGTGTAAATGTTTTCACAGTATGAGAAAAGGTCACCATTAGGCTTGAACATTTTATCCAGCACAGATCATCTTTATAGTGTTGTGGGGAAGTTTGTAGAAAATCTCAGAAATGTAATGCCTATATGTGGAAGTATCTTGAATCACTAGTTCAAAAGCATTTCTTTAGAATAATTGTTGATTCCTGCCTTCATTTTATCAGAGTAATTGTTATGTATTTGTTATAAATGTGTGGGGTATGTGTTCATTTCTCTTCTCAAATATCTTAAATATGTGAAACAAAATTGCCTGCCCTTTAAATTATATTTAATTTTAGTGACCAGTATTCTAATACTTTCCTATGCGGGTGCAAAGGCACTTTTGCATAACATTATGAAGAACATAATGACTCTTAGACCGAGATCATAGTAAATCTGGTATAATTTCAGAAAATGTACATGTGATTCCATTAAAGGTTCCAGCTGACCCTGAGGATTCAAATGTTGCTTAATCTGGCCCCAAGAGGGCATGAGCCCCACAGTAAGCCCAGGTTCAGATCAAGCCCACAGAAGGACAGAGGAGGGGGCTTGGGCTTGTGGCTTTTCTGGAGAGAAATTTCAAAGAATGCCTAAACAGACTAGAAGAGAATCTTGGATTTGTCCCTCCCACCATACGATTCCATCCTAAAACCTGACCTGGGTTTGCGTAGGCAAACGGGATAAGGAACATTCATACTCTCTGTCCTTCATCACTCCTCAAGTGGGAAGAATCTGATCTTAGTGGTAATGTTTGAGAAAATATTGGACTACGTTTATTAGCGGTCAGAGTCTCTCCCATTGAAAGGGAAGCATATGCTTTCCAATGGTCTCTCTTCTCGCACATTCTTGGGTACTGTCATCTTTTCTTTTATCTGTTCATAGGGATGATATGATCTGCATATGGACACAGGAAGTAGAGAAAGGTTATATGCTGCAGTCTCATCTTCCAAAGTTCTAATAATAAAGAGGGAATTTTTTTTTTTTTTTATTTGACATTGTTATCTGTGTGTATGGTTCTCCTGAGAAGACAGGTGACATTGGTCTAAAATTCAGGTACTCTTGGGTCACCAAGTCATGACACCATCTCAAGGTTTCAAAACACCACATCAGTTGCCAGAGGGTCAGAGCCGGTATCCTGGAGGAGGGCTGCATTGTAGCTGAGGAACAGGTAGAATCTGAACACACGGTGGCAGGAGAATAGGTATTCTAGGGACAGCCTGAGCAAAGTCACAGAAGCCACACAAAGCCAGAGCGAAGGGCACTCACAAGGCCTAAGTGCAGAAAGGTGGCTTGGGACCAGGTAGTGGTAAATACCGAATGCTATTAGACTTTGTCCATTGTCCTTTATTTTACAGGCAGTCAGGAGCCTCTGAAAACAATCTGTACTCCTAGTAGCTCCATTTGAAATAGCACTGAACTAAGGCATAGGACCTATCAAAGATAATGCAGATATCTGGCTGATTGCCAGATGGGGAGTGATTGGCCTTGACCTTGTCTTGAAGTGATGTGTTTTCCTATAAGGCATTTTGAGGCTTCAGAGTTTCCAGAGAATATTGTCAACAAAAGCAGAATGTCTTATTTGCAAAGGACATGATTTGCCCTAGCATTTTTCCATGACCAAGTTAGAAACAACTTCCTATGAACTTTGTCAATGGCTCCACATCATTTGCTACCCTTCCTGTTTGCCCCACGAGGGAGAAAAGGATTTCTTTCTGCTATCTACTTTTCACAGGCAGCCTATATACTGCTGTGTATTATGATTCAGCATTATATATAGACCTTCAAAGTGAGCACACATAGGTTAAGATTTGTAGTTGTTTTAATTAATCAGAAGTACATTGCTCACCCACCCTATCTCCCTGGAGCAGCAGTTCTAAACAATTGTGAATCCACTATTTAGTCCAATGAGCTTTTCATATTTTTCCTTTAATTTCTGTGTGCTGAGAGCTCAAAGCTATCTTTTAGTCAATATTCAATTAGGATTTGAGTCAGAAGGCTGTGTTGAGCTCTTACAGAGGAGTATAAGTTAGTCATTTGCTCTCACCACTTTTCACTAAAGAAATAGAGGTTTGCTGCAGCATGAATTAAATACTATGCCAAATTAAGTGTATGTTTACTTCCTTATGAGCTAGCAATAAATGACATTTTTGGAAATTCAACATTATACATGTTGTATACACCAAAACTTAGGGAGATTTATGATCTACAACATTTCCTTCTCTACTCATAGTTAGAACTCTGCATTCCTGTTGGGTACTCATCCAAATGCTTTTATATTAGGCTTTCTCTAATCACTATCCTTTGGCATATTCTTTGGTTTCCAGCATAATCTATTACTCAATATTATTTTTCTCATTGAGCTACATTTTCAGAATAAAAATTCACTCCTAGGATTAAAAAAAATCCAAAGATTTTCTACAGATAAAATAGCAACAAAGATATTTAGAGAATGCAGTGTATATTTAAAAAAAAAATTTATTTACACCAAATTTACCTGCCTACTTGAAATGTTTTTGGGTTCTTTGGGGACAACAGCAATATGAGACATTTATGCTAAGTTGAATGAAAATTTTCACTCGTTCCATGAGTGAACATATTATTATATGTTATTATATAGGTAACATATATTATCAAAATAATGTGAATAATCTGCAGAATTATCCATTGAATTTCATCAATGTAACCAGCCAATTGAGACAATTCAAATTAAACTTTCAATTGTACCTTATAGATATTTAAAAAAAATCTACATACCCTATGTAGTGGACACTTGGTTATCTACCTGTTATACATTCCCCATTTCCAAAGAGAATTTTTTTCCGATCATTTTTCCCTCCTCCCCAGCTTCAGAAATAGATACAGATTAGTGCAAGCCCACCAGAAATGACACTGTACTGGAAAGACCACTGGTTTATAGGTGACCCTGTGACCTCAATTGACCCCATCAGACTGAAGGGAATGTTTGGGAGAGAAGTTTTACTCTTCCTCTCCTGAAGGACACATGAAGAAACATGTGCTGTCATGACTACTGGCAGCCACCTTAGAACCATGAGGACACTCAATTTTGATGCCGGGCTGAAGATAATGAAATAGTTGAGATACAGAAATGACATGAGTTTGTGATGACAGTATTGGGCCACAACATTGAGCCATACCAGGAGTCTACCTTTTATATTGATTTCTAAGAACGTAATAAATTCCTTACTTGTGCAAGACATTTTGAATTGGAATTTTCCTTACGTCTAGCCCAAACTCATCTCCTTTATGCTGTATTTCTCTTCAAAACAGGAATTCTGGAACTTGAATTATCAAGCCTTAACTTTTGAATTTATTTAACATATTTAGATTCAGAGAAAGGTAGAACTGTAATTCTCTTTACCATACAAGAAGCAAAATAAGAATTCTTTCCTTCTCTTTGTATAATTTGGCCCAAAAAAGCTTGTTGATTAGTATAATCATATCTGAGTGGATAAGGTTAGCTTTTATTATAACTAAAAAAATTAATTCATTAAATTCTTTCAGTGAATTCAGTTAAAGAAATCTTCCTCACTCTGACTTAAATTGAATATTTTACATAACTTTCTGTAAATAAAAAAACATTCAGAAAAATCAAGTAGTATGGAAATATATAAAATAAAATTTATAGTAATCCATTAATCCCACAACCCAAAGACATTCAGTTTACACATAAAATATATTTATATTAACTACCTAGGTATATACTTTGCATTAAAGTAATGATTCTGTACATATTGTTTTGCAGCCTACTTTTTTGCACAGTAGTATATAAAGGAAATCTTTTCATGTCAGTAAATATAAAAATGTCTCCTTCTGAATAGCTTGTAGCAATCTAATATATGGATGCACCATAATTTATTCAACCAGTTGTATATTGATTTGTTTCTTACTATTTGCATTCTATAGTGAACATTTTTGTGACATATATTTCTACAATTTTTCCAAATTTCCACATTCTTCAAGTGTGTATATCCTTAATATAAAAAGTATGTTCATTTAAAATTTTGTTACCAGTTTCCAAAGCATCTGTAAATATTTACTTTCCCACTAGGGGGGAATGAGCATGCCTGGTTTTTTTTTTTTTTTTTTTTTTTTGCATGTCTGGTTCCTCATGTTAAAACTGGACATCTTTGGGGAGCCTGGATGGCTTAGTCAGTTAAGTTTCAGACTCTGGATTTAGGTTCAGGCCATGGTCTCAGATTGAGCCCTGTGTCAGGCTCTGCAGTCAGTGAGGAGTCTCCTTGAGATTCTCTCTCCTTCTTCTCTCCCTTTGCCCACCCCCATGCATGTGTGTGTGTGTGCGTGTGTGCGTGTGTGCGTGCGTGCGTGCGTGCGTGCGCACGGACTTGTCCTCACTCTCAAATAAATAACCTGATGGGTATTTTTTAAAATTCTGTATTTGTATTTCCTTTTGACATGTTTTATTGCCTCTTTATATTTCTTCTTTACAAATCCCCTGCTACATTCCATCCATTTTTCTGGGATTTTTTTGTTTTTAAGAGCTCATCCTATTTTAGTGGTATTAACACTTTATCATATGTGTGAAATTTATGTTTTGTCCTCTGTTGTTGGATCTTTTTTGTTTGTTACATTGTTGACTTATTTCTGCTTAGCTGAACAGAACTTCTTAATGTAGTGCAATCTAACCACTTTCTTTTTTTATGGTTTCTGAGTTTCATGTAATGAAATACCTTTTTCACCCAAAGATTATACAACTCTTCATACATATTTTCTTCTACTTTATGGCTTCATTTTTCGTCTTTACATTTTTTACTTGTGAAATTTTTTTTAATTAATTTATTTTATTTTATTTACTTTTTAATTAACATATAATGTATTGTTTGCCCCAGGGGTACATGTCTGTGAATCATCAGGCTTACACATTTCACAGCATTTACCATAGCACATACTCTCCCCAATGTCTACAACCCAGCCACCCTATCTC
>CM052898.1:25403256-25480810 GCA_028534135.1 Potos flavus | reverse complement strand
GTCATTTGCAAATATCTCCTCCCATTCTGTCATTTCTCTTTTGGTTTTGTTGACTGTTTCCTTTGCTGTGCAAGAACTTTTTATCTTCATGAAGTCCCAATAGTTCATTTTCACTATTGCTTTTTATTTTATTGTACTTCATAGACATGTGTTTTGTTTTTGTTTTACAAATTGAAGGTTTATGGAAATAGCAAGAGAATTAAAATTAGAATTGGAGCCTAAAGATGTGACTGAATTGCTGCAATCTCATGATAAAACTTTAACAGATGAGGAGTTGCATCTTATGGGTGAGCAAAGAAAAGCGTTTTCTTGAAATGGAAACTACTCCTGGTGAAGAGGCTGTGAGGATTGTTGGAATGATAATAAAGGATTTAGAATATTACATAAAGTTAGTTGATAAAATGGCAGCAGGAATTGAGAAGATTGACTCTAATTTTGAGAGAGGTTCTATTGTGGGGGAAACGCTATCAAACAGCATCACATGACACAGAGAAATTCTTTCTGAAAGGAAGAGTTAATTGATGTGGCAACGTTTATTTTCTTATTTAAAGAAATTGCCACAGCCACCATACCTTTCAGCAACTACCATCCTGATCAGTCAGCAGCCATGATAGTGATATCATGACAAGATCCTCCACCAGCAAAAAGATTGCAATTTGCTGAAAGCTCAGATGATGGTTAGCATTTTTAAGAAATATTTTCAAATTAAAGCATGCAAGTTGTTTGTTTTAGGCATATGGCCTTTGCACACTTAATAGACTACAGTGTAGTGTAAATGTAACTATAAATGCTTGGGAAAACTTAAAAATTAGTTTGGCCTGCTTTATTGTGATACTCACTTTATTGTGGTAGTTTGGAACAGAACCTGAAATATCTCCAAGACATGCCTGTAGATGGGTCTTGGTGTTTGTTTCTTTGATCCATTCAGCCATGCTGCGTCTTTTAATTAGAGCATTTAATCCATTACATTTGAAGTAATTATTGACAGATATGTATTTATTGCCATTGTATTGTTTTCTAGTTGTTTTTATAGTTCTTCTCTGTTCCTTTTTTCTCTTTCTCTTATGATTTGATGACTTTCTTTAATCTTATGTTTGGGCTCCTTTCTCTTTATTTTTCACTTTATGTGTTATAGGTTTTTGGTTTGTGGTCACCATGTTGGTTATTAAGTTCAAATGCATTCTAAAAGCACCACATTTTACCCTGCCCCCCCTCATGCTTTATGTTTTTGATGTCATGTTTTACATCTTTTTTGTTTTGTGCATCCCTTAACTAATTATTGTAGAGTTAGTTGGTCTTACTACATTGTCTTTTAACTTTTATATTAGCTCTGTAAGTGGTTGATCCACTACCTTTTCTATATGTTTGCCTTTACCACTGAAATATTTTTTTCATATATTTTCTTATTTCTAGTTATGGCCTTTTTTTTCCTGCTTAAATAAGTCTCTTTAATATTTTTTGTAAAGTCAGTTTAGTGGTGATGAACTCCTTTAGCTTTTGCTTGTCTGGGAAATGCTTTATTTCCCCACCAATTTTGAATGATAACCTTGCAGGATAGAGTATTCTTTCTTGTAAGTTTTTCTCTTTCAGCACTTTGAATATATCACACCACTCTCTTCTGGCCTGCCAAATTTCTGCTATAAAATCCGCTGATAGTCTTTATGGGGGTTCCTTTATACAAATGTTTTTTCTCCTTTTAGATTTTTAGATTCTGCTTTTAAGAATCTCTATCTTAAATTTTTAACATTTTAATTATAATGTATGTTGGTGTTTATCTCTTTGGGTTTATCTTGTGTGGAACTCTCTTTGTTTCCTGAACCTGAGGTCTGTTTCCTTCCACAGGGTAGTGATTTTCAGTACCCTGTGTTCTGGATCGCTGTTCTGGACTTTTGTAATATCAAATCTGCTGTTTATTTATTCCCTCTAGTATATTTTTCATTTATCATATTATATTCTTATGATTGGTACTTTCTTATATTTTCTATGTTGAAAGCCTCGCTGTGTTCATCTATTCCTTGTCTAAGTTTTTAATGACCATTTTTATGACCATTTCTTTGAACTGTTTATCAGGTAAATTGCCTGTCTGTATTCATTTAATTCTTTTCCTGTGTTTTTTTTCTTGTCTTTTGTTTGGAACATATTTATCCGTCTCCTCATTTAGCCCAACTCTGTATGTTTGTTTCTGTGTTAGGTAGTTCAGATATTTCTCCTGGACTTGAAAGAGTGGCCTTATGTAGGAGATGTCCTGTGGGCCCAGAAGCACAGTCCCCCCCGGCCAACAGAGCTGGGTGCTCCAGAGGTGTCTGTTATATGGGCAGCATGCACACGTTGTTCTGCTCCAGGTGGGTGGGGCTGGACCCATGGTCTAGCTGGCTGTAAGGCCAGGCCGTGACTGCTGGCAGCATGTTGGTGTTAGCTCAGTGTTTTAAACCTGATGAACCGAAGTTTGTGCTAATGGATGACATTTATGCTTGTTAACTTTAGCAGAAGAGGTGTAATCTTAACATTGTTGTTTGTCTCTGTATTTTTCCTCCTCCTTTCCTAGACAATAGGGGTAAAGACTGAAAGACATTTTGAAAGAGCGTAACGCTAACATCCACTCCTATGTGTAAAATATCTACATTTAGCTCTGGATTATGCAATGTGAATTAAGCTTTTAGATTTCACGTACTTTCCTAGGACCTACATTTTGGGGGGTAGGATAGCAATAAAGCCCAGGGGTAATGTCTTATTTTAAAGGAAAAGAGTATTGATCTTTTTACATCCTTAAGCTCTGGTAAAGACTTAATTATCTTCTAATATTCATTTTCTTCTTCCTAATAATAGGGACTTATTTTTTAGCTTGAGATAAAATAAAGACCCTTCCGAACTCCCATCTTATAGTTAGGTATTGCATTGGGCCTAAGTTGTGGTCAATGAGATGTAAGCACAGGTGTCCAGGTGACTTCCAGGAAGTGTCATTTAGTGGCCTCTCTTTCTTCCTTCCTTCTTGGTGCCTAGAAAGCAGACCTGATGGCTGAGCTTGAGCAGCCATCTTGGACCATAACGCAGAAGTTTTGTTTTAAAAACGGTGGACTAATGAAATTAAAGTAACTGGGTTTCTTCTCAACCCAGATGAGGTTGAGTCCACCTCTGCACTGCTTTCCTTCAGCATTAGTTTGCATATGCATGTCAGTACACACACACACCCCCCCAACTGCTGTCTTATTTACATCACTATTAATTGGGCATATTTTATAATTCAATTGTATCTCTGTTCAAAATATAAACATAAGATACTGTCTGTCTTTAGCATGAATATCTCACATATTTCTGTTGCATGGCCATGCATCTTTATAATTTATTAACTTCACTAATAATGGAAAATACATGTGGTTTTAGTCATAAACAGAGTAAGGAAATAATGTGGAATTGTTTTCTGTTTAATAGTGATTATTAACAATCACTGAAATGATTAAATGTTTCCCTATGACACTCAGAAGATTAATTCACTTTAACTTTAAACTGCATCATTTGTTTCATGGGGAAGATCATTCTTGATAGAATTACCTGTTAATGTTTTTGCAGTTCAGGAAAAAAGAAAAGGAAATTAATTATCTAATAAAACACAGATGAAAAAACATTTCACTATACCAGAACCTGATAGTGACACTAAACTTGATGATTGTCATTTTTCCTTGAAGCACATTTGTCATGTGCTTTATAAAATACCATGCCTTCCAGTGCCTAGAAAGAACCTAAACTGTCATTCAGGCTCGTTTGGTGTAGGTCCCAGAACCTTCGAAGTAAGCAGTGGCTAAGCAGTACCAGTGTGTGTGCACTGTAGATATGTATGGCTAATTCTGAACATCATGAAGTTGAGTGTAAAACTTTTAAGTTATCATAATTCTGAGCAAAGAGAGTGAGATAGAGGCAGTGTATCATTATTGAAGTCCATGGGACATGAAGTCTAGATTTCTGGCTCTCCACTTTCTTGTTTTTGACCTTGGGAAAGGTATTTAACTTCTTTAAGCGTCAATTTCCTTACCTGTAAAATGAGGTTAGAATCTTTATAAGAAATCAATTAAATGAGATATTCTAGGCAATGCACCTATTATTTTACTAAGCACATCTTTGACCTGCAATAAAAAGCAGTTAGAATTATTGTTATTTTAATATGATGATGATAGTCACATGGATACTTGAGGTGATCCTGCAGAAAAATCAAACACACAGTCTTGCTATGGAATTAAAAACAGGATGATCTTGATTGACTGCATAATGGACACATTTACTAAAGAAAATCCTCACTCCAAAGCAGTTAAGAGTACAAAGTTAGGAACCAGGCTACCTGGATTCTAATCCCATCTCTACCACTTGCCAGCTTCTGTGACTTTGGGCAAGTTTCTTGACTTCACTGCACCTCAGTTTCTTCATCTGAAAAATAGGTATGATACTGTTTACCTCCTTGGGTTCTTGTGAAAATTAGATGAGATAATGCATCTAAAGCTCTTAGAATGATGCCTAGGTGCTGGTAAGGGCTGTATTAGAGTCAGCTCTTACTGCCAAGTGGGTGTGTAAATGCTCTGCCCTCTTGACCAATGATGAATGAGGTCCGTGTAGATTTTGTCTTTTATATAAACCATCCTGGATGTCTTGGTTTATTTCAAATAGAATTATCTGCTTTGTGGATGTGTTTAAATAATTTCTTCATGTTTGGTTTTAATGAGGATACTGGTTTTAATATGAGGATACTTCATTGCTGAAGTCCACAAATAGAATTATTACAGAAACATTTGTAGTAAATGAACAGTGGCCTTTACTTAGAGGAAATAAATCATTTTGCTCAATCCTGACTTGTAGGAGAAAAGAACTATAAGGTAGAGGGACATAATACATCGATAACTGGAAGAGAACATTATAGATGGCAGACATAATTTCAAAGTGTCTTCTTAGGAAAGTTCTAATATTACAAGGAGATGTCAGGTGACCATAGGATTTTCCATCTTACTCCCTTTTGATACGAATTATTTTATGTCTTGTAGACCCAAGTGCCAATATGAGTACTTAGGAAATAAGGGTTTCTCCCTTTCCAAAAAGATAGCTATGAAACAAGTTCGTACATTGTGCCACATGTCCTCTGGGCCAGTGGCCTTCCTTTTGTTTGTTTTGGACTGAAAGATTTTCCTTCTCTTACTCATACTAGTCAATACATTTCCCTCTCAACATTTCACATGCTGTTTGGTATCTAACAATGGATTTAGATGAGACTCAGAGGAGATATTTTCCAACAATATGGGCTGTTAAAGAATAGAAAGTGTTACAGGGAGAAATTTAGGAATCTCATTTACTGCCTGGAGATGGGGAAGGGAGTAAATGAGGTCCCTTTTGCTCAAAAGTGAATGGATTTTTAGATGAATAAATATAAAGACTATTTGATTCTTAGAGATATCAAGATTATTAGTACTACAAAACAGAATTTTGACTGATGCTATTGTGATTTCCTGACTTGGTCAGTATATTGGAAAGAATTGGTAGTAATCCAGAAAATCAGATATGCAAACAAGAATATACATCATTTGGGACCCTCATTTCTCCAAATACCTTGGATAATTGCTGGTCCTTAATTTTTACTTTTGATTGTTAACTGTGAGCCAGTTCTGCTGATCAGGATATCAAAGATTTATATTCAAGTGTGAAAACTTTGTATAAAGAGTATTGCTTCCTCACCTTTGATTTACCAACAACTCCAGGGATCCAGGCTGTTAATTATATCGTTTATTTCCAGTTGGTAAATGTGAGGGGCAACACACTTCCAGGCACGCTCAAATACATACCCCTACACACAAAACATACAAATACAAAAACATACACAATATTTTGTTTTCTGAGAAAGAATCCTCTAAAATAGACATATGACTGGTAAGAAAACTAAATTTTCACTTATGTAATTCAAAATACCATGGTAATGTAACTGTTGTGTTAAACCACACATTTCAGAGCTATAATTGTCTTCTCACTTAGAAAGTATCATGGAAATCATTGTTGTATCTAGCCTCATCTTTTTGAATTTAATGCCATTTAATATTATGTTGGATTGATATGTCTTTTCCACAAAGAACGCGATGTGTCATAGATAATTTTATTTTATACCCAAATATCTTATGACTTAGAGATAATAGGCATTTATTGCCCCCACTGAACTGGATGGAAGATTTAAGAATGAGAGTGGTTAAATAAGAACTCGCAAGTCTTGTCCCGTAAGCTAATGGCAATAATAATGAGGATAATTAGGTTTTTGTAGTTCACGAAGCAATCCATGTGCATTATCTAATTTAATCTTTATTAGAGACCTCATCTGGATTCACTCAATATGTCCTAGTCAATTTGCTCCAACACAGTGTGTCACAGATGGAGCTCATTACCTTCTGCATATCCCCCTAAACATATGCCTTTGCTCCTCTTCACTCTCCCAATCTCTGATGTTGGAATCACCATTCACCTCTCACCCAATCTAGAAATCTCAGTGGTTAGACTTGAATGTGTCTCTCTTGCATCTCATGTGTAATCAATCAATAAGTCATCCATGTATATCTCCTGTTTATTGCCTGTTCCTTTGTTCCTCGTAGTAGCCACAAACCGAGTAAAATGGTGTGGCCTTAGTTCTTGCCATCCTTATTTCTCTTTTTGTGTAATTTAAAACCTCTTATAATTGGTTTCATTCCCTTTGGTCCCAGTTCTCTCTAACCCATTCTTCACACTCACTGCCAGATTCATCCCTCTATGTAAGCCCTATACTGTTTCCTACCAGGATGAGTCTTAGCGCCTTACCAAGGCATCCACGTCTTTCATGGTCCAGCAACATCCTGCTACTCCCTTCCCACCACTTCTTATCCCATATCTTTGACTCCAGTACCGTGAATTCACAATAGCCCTTCACAAGTGCAGTGGTGATTCTCATCTCTTGGCCTTTACTAATGCTCTCTACTTAAAAGACCCAGACCGTTCCCTCTCTCTGAAATACCGGCTCTTTAAGCAAAGTTTTCCTGGATGGGTGTTGAAAGACATCTGTCCACACAACTGAATTACCATCTCTCATCTGTGTCTCCATAATCCTCCAATTATATCTCCGTTATTGAACTTGCCAGTTAATTATAATTGCAGTTGCCCCCTGAACAATGTGTTTGAACGACATGGGTCCACTCATATGCAGATTTTTTTCAATAAATGCAGTACAGAGAAAGAGGGAGCCAGGGGAGGGGCAGAGGGAGAGGGAAAGAGAGAATCTCAAACAGACTCTGCATCCAGCACGGAGCCCAATATGGGGCTCAATCTGAACGATCCTCTTATGACCTGAACCGAAATCAAGAGTTGCTTAACTGAGTCACCGAGGCACCCCTCTCTTAATGATTTTCTTAATAACATTTTCTTTGCTCTAGCTTGCTTTATTGTAAGAATGAAGCATATAATACATATAACATAGAAAATGTGTGTTAATCAAATTTATGTTATTGGTAAGCCTTCTGGCTAATAGTAGACTATTAAGAGTCAAGTGGGTTTTTTTGTTGTTTATTTTGCTTCCTTTTTAAATTTAACTTGTTGATAATTCATGCGTTCTTTACTCTCTTATGCTACTTTCACTCGATGACCTCAAATGCTTCCTGTTTTTCTCTGATGTCAAAGGAGTTACACAGACTTTCTCTAGTCTATAGATGGAAGGATCTCAGCAAGGAGATGTTGCTGGTACACATTTCCTTTCTGTTTCTGGATTTTATAGCAATTTATCATGTGATTGAATTCTTCATCAATCACGTTATTAAAAGCATTCAGTCCCATAGTGAAGATGTATTTCCCTTGGCTATATTCCCAGCTGTGCTATTTAATCATTTTCAGGTTATTCTCCCACTGCTCTCCTCTACTCTCCTCTGTCCTTCTTCATCCATGCTGTGTAGTTCCATGTGCTGCCTTCCACTGGGTCCATTGTGCATCTAAACTTGGATCCAATTTTGGAGCAGCTGGGACAACCCCCCAAGCCAAGGTCACTGATGGAGAGTGAAAAATTCCTGTTGCAAAACTTGGGGCAGTTGCCGCTGAGCATGCACAGTCCAGGAGCTGGTCTGGGGATCTCTGGGAGTTAAGTTTTGGGGAGTCAAGTTATACATAGATTTTTGTGGGGAGGGTTGGTACCCCTAACTCCCACATTGTTTAAGGGTCAACAGTGTCTTTATTTTATACTTATCTGCCCATCCCAACCATGAGTTCCTCCAAGGAAAGGGGTATTATCTTACCTTCATATTTAAAGGGCCTACCCAGTGCCTGGAGCAAAGCAGGTGTTTAAAGGTATTAGAGCCCAGAGGCATCCCATTTGATATATTAGACACCTGATGCCCAGATTTCGCAAGTGACTTGTTCATTAAGTTTAGGGAAAGGCTTATCTAAGTCCCAGTAAACCTAGGATTTAAGCAGTTCCTTCCACATCCAAGATGAATATTATTGTTATTAATGAACACTGACTATGTCTCAGGTATTTTCTAGGTGTGTTATAAATATTAGCTCACTTAATTATCACAGCAACAGTGGGGGATAAGTTTTATTATCATTCCCAGAAAGGATAAGCAATTTTCATAACAATCACGAAGGTAGAAATGAGCAGAGTCAGAATTTGAATATAGAATCTGTGCCCTTAACCCT
The DNA here is from genome assembly GCA_028534135.1 of Potos flavus. Taxonomy (NCBI): domain Eukaryota; kingdom Metazoa; phylum Chordata; class Mammalia; order Carnivora; family Procyonidae; genus Potos; species Potos flavus. Next base: position 25,472,140 of record CM052898.1, on the reverse strand, counting down.
TTTGAAAATCTGAAGAATGTAGACTTTCTGCCCCCCAAACACATGTACTGTTCTACATGTTTTAGGTTTTAGGAGTTTTATAGATTGCCTAAGGACAGTAGAAGAATCCCCTGTTTGAGAACCACAGCTAAACAACCCTAATGTTGGGTTTTCCTGCCTCTATAGTTAGTCAAGACTCTTTGATCTTTTAAGTATTGCATGGTTCATAACTCATTCCCTCCTGCTTCCTGACCTCGAGTTTTGTTTTTGCCTCCTACAAACTGTTTTCTTTCCCTAACACTTTAAATTGTGTTGCCTGCCTTTGTCAGACCAGGAGACCGACCCATGTGGGAGGCATCTCCAAGCCTCATGTTTTCACTACCCATTTGTTAGTGAGGATAACTAATACATAAAGGGAGTGAAAGCAGCTCCCTGGCTAGTCTCCGGAGTGCCTCATGAGTAGCCGTGTCTTTTCAAGTCTGCATGCATGCTGCATGTTCAGCACTCACTGCTCAGTGACATACTTAAGGAGCATGTGGATTTCTCACCCATATCAGAAAGTGACATCCATTTCCTAAGAGCTAGTCCATGCATGTAAAGTTAATCCTATCTGTCAGCTTTACCATGGCCATTTGGGAGGCTGTTTCACTAATGCTTAATTAATCCATCTTCACTCACATATGCAGGAGGAAACTCTAGATTTGTTGAGGGCTCACTGTGTGGCCAGACTTTGACCATCTTGCATTATGTCTAGTGGTTACAATTCCTGTGCATTTTACAGATAAAGAAACTGAGATATAGGGAAGGTAAGTCTTTTGCCCCAAGTCATCTTGGAGCTCAAGTGTTGAAGCAGAGATTTAAATCTGTATCTGATGAAGTCCATATTCTTTGCTCTATGATAGCTTGCTTTGTAGTCTTCCTATGTCAATAAATATTTATTAATTGGCAATATCCTCATATCCTGGCACTGAGTCACTGGATAATTCATTGTAAAACATGATGTAGGGCAGCTCCCAAGATCAAAAGGAAACAAATGTATAAAGAGGTTGGAACATTGAGTAACCCAAACTATGAATCAGGGGCTGTTCCACATGACTTCTGGAAGATGTATGCAGCACATTAAGCTACTCTGAAAATAAGCCCTGATTGGTCCACGTGCCTGGACTCCAATTAATATTCATGATGCTCTGTTGGTGTAACCGGAAGGAACTTGCTGTGCTTTCTGCATCTTTCTTTTTGAACTGGTATTCATAGGGCTGCTGTAGGTGCCCTGACATATAGTTCATGCTGTAGTTTTCTCAACTTACCCTCTGCTGTGAGGCCAGGAGGAGCAAAAGGTGTTCTCCGTGTGGGCTGAGGTAACTAAAATGTTTAAGACAAAAGAGCCCTGGCTTTGCAGTCAGATATGAGTTTGTAGCCCAGCTAAGTCACATATAAGCTGTGCGATCTTGGGCAAGTCACTTAACTTCACTGAGCTTCAGTTTCATCATGTGTAAAATGAGATTAATAATATCATTTAACAGAGGTTGCTATAAGGATGAAATGTTTACAAGTTTCCTGGCACGTAGAATGTGACAGAAGTTATCAATAATTATATTACTGTCGTTGATGTTCTACCTGGAAAAGGAGCTTCAGGGTCTTTCAGACACCAAGACATGGTGTGAGGTTTCCTCCTTCATCGTAAACAATCATCTACAAAAATATTTAATAAATTCAGGCTGAGCAGCAAGGTGCCCACATTGGCATAAAGATGTGCAGAGAAATTGTTTACTGTAAATATCCTAGGATGAACAAATTTGTTCCTGATTCCTCTTAGCAAAAGACGTTTCCAGCATTTATCTTAAAACCTAGTCCTTCCTAGTTTTAAGTTCTTCAGAAGCTACTCCATTGCCTTCAGGATGAAGCTCCAATTTCTGAGCCTGGCAAAGGATGCTTCTTTATAATCTGAATCTAGCTTCTCCATTCTTGCTTGTAATCTTTATTTTAGTCCCATTGATTAACTTCATGGCTCCAAAGATACATGGTGCTTTCTCATCTTTATGCCTTTGCACGTGTGGTTCTGACTAGACTACCCTTGCTTTTATATATTCACAAATACGTACACACACACACACACACACACGCAGATATTGTATCTATATGTGGGCTAATTCGAGCAATAAGCTCGAAAATTCTGGTTACGTTTTACCTCCTTAAAAAAGATTTTTCCTTAAACCTACATCCTGGCTGGCCAAAGGATCTTTTGGGGGTCCCTTTGACTCCAGTGCTTACCCTTCTCCTCGTCTTACTGTATTGTCTGTGGTCTCCCACCAGACCGTCACTCTTGGGGGACAGGCCACTGATTCTGTTGCCTTGGTTTCTGTCGCATACCGGATTTTCAATACACATTTGGATAAAAGGAAGGAAGAAGGAAGAAAGGAAAAAGTGTTTGCAGGATATTGTAGCTCAGTTTTTGGTTCGTTTATTTGGGTCTGAATTGGCCTGATAATCATTAAGTTCTTAGGGAGGAGGGGAAATGCTTGCTTGTCTATAAATCCCATGTGTTTAGACCAGTTATTCTCAACCTTGGGTGCACACTGCATTCACTTAGAGCTCTGAAAGATCCTGAGGCCCAGCCATCAGTACATTTTTACAGTCTCCCAGGTGATTCAATGTGCATCCAGAAGTTAAGGAACACTGGATTAGCCAGAACGTGCTCAACAAATGTGTAGTGATTGAATCATTCAATCAGTAAATCTCTTCTAGGCAGGGTGTCTAAATAGGCACAGTTGTTGGTAAAGGAGTTCAGGAGAGTGGAGAGAAAGGGAAAAGAGAAGGACACTGTTAGCTTTTGATTGAGTCAACATAAGGAGTTGGACGCCCCCAGGGATTCAAAATATTTTTCAAAAATAATTTAATGAATACAATTTCAGCTTCTTTCTCTTTCATTTCTAATTCTATTGGGCATGGCCAAGTCTCGGTTCAGGACAAGAAAGCTGAGTTTCCCTGAAATGTTGTAAATTTATGTAATCAGTAATCAGGAGAACGTCTGACAGTATCTCCTGTCAAGATTACGAGGCTCATTGTTGCCCCTTCTCTGACTTCCTGTGTTTGGTTTGTGAGGTCCATGCAGCTGCACTTTCTCATAATAAGAGAGTCAATACTGGCCTGCATAATTCATGATTACAAGGTGTATAAGCGTGATGGCGAAGGAAACTGATGTTTAATTTACGTGGCCCCCTATTTCCTCATAAAAAGCCAAGCATAAACACATCGCAGACTCAAAACTGAAAAGTAGCTGGGAGGATGTGTTTGGGTGTCATTGGACAGACATGAAGCAAGGAAATTGAATTTGGAGATAGAATACTTGGGTCAAAAAAAGCTTTTCGAAAATTCAATGGAAGTATTGCATTTTACATGGAATTTTCTGAATTTGACACATAAATCTCCTTACCATTTCCTGATTATTTTACTTTGCTGCAAGATAGCCTGTAATATCGGTTCTTTTTGGTTTTATTTTAAATACTTAGTGGGAAATAGATAACTCTACTAATTTCTCTATTTTTGTTTATTCCCATAAAACGAAAAAAAATGTGCTCTAACTTCCTTCTTTCAAGTCAAAGTTACTGCTGTGGCATCGTTTCTACTGAAATGGATTTATATTTTGCAGAGATTTAGAAACTTTCAAATTAAATTGTATAAAGATCCCTGCTTCATCATAGTTTATATTCCAGTGAAGCTTGTTCCTCTAAATATTATTCTTTCCTCTAAGCAAATGGAAAATTGATGTTCAAACTCCCTGTTTGAATTCCGATGACAGCCTGGATTAGGAGACTACTTCTCCCTGTTATCCAGGTATATTTGTGTAAGAGAGTTAAAACTGGTAGAACATTACCGTCTCTTGCATTAGTTTTCCCAAATACCAAGGAAGCTACTTACTGTACTATTAGCTCATCCCCTATAATGTGGCTGGACTTACAATCAAATACAAGTAGATAGACAGGACAAGCTGAGGAAATATGGTAATAATACTTAGCATACTACTAAATATTTGGGGAACCCAGACTAGATCTGGCCCTGTGTTAGCTGCCATGCGTGAGGTTATTGAATCTAAACCTTGCTGAAACCCTGGACAGTAGTGATGTGGCCCTGATGTTTCATGTAAAGAAACTGCTAGGTAACTAGCCTATGGTTGCAGCAGGTTAGGGGTGGTGCCGAGGCCCTGACAGGTGCCTGACCCCAAAGTTGGTGCCCTGAACTACTGTGCTTTTGCCCCAGTTTGTCACTGAACAAACACAAACCACACCCAGTTAATTTAGAAGAGCACAGAAGGACTAGGATCTGGTCCTGGGTTGTGCATGTCAGCAATCACTTCTGCTCTGGGCTTTCTCATCTATCTAATTAGGGCATCTGTCCATGTGTGTTAGGCTGTTCTTTTAGTCTGAATTGCCTGCTACTGGATGTCCCATCTCCATCCAGTTGGAAATGATGATTATCATAGGAATGGTGGGTGGGGCCAATAGGAAGCCGACAACTTGCCCCATTCTCGATGTGTAAGGGGTAGAGGTACCCCGAAGCAAATGGTTGCACATCAGCAGCTGGGTGCTGTCCTCAACTGACAAGCCTAGAAGATCACCTCTTCACGTTGTACCGAACTTCACACTGCCAAGGAGTCCTTAGAGGTCTAAATTCATTGAAATGTGACTTTTTCTTCTCCCTACATTCATCATTATTTTTCCTTCTTACAAAGACCCATGACAGAGAACCTAGAAAATGAAAATAAGACAGTGAAAATATGACTCATTACTGATCACATTCATAAGAGATGACAATTCAGTGTGCATATTTCTTGTATCTTTTTTCTATGCGGTCTAAATTTTGTACATTTTTTCAAAAATGAGATTATACTGTACATGTGGTCAATAATCTGATTTTTTTCCTCCACTTTTTATTTTGTAACTGAAATAGTTTTCTCAAAAACGATCTTAGGCAGAACCCCAAGAGATAAACAAAGGAAAATGGAGGTACTCTCTTTTGGGGGAAGGGGTGCAGTGGGAGAGGAGTGAGCCCACACTCAGCCGTGGCTTCTCTCTGTCTCCCTTACACCCCCAGGATCCTGAAGCACTCCAGTGCTCTGCAGAGCCCACTTTGAAAACCTTTGTTCTTTTGCTATTAGTTAAGATCACATTTTATATTCTACTAGCGCAAGGCCCAGACCTTAGATAATGAACATCTCCTCCAGGATAAAAATAGTATTAAAACGTATTGCAGCCATAATTGTTGAAACTATCATTTGTTAAAAATCTAAGAATAACAGAAAAATCTGCTATCTTTTCTCATGTAGAAAAGTAGTCTAGACTCTTCCTAAGATCAGACCGTTGAGGGAGAACTGGGGGCAAAAAGAAGGTACTCTGTGGCTTTCCTGCTCTTTCCTGATTTTAACCATACATATATATTTAAAACACTCCCTACCTAGAAGGAGCAATTCCTCCAAAAATGAACAAGAAGTTGTTGGTTGTTGTTGTTGTTTTAAAGAAGTGGAGGGGCTCTTCATTCCATCCAAGCAGAAATGAATCTGTAGCCAGCAAGAAGCAGATGGCCCTTCTTCTCTGCCCTTTAGTTTTCTGACTGTGAGTCTGGGAGATTTTTCAGCAGTTGAAAGAGTTGGCTTCATCTGTCGTGCCAGGCAGCGCCTCAGCCTCAGCAGCTTGTCTTTCTACATTCAGGTTCTATAGATACGGACTAAGCAAAGCTTCGTGTTTTCACATCAGAAGCTGATGATGAGCGATGTGAGGAGAGACGGAGTTAAACAGATTCTTCCCCACTCTCCATTTCTTAGCCCGATGCGTAATAAGTGTGCCTCATGCTAGAATGTATGATACTAGGTGAACCCTCTGCTCCAAAGGTGGAATTTATCCTCTACAACGTCCTCTGGTGGAACGAAATCACCTTCCCCAGTTACATCTTAGGTTGTCTGACGTAGCGAAGCATCTTTATCTCAACATGTTCTGCAAGATCCTGATACAGGGTTTCTGGATTCTGCTTTAACTTTGACATATTATATAGAATGTGGTCTTAGGCAAGTCATTTAAACTCTCTATGCCTCCAAAGTTATAATGACACTTCACTTAACCCTGAACGCTTACCATAAAGCACTTCTTTAAGAGATTAGCATGGACTGGTGCCTCTCAACCTAGTTGCACATTAGGGTCACCTGTGGTCTTTTATTTAAACTACCAATACCAAGCTCTGATGATTCTAAAGTAGAGCCAGGATTGGATTTAGAAACACTAACCCTGACAATCCCATTCAGAATTATTCTCACCTGCTATATTTGTTTTGTTTTGCTTTTTATAATTTTAACCCAACCGGTGTCAATTTTTTCTTTCCACATGTGGCTTACCTCCAACAATGAGATACAAGCTCCTTAAGGAAAGAAACAGATGCGTAATTCATCTTTGTTTTCCCATCCTATCTTGACGAGAGGGAACCTGGGTTCAAAAATTACCTCTAACACTTATTAACCGTGCAGTCTTGGGCAAAATGCTTAGCTCTTCTACGTCTGTTTCCTTACTTGCTCCTTATGGATAGGAATAAAATGCCTACACTGTAGGGTGGTCTTGAGACTTAATGAAATTTCTATGTGAGTCTTGCAGCATCTAGTAGGTAGTCAGCTCAGATCAGCTGCACCATAAATGTCTGCTACATTCGATGCCTTTTGTGTAGTGATTTTTCCATTGTTGTATCATTCATTTATCAACAAAAAAGTTTTAGCACTTCCTACTATGGTTCTAGCTGTGTGGGAGACTATGTTCATGAAATTTACATTTTAGAAGATCGTATCTATGACCTTCTTTAATTTTTACAAAAACTTGTGTTTTCTTATGCCTTGTCAAATAAAACCCTGAAGGCTAAGAGAAATTAAGTGATTTCTCTGAGGTGTCACAGTAATTTGGTGATTAAGCCATGCTTGCAATCCAGGTTTTAAGACTTGTACCCAATGCTTATTCCAAAGGACAAAGTCACCATCTTGATTCTCTAACCAGTGACTATAATAATGCGACTACTGTCACAGAAGGAACCTCAGACAGAGGATAAGATTGTGAACTGCCCAGGTGTAACAAGTGACTGTCACTTATTAGCTGTGTGACTTTGGAAAAGTTTATTTTACTTCTCTGTGTTTCAGTTTTCTCATCTGAAAAATGAAGCTAATCCCATTACTTCAAAGAGGTTTTGTGAGGGTTAAGTATATGAAAAGTTCTGCCTAGTATCTGCCCTGTAGCACACAATGGATGTTAGTTATTCTGATGCTTGTTATTGTATCTATGGTTAAAAGTGAATAGTCTCTATCTAAAAGCTGCCAGGACTCTAGGGAGGCTCCATGCCCTGCTGCCCTTAAAATGGTGGTGGTTTGTTACCATGCAAATATCCTGGTTATACTCCAAAATGTACAAATTCATCCGCAATTGTACATCCAGGAAACACAACGGTTCTGACATTTGTACATATGAAGGAATAAATCCTCCCCAGCAAATTGGAATTGATCCATGGCTAACAGTTGGTAAAATGCACAATTTGCATGGAGAAATGTGAAGATGCTATACATCCATTTTTAAAAAGACCGACTGGATACTAAGAATATCCTAGGGCATGTATAGCCTGAGCTTGGACAAGATGATCTCTCGTGTGTGTTTGTTTTTTTCCTAATGTTAAGAATAGTCTAACTGACTCTCCGCAGACCATGTAGAGTCTTATCTTAGGAGAGAAATGTCTAGGTCCAGCACACCCCATCACTCAGTGTAATAGCTTTAACATGTATTTAACATGAAAAGGCCATGTATTGAAAGATTTCTTAAATCATGTGTGTGCAGCTATAGAATGAATTTTCTGTAGGGAGACTTTGTTTTTGACAGAGTAATATTGTGGAGTTTCTAATTAGCTCCTAGAACCAAGCATAGCCATATCCCTCTCCCTGTTTTCCCTGTATTTACTCTTCTAGGAAAAAATGAGGAGGGGGCTACAAAGATAACAGCACAAGCATTTTCAGCATTTCCCTTACTTAGTGTACACATTTGGCTGATAAGCACGTCTGAGGGGGGAAACAAGATGACTGTCAAGTGATTGGGATTCAAATGGACTAAGAGAAAGCTCTGAACTCAGGTAGAAGTAAATGCTCTCTTTTATGTTGAAGATGATCCTGATTGGGAAAAGTGTCAGAATAGGGGAGCAGCTTTGGTGACTTGCTGTGGGCTAGAGGAGAAAGAGAATGGTTTTCAAAGATGAGCACTAGTTGGACCTTTCAGTAGGTCTCAAAGGTGAGGACCCACTAGGTGACAGACCTCCACCCAAGATGGGATAGTGTGACAATGCTTATGGTCTTCTGTAATGGAATGATTTCAATGTACTGTGATAGGTGCCTTCATAGAGCAAAGCACAGGATGTTTTAGGAGCAAAGAGAGGAGAAACCCACCCACTTGGCAGCAGAAGACAGGGTGGAGGGACAAACTATCAGTTGGGGAGATGCCCCTACTTATTGAAACCAGGTGGACTCTTCGGCAGAGATAATTGCTGAATGTTGCAATCAAGTGGGAGGCTGAGATAGCATCTCCTCCAATTTCTTTTTCCATCTTGCATTTTTCTCAATATGAACCAATTTTTGGTTCTCTTTCAAAGAGATAGCTGTCAAAAATGAGTGGAGTATTCATTAACATTGACTATAAAACCTAGAGTTAAACAACCTCCATGAAGCCTTGACTTGTTCATTATTCTTGGATCAGATCCCAAGAATCAAGAGTGTTTGGTAAATTGTAGGCCTTTGATAGTTAAAGGTTGCACTTCAAGCTTTATCAAAATGATTTCCCATGTAACCATTCAGTCTTTACAATTACATGTGACATGGGTAAACTTATAATACTAGTCTTATTTTTTTTTTAATGCTGGGAAACTGAGTTTTCAGAAGGTGAAAAGTCTGCACGCTTTTAAACCATGAGCATCGGGCTCCTAAGATCTTGATATGCCATCATTTTCAGTAATCCTTAACTTTTCTTTTTCCATAATCAGCCCTAGACTGTGCACTTATATGTGGCCATCAAATTCAGTTGCGTAAAAAAAAAAAATTCAGTTGCTTAGAGGGACCCTACATATAAGAAAAAAAATTAAATGGAACACAGTTGGGAGTGGTGGAGACTGTGATGAAATGGAACATGTGTAGATCAATTAAAGGGAATGAAAATCAAATTCTTAATAAAAAACACAGGTGGACCAAAGCAGACATTCCCATTTAATGGTAGGATTGGGTTCATAAGCAGCCTCTACAGAGGAATTGAAATATAAAATATTTTCTAAGCAGAATACTAAATAGAAAAGCTAATTTATAAAGATCTGTTGGTATATATTTATATGTGTTATTAAAAGCATACTTAAATAAAGATCCAATCTGGCTTTCTAACTGTAAACATATCATTAAGTTAAATGGAATATTAAAAGATTACTGATTTGCAAGATAAATCTAGACCTGCCCCTTGTGTTATATAAGGCTTCTGTATCCTTTGGTGCAGATTCCAGGAACTTATGTTAAAAAGGGGGTGGGGGTGCCTGGGTGGCTCAGTCGGTTAAGTGTCCAACTCTTGATTTCGGCTCAGGTCATGATCTTGGGGTTGCGGGATCAAGCCCCCCGTCTGGCTTTGTGCTTAGCGTGGCGTCTTAGTGAGATTCACTCTCTCCCTCTCTCCCTGTCCATCCCCACCGTGTCTCTCTCTCAAATAAGTAAATAAATAAAATCTTAAAAAAAACTTTTTTTTTTTGTCAAAGGTAGGATTATCTCAGTGACCCACTGGTTATTTGCTCAGTTCCTTGGTGATAATCTTCTCTTTTTACCCAGGTACTTTCCAGTATTCTCCCTGATGATTCACACAATGGAAACTATTTTATGGAGACCACCCAACCCTGGTTAAGCTACTATACATTTTATGGCTTAAAATAGCAATATGGTAGAAAAAGTGCTGGAATTGCTATTTGGAAACCAGATTTGAGCCCTCATTCCATGACTTATAAAAGTATGACCCCGTGACTTACAAAGTATGACCCCACTCTGACCCCAGCCATATATCAGTGGCTCTCCATAAGGTGTGGGGGTGGTCAACCCCCCTAACGTACAAATATGGTTAGATTTTGGGTTGGTTGAGACAATGCCTAGTGAGATCTCTTGTTGGCATTTAATAGGTGGGAGCTGAGGATTACTACACATTCTGCAAGGCACACAGGACAGCCCCATATAATGAAGTATTATCCTGGACAAAACTCAGAAGTCCACGCTTTGAGAAACAGTGCTGTAGGCAATGTATTCACCCTGTGTATACCTCATTTTCCTCATTTATGAAATGTCCTACTGAGCTTACAGGGTTATTATGAAGATCAAATCAGATAATATATGCGAAAGTGCTTTGTAAGCCCTAAAACATCATATGCATGGGAGGTATTATAACCATTATACTAAGTGGCAAAGAAAGGCAAAGCTCTTTACAACAAATTGTGAACTGTACATATCTATAATCTCTCTCTCTTGGTTTTTTTTGTATGTGTGTGTGATTTTGTTTGTTTTTTAACATGGCCTAATCTGGATCATCTGGGCTGAGAGGATTATTTTGATCCATTAATATCTTTTGGTTCTTTCCACTCTTAGGAAAATCCCAAGATGTACTTATTTTTGAAAGTGTCAGCTACAGTGGTCATTTGCCAGTATCTACAAAGCTACTCAGAAGAATACTTTCCTGATTATTCATAGAGTCTTAGGATAATCTAGGATCAGAAAAGCTCTATGTAGCATACAGTGTGACTGCTAGGAGTATGAATTTAGAGTCCAAAGGTGTTCAGTTTGAGGCCTCACCCTATCCATCCACATTGGCTATGGGACCTTGCGTAAATTAATTCACTTTTCTAATCAGTCATCTGTAAAATGATTAAAATACTTGCCTCATCAATGTTGTAAGGGTTAAGTGATATATCTTTGACCTAATGAGTATTTCCAGTCAAAATATACCTTCGTCTTATCCAGGCCCCCAACATTTGCTTGAAAACTAGCCAATCTACCTTGGTTTCACACCTCAGCACCAATGGAAACATCCATCCCATTGGCAGACTTCCTGGAAAGATATGATTAGGGACTATATTATGAAGTAGAGAGATTCCTTCGTAGCACTGGGGTTAAAGTCAAGAAATAGCCTCCACTTTGACCTGCACTGTATTATCTGGTACTATCTATAATCAAATTATCTCCTGAAATGCTGGGATGTCCTATCAAGCCTCCCATCAAAACTATTAACAGGCAGTCAGTCGATGTGACATTCTTGGCTCTCAACAACAGCTTAGGTGTATTTTTAAATATTCTGTCTGGCAGTTCAAGGGGAAAAAAAAAAACTGAATAGGCAGCAACCAACAGTTTTCTTTCCAACAAAGATCCTTCCCCACAACCTGTCCACCCCTTCTGAGGAAGGAATAGGTTGAGATATGCTGTACCAAAATAGCAGAGTGGCCATGTTACCTAGCAACCACTTCTAAGGATGGGTGCTAGACATGCCCCCTAATTACCAGATCAAGGAGACGCTCCCTGAGTGTGGCTTCAAGAGTGAGCCAAAGCATTTCGGTTTCAGTGAGTCCTGTGAATGGGTGAGATGATGTGAGAGCCTCCCTTTCCGCTGCTTGGGAGCTACAGGGACTTGAAGGCCTAGGAAGCCATGACATTTAAGAATCTGAAATCTTGTGGCCTCAAGTTACTTTCCTCAGACCACTTCTTGCCATGACAGCAGTTTTTTTTCCTGCTTTATTGAGGTATGATTGAGAAATAAAAATTGTATATATTTAACTTGTATACATAATTTTTAAAAGTGTTTTGATGTGATTGTATATATATATATACACACACATATATATACACACGCACATAAGCATTATGAAATGATTACCAAATCAAGTTAATTAACGCACCTACTGTCTCACATAGTTACCTACTGTGTGTGTGTGGTGAAAGCACTTAAGATCTACTCTTTGAGCAATTTTCAAGGATATAATACAGTATTATTAAGTATAGTCACCAAGCTGTATATTATATCCCCAAAATGTATTCATCTTATAACTAAAAGTTTATACCCTGTGACCGACATCTCCACATTCACCCGATCCAGCCATGACACCAATTTTTTTTTAACTTTTTGTTTTGTGATAGTTGTTAATTCACATGCAGTTGTAAGAAGTAATCCGGAGAGGTTCCCTTTGGTGCAGGTGGCTATACCTTCACCCAGTTGTTTTCAATGGTAACCGTTTACACATCTATAATGCAATATTACAACCAGGAAATTAATATGGTCCATCAACCTTATTTAGATCTCACCAGTTATATACGTGCACTATGATACCGATTTTAAGGAAAATGTAAACCTACTGCAACAACCCCCCCTTTTGAAAAATCTTTCTTGATAACTCCCATCAGTTGGAAACGTAGCGAAACAGAATGGTCTTGGGAATGTCAATAGTCTGCAAGAACCTTTCTGACTTTCACTTCTATCCATACTGTCTCTTCTATCACCTGACCCAGAATTTGGGGAATGGAGTAAAGAACTCTGCCTCAGGGTCTCATTAGGATGTAAGATCAAGCACAGCAGCCCTGTTTCAGTTACTTATAAGCCCATGGTCTGTGCATAGTTAGGGGGCTACAGTCTGAATTAACCGTGAGCTATTCTGTCACTTTAACTACTGCTGAACCTCCCAGCTCCAGTGTCCGATTCTGCGTCTGTCAGATGGAAAGGTGAGAATAAAAAAGAATTTTGACTGCAGGTGTGCACATAGGAAGGACCATTGCATCCCTGTACCTAGGGAAGCTGAATCATTTCTGGGCAAGACCAGGCAGAGCTGTTTTCAAAATTTGAGGCTATTTTCTACAGCTGACAGTGACGATATTGAAGACAGAAATGGAAATGGTTTAAGGTTAGAAGCCTGAAGTACAGGAGTTTAAATCCCAGCCCCATTACCGACCAGCTCTGCAACAAATGGCCTCACCTCCCCATCTATAAGAAATTGGAGATGTTGATGCTAACTCATACTTCATAAGGCAGTTATAAGGTTTCAGTGACATAAGGAACTGCTTCCCAAACTTGAACATGAATTGGAATCACCTGGAGGCCTTATCCCAACAGATTGCCTGACCCCACCCCCAGAGTTTCAGATTCCCCAGGCCTTGGGTGACGCCTGATAATATGCATTTCTAACAGGTTCCCTGGTGCTGCTGCTGCCTGTCTGGAGATTGCTCTTGGGGAACCCCTAATATAAGGGGCATGAAGTGCTTCGTCACATATCTGATTGTTGATATCCATTCAGAGGAAGCTAGTTCCCCTCCAAGTGAATAAGGAATGAGATACCCACCTTCCCAAAAAACCTGAGTTCTCCGACTTTCCAGAAATTGACCCCCTGATTGACTTCTAAACAATCCGTTTAGAACAAAAGGCTGCGACGTCATCAAGCATATTTGACGATGGTACACAGCCAATTTTGATATTTCCCAACTTAAAAGTGATTTTCCCCCTAGAAACAAATTCAGAGTGAGGGGTTTCATGCTGGCTGTATGTGCAAATGTGTGTGCTTGCACACACGGAAGTACACACACCTCTTGGCTTTCTGTCAGCCAGCTTCACCCCCAACACATAATATTTTCACCAGGCGGGTGTACCTTATGTGCTATTTTTTTGGCATGTGTATGTGGGAGAAAATGTGGAAAAAGGAAGCTTAGGAAAACAAGTGTTCTTAGAAGAACTTCAGAGAACCTCTCATTAGAGAAGCAAATTAAAATATTTCAGTTCCTGGCCTATTCTTTTTAAATACACCAAATTACATCAGCTTTTGATAGAATAAACTTCAGGCTATAGAATTACCTTAAAAAAATAGCACTATGTTTTGTTTATGCTGTAAATGATATAAAGAAAATCACTCTAAATGTTATTTTCTTGGCCCCCATGAATGTTTTTTGTAAGAGACAAAACCCCAGGTGTGAACGTGAGGGATTATTTTAATAATTTTCAGTGCCCTGGATTTCCTGACATTGCATACAACCCTTGATTTCTTTTTATTAGCTCACTTTCCAGGGTCCTTACTTGCTCTGGCTTCCAGCATTGGAGACAACACTCTCGGAGCCTAGGAAGAAGCCCCCATTGATTGCTCTAGCCTCCTATTTGACTTCCAGATTCCAGGTGCTCTTGAACCCATTGATGTAACTAATGGTATAAATGACACCATTTTATTTTATTTTTTTTAAGATTTTATTTATTTATTTGACAGAGAGATCACAAGTAGGCAGAGAGGCAGGCAGAGAGAGGGGGAAGCAAGCTCCCCACTGAGCAGAGAGCCCGATGAGGGACTGGATCCCAGGACCCTGAGATCACGACCTGAGCCGAAGGCAGAGGCTTTAACCCCCTGAGCCACCCAGGCGCCCGACACCATTTTAAACAGATGATAACTGTTAAATATCCATGCATTATACAAACATCAGTAGCTTTAGCTTTCTGTCGAAAAGCAGGCTGGGCTTTGAACTGTATCTTTGAAGATCCTTTTTTTTTTTTTTTTTTTTTTGAGGTTATAGCAACAAATATCAAAACATAGGCCAGAAAGTATTTCAGAGTCAGGAGACTTGACTGGCAATGGCATCAGCTATGGATGTCAGTTTGGATTTGGTTCTTTGTCCGAGTGTTCCTAAACTGAGATTATTTCAGGCCATTTCCCCCTTGTGCATTATGTAATGTCTGCAAAGAGAAGTCAGATGGAGAATAACAGCAGGAGTCATGGCAGAGAAGCATGGACAGTGTTACCTTAGGCAGACATGCAACTTGTAAAAGTACAGCCCCCCAGGGTCCGGCAAAGATGGGACTGACGGGACTCCTGAACCCCAATCACTTCATTCCCAGGAAAGGCGACCAGCAGGGATTGAAATAGTAATTGCTTTCCTTTATTCAAAAAAATCATGGATGAAACGATTAAACAGATTAAGGCTTACCTCCCTCCGAGTCCCAGAATAAATGCAGTCTAGCTTTCTGATAGAACTGTAACTGTCAGTCAAGGGATTAGGCCTTTAGGGGGTGGAGGGAGGAGGTGGCCTTAAAATGTATTCAAATTTGCAAACTACAGCTGTGTATTTTAATCCTGGAGTTACACATTGATCTTGCCCCCTCTTTGAAGTCTGCTGTTCTATTAGCTGCAGGCTTTCTGCCCTCAACCACTTTTCTTACATATTTTTTAAAAAGATATTTTAAAAACTCAATTAAAAATAGTACTGCACTGAATCACCCAAGGGGGAAATATAATTAAAGGTAACCGTTTGTATTACCTTCGGTAAGGACAGACTTTGGACATGTGATTAACTTTGAAATACATGAGTCTGATTATTTCTTCAGAAATGCAGCACTGTGTATCTAAAAAAATTTTTTCTCCAGTTCATTCTGGATTTTGTACTTACAGGGAGACTGTTTACGTATTTAGCCATTCAGTTGAGGGCTGAGTGTAGGTTTTCAGTCTTAGCAACACAGTCTGCCTGTTGGTTTACGTCGTATCAGCTGAGTTAGTTCAGCTGCAGAATGCACATTGTTTTCTCATTAGCTGTCATAAAATTGTCTGCACCTATTAATTTTTTGAAAAGATAATAGATATTCCTGGAGAAACCAAGAGAAAGTGGCAGAATAAATGGCAGGCCATTTCTCATGTGGTGACAGAACTTAAGCATTTGTAAGTTTCTGACTGTCACTAGTCAAGGTTCTGGGTTCATTATCTCAGCCTTGACATCTGGGTTCTTAATCTGCAAATCCAATTTCTTTTCACCATTTTCCTGCTTGAAAACAAAAGTCCCATCAGCCCAGACTGTGTTTCCTAATGTTTCTATATTCAATAAACATTCTAATGGGTCAGCTATTATGTTGAACTAGAAGAAATCCATCCATCTTACTATCTGCCTATTTAACTATCCATCCATCCATCCATCCATCCATTTCTTGATTCACTGATTCACCAAGGACCTTCTCAGTATCCTGCTTGGGTGCTCAAACATCAGCGGGGAGTAACAAACATTTATTCCCTACTCCCTTGTAGCTTACAATCTAACATGGAAGGCAAATTTTGAATAAGTAATTAGATATTTGTGAAAAGCTGCCAAAGAGACTGGCAAGGAAGATGTGGTAGACAGAATTATAATAGTGACCCTCAGTAACTCTCATCTTTATAATTCCCTCTGCTTTGTGTGTGCGTGGAAACTGTGACTATAATAAGATATCAGTCTTTTGATTATGTTAAGTTAAATGACAAAAGGGAAATTATCCCAATGGGCCTGATCTAATGATAGGAGCCTTTAAAAGCAGAGCATTTTCTCCAGCTGGTGGGCAGAAGGGGAAGTCAGATTCCAAGCTTAAGAAGGGTTCGATGCACTATTACTGGCTC
Source organism: Potos flavus (assembly GCA_028534135.1). Classification (NCBI taxonomy): domain Eukaryota; kingdom Metazoa; phylum Chordata; class Mammalia; order Carnivora; family Procyonidae; genus Potos; species Potos flavus. The sequence continues at coordinate 25,455,718 of CM052898.1, read as the reverse complement.
GAAGATGCAGGTGGCCATGTGCTACAAAATGTTGGTGGCCTCTAGAAGCTGAGAGCTGAACCGTGGCTGGCAGCCAACAAGGAGGTGGAGACTTCAGTCCTACATCTGTAAATAACTGAATTCGGCCAACAATCTGAGTTAACTTGAAAGTGAGCTCTTCCCCACAGCTTCCAGAGAGGCATCCAGCCCTGCTGACCCCTTGAGTTCAGCCTAGTGAGACTGCTATGGGTTGAACTTTGTGCACCATAAAAAGACATATTGACGTCCTATCCCCTGGGACCTGTGAATGGGACTTTATTTGGAGAAAGGGTCTTTGCAGATTCACTCAAGTTAAAGTAAGGTCATGATGGTAGGCCTTCATCCAGCATGACTGGCGTCCTTACAAGAAGAGGGTCATTTGGACACAGACCCATCTGAAGAATGCCAGGTGAAGACACAGACACAGGGGAATGGGCATGTGAAGACAGAAGTGGTCACTGGAATAGTGCTGCCACAAGCCAAGAATGCCTGGGGCTACCATAGGTTGGGAGAAACAAGGAAGGCTCTCCAGTAGAGCCTTTGGAGGGAACATGGCCACGACACTTGAGTTTGCACTTTTAGCTTCCACAACCATAAATTGTTTGTTTGTTTTTAAGCCACCCAGTTTTTGGTACTTGGTTATGCAGCCTTAGGAAGCAAGTCTCATGTAGAGAGCCCAGTTGAGCCTGCCCAGACCTTTGATCCACAGAACCATCAGACATAAATGAGTGTTGTTTGAAGCTCCTGCGTTTGAGGTAATTACGTAGCAGTAGACAATGAGTACAGAAGAGTATGGAACGAGTACCTCATCTACATAATCTGAGGGCGGCTGTCTGAGGAGGATATGTAAGATGAGGAAAAGGGATAAGTAAGAATCATCTAGCAGAAAGGAGAAAGATTGTTCTAAACAGAAAGAATAGCACATGCAAAGGCCTTGAGACAGAAAGAGCCACCTGCACTTAAGGAATGAATCTGTTCGGGCTTTCTCCATTCAGATAGTGTTGCTGTCAATGCCAGGCCTAACCTAGGTGCTGGAGATAAAATAAGGACCTACAGACGTCATCCTTGTTTTTACGGAGCTCAGATTTTTAGTAAGGGAGATTAAAAACGGATAAGCAGACAAATTATAGTTTATAAGTTGGACTATGAAGGAAAAAACATGGGAGGGAGACAAAAGCCACAGAGTATTGGATGGAATGTAGACAAGGAAGGGAGAATTATGGCCCGAGTCTGGGGAGGCGGGCAAGGCCAGATCAAGGAGGGTGCCGGGACGGTCTGCTTGTCTCCCTGTGGAACATTTCAGGAAATCACAGTGAGTCTCCCTTATTACAGTGCTCAGTTTACTGTTGTAATAATCTTAGCACCCTCTATAGTAGCCTCCTGTACCTTTTCAGATGTAGGCCAGCAGAGAAAAGTCTAGACCATTCCCGTAATTGAACATAGGATTGTATCTCTGGAGTAGTGAGGTCTAGCCTTTCTTGGAGTATTGGGTTTTTATTTAACCAAATATATAACTGAAATATAAATGACCAAAACCCTCTGCTCCCGCTGGCACTGCAGACTTGTACTATTATTTCTTGAATTTCAGGTTACTGGCATTGCGTGCATATGAGTGTGTCTGTGTGCTTGTGTCTCTGTCTCTGGGCTCCCCTAGATGACCCTCCGTTTCGACGATTCACTGGAAGAACTCAAAGAAATCAGAAAAGCTATTACATTCGTGCTTACCATTATTACAGCAAAAGGATACAGATTAAAATCACCAAAGGAAAAAGATGCATAGAGCCGGCTCCAAGAGAGACTGGGTACCAGCTTCCCGCTGTGCTTTCCTAGAGGAGTCGTCCAACAGTGTGTGTGACAATAGCCAGAGTATCTCACTTGAGCCTTGACATCCAGGGTTTTTCTTGGAGTTCAGTCACGTAGGCCTGGAGTGTCCCGGGGCTGATGTTGGCTCCGCCCCCAACCCCACCAGAGGTCAAAGTGTACCACCACAGCCTGAGGCCCCAGCATTAATCACCTTGTTAGTCTAAACTGTCTGCCTGGTTCAAGGCCCCAGGTAAATCGGAACACTCTTACCAGGCAGGATATTTCAGTGGTTTAGAGATTATCTCCCAAGAGCTGGTAAAGCGTGGGGGCCATATCTTTCTTTGGAATGTGTAGGGTTTGAATATCCCCGCTCTGCACAATGAACCCTTTATGATCACACATGCTCCCTCTCCCTGTCTGTCACCCTTCGGAGTTCCCTGATGCCCCTGCAGTCAGGCCCTGTGCACCTGCTCTCCTGCCCCCACTCCCATCCCCAGGCGTCAGTTACTGTTCTTATCTCTCACCGAAAATTAGTTTTGTCTGTTTTAAAACTTCACATAAAAGGACACACACAATGTGTGGTGTTTTTGCATGTCTTTTTCTCCCCACTCAGAGTAATGCTCTGAAGGTTCAGGTATGTTAGCGTGTATTAGTAATCTATTCCTGTTAACTGCTGAGTTGTTTTCCGTTGTATGGCTATAACACAATTTATATATCCATTTTCCTTTTATGGACATTTGGATTCTCTCCAGTTTTTTATCTATGATGAATACAGTTGCTGTGTACTTTCCCATACAAGTTTTTCTGTGGGCATTAGTTCTCATTTCTTTTGGGCAAATAGCTAGGAGAGGGGTTGCTGGGTTGTAAGGTAGGTGTTTATCTTCTCTGTCGAATCATTATGTAGAACAGTTGTATGATTTTACACACTCGCTCGCAGTGTAGGAGAGCTATGGGTACTTTCCCTCCCCTCCCACATTAGATGGCTATCTTTTTAACTTTAGGTCTTCAGATAGATGTATAGTGTCTCGTCGTAGTTTTATTTGCATTTTCCTGATGATTAATGACATTGAGCACTTCTTCATGTGCTTATTAGACACTCACACATCTTCATCTGTGAAATATCTGTTCAAGTCTTTGCTTGTCTTTATTTCTTTTAAAGATTTTATGTGTTTATCTGAGAGAGAGAGATTGAGAATATGATGGGGAGAGGAGGAGGGGTAGAGGTAGAACCAGACTCCTTGCTGATGGGAACGTTGGGCTCCATCCCAGGACCCTGAGATAACGACCCAAGATGAAGTCAGACGCTCCACCAACTGAGCCGCCCAGGCAGTCCTCTTTTGCTAATCTTTAAAACTGGGTTGTTGGACATTTTATTATCGGGTTGTAGGAGTATTCTTCCTCGCTTAGCCTTTCTTGAGATTTTGATACAGTAGGTCTGGTGTGGGTCCTTATGTGATTCTGAAGTGCAGACAAGTTTGAGGACCATGCGTTAATGGGTAAGACGTGAGTTTGCTAAGACTTCACCTGTTCTGGGTAGGCATAACTTGACATTTTCCTGTCCAAAGGCTGGCCTGGTGATTATTTTAGATAATTAAAGAAAACATTTGAAAAACGACTCCCAGTGTGTTGTTTTCTTCTCACTCTGGGCAAGACACTGAATTTTAACGTGAAACTTGAGCCAGAAAATTCCCAGGCTGGATGCAGTCACTTTAACCACCTGTGGTTGCCTAGAAGGTATCACTATAGCTATTAAAGGGCACTTGAGTCCATTCGCAGGAGCATCTTAACCACATTTTTCCTCCCTCAAAGGGAAATGTGGTTATGTGGGCATTTGAACTTGGAAGGCTATATGAAATTTGCATTTTTTTTAAGTAAAATCATTTTTGGAAACAACTTGAACCTTGTGTTAACATTCATATTGTTATTTGTCTAGCAGACAACTTTCCTGACCCCAAATGTTAGGCTTCTACTCAATAACTCCTTGAAACTTCATACCGATTCACAGAACATACTGAACCAACTATCTGTTAAGGATCGCTTCTTACCCTCCAAAGAAAAGATTAAACAAATAATTCCACCCAATTATTGGATAAACCCTAAACATTTTCACTTTAAAGGAAAGCCCAGATTTGGAGGTTGTTTTGACCCTAAGTTCAGAGAATCGAAGGGCTAATGAATTATTCAAGGAATCAAAATTTCTACAAACTCAGGCATCTGAAAATGTGCCAGTAGATTAAATCTCTTTTCCAAGGAGCCCTACAGCCTTAATAAGCTAATACAATGATGGCAGGTAGAATGCATCTCATAGAAAATGCTGATTGATGTGAATTCTTGGAGGGTCATACAGAGGCCCTTCCTTCCCTGTTTCTTAGGAAGGTAAGATGTACTTGATTTGTGATGCCCACCATTCCTGAGCAAGAAAGTACCATTTTCAATACTGTGTACTTGACCTTTCAAGATATGAGGTTCTAAAACTAGCCAGAGAGCAAAAGCAAACAAATTATGCAGTGTCTATCAAATATTCTGTTATCCCAATGTTTAGAAAGGCTCATCAGTCCACTTTTCACTCTCATGTAAGTGAGAGGAGATATTTTAAATCTTAGGGAAGGAAGATGTTCAAATCCTGAGTCTCCATGTGATCTTTGCTCCAGGGACCTCATCTGCCTTTGTTCTTTTCCTGCTATTTCCCACTAGGTCAAGGTTGAGAAAGGCCAAGAAAAGTTCAACTCCGATCCTTCATTTCATTTGCAACTCTCTGAAACATTTGATAAGGAGAGAGTGGAGGAGAATCTGGGCTCCGCTCTGTGCAGCTTCCTGGTGGCTAGTAGATTTCCATTGTCCTTGTCACTGCAGACTGTGGAGGATTGAGATCTGGTGGGGGGGATTCGCATAAGATGCTGAAATGTGAAAGGAATGATGACTGTGTGTCAGCCCTGTTTGATTTACTCTAGGGGAAACTGCATTTTAAAAACTCTCCTGCGAATAACGTGAGGCTTTTTGAATGCACAGCGCCGTACTAGTCTGCCCTACGGCCGCTTTCTGCAGATGGCAGGGCTGTCTTATCCAGCAGTGCCTGCAAGGTTTCATTTAACTATACCTGATTTTTCTTTTCTTTTCTTTTTTTTTTTTAACTTGCCATCAAGGAGAAATTTCTTCCTTTTTCTTGCCCTGGAGTAATGCTCTAAATGGCTGTCCTAAACTGCAAACATATTTTTCAAAAACTCTGTGCTGTGGTTTCCATACAGTGGTTTGAAATAGGTCATTTTAATACAAGTTACTTCAGTAGGTGGCACAGATGAATACCCATCTTTGCAAACAAATTTATTTGAGGATATGTGGGAGTGGGGAACGGGAGACATCCTCTAAGCCCAGAATGTAGTCACTTCCTTGGGAATTACGTCCAAAGCCTGCAGCTAGAATACCCTTTTCCGAAAGAGGCACTGGTCCAGGCACCATTGAGATAGGAAGATAGTGTTTTCTCACCATATATACATAGGTTTTGGTGTGTGTAATACACCTTTTCATCCTTTTGGCCGTACCTGTCTTTCTTATAAATATGCTAAGCCCTCATGAAGCAAGACAGGGTCAGAGTATCAGTCATACAAGTGTTAATTTATAGCTTTATAAAAATATATCCGTCTTCCATGGTCATTCTCCGTGGGAGCTAGATGGGTGGAGAAAAATTGATATCTCTTCTAGCTCAAATTGGAAAATGAAGTGAGAAACTGACAATAATGGTTTTAACTATTCAAGTCCCAGACACCACCATGAAAAGATGAACACGAAGTTTTCAGAGACCGCCCCAGTTGTTCTCATCCAATCAGAAAAGTTTAGTCATTACCAATGTCTCTTTTTTTGGTGAATTTGCTAACCTCAAGAAGGGCAGAATCAAGAGAGAAGGAGAAAGAGACAGAGACAGAGAAAACAAAAGACATATATATACAGAGAGGAAAAAAATGCGTTTTTCCTAAAAGCTTTATTAGTCATTATATCTTAGCTAACTTAGAAATTCAAGAAGGCAGCAGCACAAAGAAACATAAGGTGACCAGTCTTTAAAATAGAAACACATGAGGCGCGAGTGTATAACACCAAGCTTCTAACTTTCTTATGCGTCCAGTTATTTTTATGTAGATGATAGAGAAGTACCATGAACATACAGACAATTGCACAGAACTTACATGTGTATATCCATGTAATCTGCACCCAGATCCAGAAATAGGCTGTTTCTGGCACCGCCGCAGCCCCTCAAAGTTAGAAGGGGCCATTGCTCCCGGCAAGAGTCACCACTCTTCTGACTTCAAACACCACAGATTCGCTTGGCCTGGTTTTGCGCTTGGTGGAAATGGAATCATACAATTCGATGTCCCTGATTCCTGGCTCCTTTCTCTTATTAACGTGCCTGTGAGGTTCATTGCGGTGTGGCGTGTAGTGGTAATTGGTTCATTTTCATTCCTGGATATTCAATTGGTTATACTACAGTTTTTCGCCCATTCTAATGGTGATGGATAGTTCAGGTTTTTATGTTTTTTGGTTTTTGGAGGTTTGTTTTTTTTGTGGGGGCTATTAGAGTTCATGTTGTCGTAATCAACCTTGTAGATATCTTTTGGTGAATGTATACACACCTGTTTTGTCTCCGTGTGTCTGAAGAACTGTAGCCTCACAGAAACCTAAGAAACAAATTTATTATTATTATTTTTTTTTTCAAAAACTACACATCTTCAAGGACAGAACAATTCGAAAAGGGTTGACTAGCTCTGCGAAGGGAAAGACCAAAAAAGAAGACAGAAGTAAAGCAAAATCTGTTTTTGAAGTTTGTGTCTCTGCGGCGCTCAGAATTGAGTTTGCTCTTAAAATGTTAAAATTTGTTTAGTGATTCATATCTTCGACTAATTGCTTTGATCTTTAAAGTAATGAAAACAGTTGAAAGAGGAAGAGAGTGGGTACTCCCTGTGCTCAACAATTAAGTTTCATGGAGATAATCCCTAATGACTGTAGAGCACACGGAGTTTCCTCCAGCCCCATCAGAAACGAGTTCCTGCAATAACATATTCACGTTGGCATTTTCACAATAGAGGTTGCCAGTTTCAGAGGAATCGTAAATTTGACAATAACCGTAGCTTGGGTTCTCTGGTACTATAACTTCTCTCTGGTATTTGATTAGACCTTCACAAGCTATAAACCTGTGCTATACTTGTAAAATACACAGAGATTTAGAAGAATCATGAAAAAGAGTATCCCAGGAATAACTCTTGATACTGATTATTTTACATGATGATACTGTACATACATTGGGTTAAAGAAATTATTAAAATTAATGTCATCTATTTCTTTTTACTTTATTAAGGGGGTTACTAGAAAATTTCAAATTATATAGGTGGCTCACATTTAATTTCTGTTGTGCTTGTAGACCTTGACATCACCTTCCCAAGACTGGTGGTTCAGCCCAGAAAACAATGAGTTTGACAGGATGGGAAAAAGAAGTTTTTTCAGATGTGCTTATTTTCTGACTACTTATTTTCCACATCTACCCACAGATTCTGTGGCATATGTGGGCTTAATTTGGTTGCAACTATCTTTTACTTTGTTACTTTATAGTTTTTATCATAACATAATAGACATTTAGTAAGCACCAAGTATTTCTACAGAAAACAAAAACATGTTATATAGCCATGCCTTTGGGTGAAGATGAAAGCCCCACATGTTTCATTCATTCATTCATTCATTCATTCAGTAAACATTTGCTGAGCTTCTGTGTGGTGGCAACTAGGCAAAGCATGAGGGATTTGTTGATAAATGAAAGAGCTTAGAGTCAAGTGGAAGAGAGAAAAGAAAACAGTGAATATATGGAAAGTAGACTCTGGGGAGAGAAGAGAGAAGTTGTGGAACATGACCTACTTTAGATATTTATGACCAGTGCCCTTCTACTCCCATGGTTTTGTCCTCAAAACCAAGCTCGTTTAATTTCTACCAGGAAGTCAGAGGGTCAGGAGGGTCACCAATCAAGAGTGTTCTGGGAAGATCTTACACATAAGGTACAGAAATCACTTGCCCGCAGAACCATGTCTTTGGGCTGATGCTTTGGGATGCTGTCTCAAATGGCGTGATGGAGAATCCACTCAGTCTTTTCAAATTCAGAAAGGAGTCCAACATAGCTTTCCTAAAAGAGCACGGATGTGTTCTTTCAGATTACAGGGAGGGTACATTTTGAACCAGTTAATTGCTCCTGTGAGTGACTTGCACGATGCTTATGGAATCCTTCCGACAGCACGTGTGGCCCGAGACTGTATGGGACACTTGTTTTTTCTGCTGTCTTAAAGATGAGAGTGCATGAACATCTGAAGCTGGAAGACTTGTATGATTTCATGTTTACATGGATTCAGAATAAAAGATGGCTTTTTGTTAACTCCTTTTCTAGCAAGAAAGAATCTCTTCTGAAGAGCGACAACTTCTGGGTTCATGCTTCAGGTCCAATACTCACTAGCTGATTAACCTTGGGCATATTAGCTAGATTGTCTGGGTATCATCAACCACAGGTGAAGGTCAGCTTATATATGAAGGCTAAAGGGCTTTCAAAAAGTGACATTTATCAGGTTATAACAGTAAAATTAAAATGCTTATTGTATAAAATGTACTCATGCAGAAAAGTATATAAAAATAAGTTTAAAATCACCTATTTTCCCACCACCAGAGAAAAATATGTTCACATTTTTGTACATTTCCACCCAATCGTTTTTGGATATTATTTTTTCATAGTTGAGGTTATACAACATTTATATAATTGTGTCTCCTTTTTCAGTTGACATTGTGTAAATATTTTGCAGAATAGAATTATTGAATAAGTATTGTGTAAACATGTTTTCAGAAAGAAAAAAACTTAAATGACATAATTTCCATTTCATACATAATTTCTAATAAGATGAACATAATATTATTTAATCTTTTGGAGAGCATTTACGTAGATAAGAGACATTTAATCCATGGGAGGACAGTTACGTAAACAAAAGGCAATTTAAAATTTAGAAGCAGAATAAATATAATATTTTTAAAGTTTAATTCAAACTTCAACATAACGTGCCTTTTGATTTCTTAAGGTTAAAAAACAAAATGTAACTGAATAAATTTAATACTCTTATTGGCCTTATTCAATGATTTATGAATCAGGCAGCATCCCACCTATCATAGAAGGGCATTCTCAGGGCTGTAACAAAGTGGGAAACTTTATTGGCAGAAGGAAGCAGGGCAAGGAAGTTGTTCTCGCAGAGTGAATTGTTTCAGGCGAAGCCGTCTTCCTTTGGGGGAAGGCAGGGGTCTATCAGGCAGATCAGCCTCACTAGTGCTGACCAGGTAGTTTTAGATTGACTGGTTAAAGGTTGCATTCCTTTAGAGAGACTGAAAGTGCAATTAGGTTAGGTATTAAGTTTTGGTTTGCTGACGTGAGGCTTAGCACAAGGGAGTTCATTTTGAGTCTCTTTTCTCTTTTTTAACCAGCGTGTAAGTTAATTTGCTTAAACTACAACACTCAGAGATAATGGATGTCCTCATTGTGGAGAGAAAGACTGTGACAAAAATCAATCGATGAGCGTGTCATAAACACTAGTCCTTGTCCTGTATAAAGTAACCGTGAATTGCCAATTACAATCTGACACAGTTGTTCATTTGCTTGGGAAAAAGTATTAGGCGGCATACCTGTGAGAGAAGGAGGAGAGGTGGGCATGAGAAGGTTTCAGAAAGAGTTTGATAGGCTTTGAAGAATGAGACAGGATTGAAATAAATCTCTGTAATGCAGGGCTTTTGTCGTCACTGGCATTTTCCTTCATCTATGAATATTGGTTTTTGTGAATATTTAATAAAACAGATACAAATCCATACTGCCAAACGCACGCATTTTCTGGAAGTTTGCAATGGACACTGTGTACTCCTGAGAAAGGAAAATACCAGCCAGCGATAGCTAGTGGTGATTATGCAACGCGTAGCCCTGAATGCAGGAAAGGGTTACTGCACAGATTTTTGTTAAGATTGGCTGGTAGGAGGAGTGGGTGGAAACAAGAGGAGAGAGCAATTAGGTAAAAATGTTAGGCCACTCTTTTTGTTACAAACTAGCAATGTTAGAGAGTTTGACTTGACTCATTCAAGCTGCTTTAGATCCAGTTCTTTATTGCAATTTACATCTCTGACTCTTCGCTTTTGTTGGGTCATCAGCCTCCTTGAAAGTTTGATGAAAGCTAAGGCTCTGCCTCCCACCCCAACCCCCTGAAAAAGAAAAAAAAAAAGTACGCAATTATATCTCAACATCTACCTTTTTAACTTATTATGTCATGAGTTCCAGGTACAGAAGGGCTGGTTTATAAACAGTATGGTTCCATAAGTACTATTCCCCAATGATTAGTTTGGTTTCTCCCTTCTAATTCCTTTGGTTTTAGAATCTCCATCATGGATCATTAGAAGTGGAAGGAAAGGAGGGAGCTTGGTTTGACTGTGTGCCCCACCCAGCACTAGGTTTGGTATCTAACATTTACTGGGGCCCTGAGTCCTCATGATAGCCCTGAGTGAGTTAAGGACTAGGAGTGGAATGGAGAATTATTTTTATTGAATTTAGAAATAATCAGATGAAGTAAAGCTGAGGCTATCTAAAGCTGCAAGGGATAAAATTTGATACTGACTTTAAAATGATGGGAAATAACCTCTGTTTGACAAAATTTAGATTTGGCAATAGTTGACCCAGGAAAATGAGTCTTGATAGAAATAACAGCCCCTGAGAAGATTCACTGCAGCAAAAAATCTTTGAAGTTATTGTGGGTAAAGTCTGATAGAAGAAGCAAATGTTTATTAAGTTTTTTGAAAAGAAATGAATTCACCCCAATGGAAATAAGTTTGATAACATAAAAATGAAAATGGAAAAATTGGAGATGATTGACTTGGGTTGGATTGAAACTTGATTAAGGAATTAAATTGGCCTAATGACATTTACCTGAGAAGCTACTGCCTTGATGAAGCTTCTCCAGTGCTGATTTAATTCTGATTAATGTTCGCATGTTTATAATCAAAACATATGTGGCACTGGGGTCAAAGTGTCTTGTTCCCTTAGTGGCCCATTTTATGCAAAAATACATCATGAACACTAAAGTGCAAGAATTAACTGCTGTTCCAGAAGTTAAGGCCCTGTTTAAGTAATTCTGAACTTCAAAGCCCTTGATATGAAAAAGTGATCACTTTTGGACTGCAACTTTTGCTGTTTCCATTAAAACTATAGATGTTAGAGAAGAAATAATTATTCCAGCTTCTCATTCAGGCAGAGTTGCAGATTCCTTGCCTGAGTAAGGGCAATTTCTGAATTAGTGTCATCTGAGTTAGTGCCTTTCAACTGGAAACAATTCTTTCTAAAATACTTGTTCGTTCTTAGGCTTGCTTTAAAAAAAAAATGTATTTGGTTGCAAATGAGGTTAATGTTAATCAAATGTGACTCTCTTTCCATCCCTAAATTCAGTAATGGGGCTCCACCAGTTACTAGCTGTATGGCCTTAAACAAATTACTTAATCTTTCTAATCTTGTTTCCTCAGCCATAAATGGGAGCAATAACACATCACAAGATTATTGAAAGGGTAAGTGAGAGGAAGACTTTAAAGGCCCAGGCTTAAAGTAGATGTTCAATAAATTGTAGTCTTACCAAGGCCACTATTATTAATATATCGTAAATGTTCTATGCTTACTATGTAATTACTCTAGCTGTTTAGTTTGAATGATTTGTCCCCCAGTTAGGATGCAGATTTTCCAAGACGAGTTAGGCCCTGTTCCTTTCTTTATTGGGTACTTTCATCCCTCTGTATCAGTCATCTGAGCCCTATTGGAAAACAGCTGGCTCACCCAGACTGTGTATAACCAAGGTGTGCTGATTGAAGGGATTATTTACAGAAAAGTGGGCAGAGTAAGGGAGACCCATGAGGGATGAAGGGGCACCCTGGGGCTAGCACCAGCAGGGAGCCTTTAGTATCCATAGCTTAAGAAGCAGGGGAGGAGGGCAACCCAACAAGAGCCATGGCTTTAGGCAGAGAAGTACCTAACCAGGATGGACAGGAAGGGAGTCAGTAGAATAAATACTCCACCCTCTCTTGCATCCCCCTCTGATCTCCTGCGGGTGCCTCTCATTGGATGAGCCCAAGAGAAAGCCAGGGAACAAGGAAGCCAAGACAGTCTATAGAAATCAACATCCCTAAAGGTAAAGCAGGGAGGAGGAAGGGAGAGAGTGGATAAGAGACGTAACCTGAGAGTGAGGAGCAGAGCCTCCCTCCGCTGACCTAGTCGATGGGCATAGCTGCTTTATGTATAACAGGTGCTGATAAACGTTGGCGGAAGGAAAGGAATCAAAACTGGTTAAAGACAGTTCATAACATGTTGGCAATTCGTCTTTAAATGGAGACCGAGAAAGATTCTTCATAATGGCATAGTAGTTTGGAGGTTAAGTTTTGGGATCAGACCTATCCCAGTTTGAATCACACCTTTACTCCTCCTTCCTAACTCTGTGATCGAGGGCGGTTACTAAATGACCTGGTCTCAGTTTCTTCTTAGAGAATGGGGCACGAGGTTAATAGCTCCATTAAGGCTGCTTTTGAGTAAATGAGATGATGTGTATATAGTATGCTTGGCACAGAAAGAAATACTGAAGAAATATTATTTGTCAGCAATGAATTCTCAGTACCAGTAGTTCTCAACTGAGGGCAATTTTGCTCCCCAGGGAATGCTCTGCAACTTCAAGAGACATTTTTGGTCGTAACAAATGAAGAGATGCTATCAGCATCTAATGGATAGAAGCCAGAGATCCAACTAACCAGTCTCCTGTGCCCAGGACAGCCCTTCACAACACAGATCCGGTCCAAAATGTCTGTGGTGCCAAGGTCGAGAAAGCCTGGCCTTGAGAGTTTTCATCTCTGCATCTCCATCCTTGGGCCTGCATGTTATTTGACACTGGTTCTTAAGATCCCTGATTATCATTCCCTTCTTCCCTCAGTAAGTTTGAGATTTCTGTCCTCCCTCTTCCATAAAAAGATGAGGTGATAGCCTGTATGTAAGACTTCAATATTCTGTGACTTCGTCTTTCCATCACATTAACTAAATAGATAGGAGAAAATAGAAAATCACTGTGATCGGTTGTAACCCAAACTACAACTACCCAATATGAAAGCACTACTGTCAAATCCGTGTTACAGATTTGTAGAGCAACCACAGCAGAGCTATTTCTAGGGGCATTTCAAATCACCAGGGAGCCGTGTGTAGAGCACACTATTTCTGCAGCTGTCGTCTCTGAAGAGGCCTTTCCTACAGGAAACCAAAGCCACAAACTCATCAAACTAACGAATCTGAAATTGGTCAGTGGAATTAAACATTAATTTAATTAGAGACTGCCCTTAAATACAGTTTGATTATGTTTTTCCTCTCTTTGTCACTTTTCCCTATCCCTCAACTCCGTTCCATTCTACCCAGAGTTGTTGCCCCTGGCAACAGTCGACTTTTCCTCTGGAGAAAGTGAAGGTTATTAAAGCAGAATGCCCTTCCACCTCAAGACGGCTCTGGGTCTTCACTGTTTGCTTCATTTCCTCCAACCTCAAAGGAAGGGCGATCCTTCCAGCTCTCCAATTCATTCATTCATTATTGAGTTTTTACTCCAGTCCTTGGCTAAGGTAGAAGAAGCAGAATGTCCCTTTGCTTATAGAGCATCCAGTCTGTTGGGGGATAGGGACATTAATCAAATAAGCAAACAAGTTAATAAGTACTATGCTCAGGGCTGTAAAAGAAGTAGGGACCTTGATGGAAAACAAAAACAGAGACCTTCTTAGGTCAATGAAGCACTTGAAGTTATTCTTAAAAAAAATATATATATATTTACTTGAGAGAGGGAGAATGAATGGGAGGGAAGGGCAGAGGGAGAAGGAGAAGTAAACTCCTCACTGTGCAGGGAGCCCCACACAGGGCTTGACCCCAGGACCCCAAGATCATGACCTGGGCTGAAAGCAGACGCTCAACAGACTGAGCCACCCAGGCGCCCCAAGAGCTTGAAGTTATTCTGAAAGCAGAGGGAAAAATGCATGTATTTTTAAGCTGGGAAGCGATTTAATGTTTTTTAACATTTAATGTGCACTTTTTGTGAGCTGAGAGCACTTTATAGATGGTAACTTATTTAATACTCACATCCACCTTGTGAAATAACAACTATAATTATACCCACTTCTACAGATGAGCAAACAGAGGCACAGGGAGTTTAGGAAACCCAAGGACATAGCTATATCAGGGTTTCTCAACTTCGCTGCAGTTGACCTGGGGCAGGGTTTGGGGTGAAGGGGTGAGAGGGTTGACTGTAGAATGTTCAGCAGTTACACTGCCCTCTACCCACCAGATGCCAGTAGCAACCTCCTCTCTCCCACTATCTATGACAACCAAAAAAACATGTCCAGACCTTGTCAGACCTCTCTTGGGAGGAAGGGAGCAAAATCTTCCATGGTTGAGAACCCTTGCTTTATAGAAAAACGAAAAAATTAAAACACCTCGAATCCCATCACTCAGTGATGACTGTGCGGATAACTTCCAGACCCCTTTCTAAGCTCTCTCTGCATTTGCTTCAAAACATGGTTCTTGCAAAGATCAGCCATCTCAGAGCAATGGTTCCCTCCTAACCCCGCTAGTGGGTACGTGAACTCCATAGGTCTATCCACTTATAAATCACTCAGCAAGAGCAGTGATGGGGAGTTGTGTGGCTCAGCTTTCCTGAGCATTACCTTGCAGGTAGAAGAATGGAAATGTGGGAGTCAAGGCAGGTCATGGAGGAAGCCAGTGCTCTCTGCCTCCTAGCCCTCTCCATCCGTGAGGGTTCTTCTTGCTCATCTCAGAAACCCACTCAGCACTACCCAGTACCCTAACTTGGAACTAGTGCCTCTTAGCAGTGCAGAACTTTGGATGGTGATGAGCAAGTTTGGGGACACAGAAGAAGGGCATCCCTTCTCTGGGCAGCACTCTGGACCAGAGTATGGTGGGAAAGGGAAGGATGGCTGTGCCTTACTTTCGGAACCAATGATATACCATAATGAGCTAGCTTCAGATTCTCGATTTGAAAAGTGTGAGGGTGCCTAACATGAATGTCACTTAATACATGGCCATAAATATTGATTCATTTTATTTGATTCATTAACATCTGAGATGTCAAGCGGGTGTTTTGAGTCCTTTTCATTTCACCCAAGATCTCTAACTGAACCACTGTCAAAAGAACAGCAGCCAAAGATTTACTGAGTCGTTCAGTGAAAATGCATTAGGTGTTTGTTATGGGCTAGCCTCCACATTCTTTTCCTCATTGAGTTTAAGGTGTTGAGAGAAGAGAGAAGCCAATCAAAAATCACATGTATAAATGTCAAGTGACAATTTTGACCACCACTTTGAAGGGGAAGGTGCTCGGTATCTCTTAGGGGGATTAGGGAAGTTTGACTTAGTCTTGGAGTGAGGGGAGTAGGAAACTGCTCAGTGGATATAAAGCTGTTCAGGGATATGAAGAATGAATAGACATGAGTTAGGTGAAGAAGGTCAAGACAAGCGAAGCCTTCCAGGCAGAGAACATGTGCAAAGCCCGGCAGGCAGACTGACTTTATCTCAAGAAGCCCAGGGTTGTGTGTTTGTAAACACCTGTAGGTGTCTAGGTCTGGATGTGTGCCCGTGCGTGCACAAGTGCCTTAGTTTGGCATCACTGGCTGCTGTCCACCCTGCATAATAGTAGGTTATATTCAGAATGCATGTGTCCTGTAGTTGAATCATGTTTAATTTCCACTGATACATATTATTTGCCTACACAGAATAGACTTCTGTTGTTTAGCTCAGCTTTGGAGGATAAATTTGCCAATTTGTATTTTTGTCTTCCTGAAAGCCACACTAGATGGAGAATCATGTGTTAACACAAAGTATGATGGAAGAGTGATGCCTACAGGGTTGTGTCTAACAAAGCAAGTAATGATAAAGAGGAAAAAATCAGGATCCAGGACACTTTAGACAGGCTAGATGATCAAAACTGAAAGTAGTATGACATTGTAGAAAGAACATAGATTTCAAGGTCAGAACCACCCAAATGGAATTCTTAGCTTCACTTCCCTTGTAAACCTGAACAGATTTCTTCATTTGACTAAGCCTGCTTTCTTATCTGTAAAATGGGGTAATGACACCCAATTTATAGGATCAATGTGAAGAGTAAAGATGATTTATGAAAAACTCCTCACACATTATTGGCACTAAATAAATGGTGGCTAGCAGTATCATGATTAATATGATGAAGTTGGAACTCCTGGATTTTAAGCGTTGAGCCACACATTTCATTTAGAGCTTTATTTAGGTGTCCATAGCAAAACAGGAAAGTTACATGACTGATCGTGTGAATGGAAATCCTTTGGCAAGACAAGATTATCTGGGAAGTTAGGCATAAAAGAAATGTTTTACTCAGGTCTTCACTGAGACCTCACTGGACAATATAGAAGACAATATCTTTAACCTCATCCTCATGGCAAATATAAATTCTATGTATTTAATTCTTCTTTAATCTTTCAGAGTAAGCAAAAGTTATAAAGCCAAAAAGCAGTTGTTGGCTGTACAGCGCCAAAAAATTCTTGCATCAGTGGTGTGTATTAAGTAGATCATTTATTCTTTTTTATTTTATTTTATAGGCACACACTTAAGTAGTGTTCATGTTCCCAGTGTTTTAAATATCTAAGTAGTCTTTGAGGTATGTGTTATAATGCCTCTTTTATGGATGAGATCCTCAAGGTTCACAGTCTGAGGTTAGTAACAGAGATGGATTGAGGATGTGAACCAAGGTCCATTGAACTCATTCGATTCCATCCTTATCCTCTACCCCAGCCTACCACCATAACAAATATAGCTAGACTATATGAGGGCCTTACATAAAAATAGAAAGAAGGGAAATTAAATTGGGGGCTCTAGGTCTAACATTGTTTTATTGCTGAGACATTAAGGAAGAATGTTTTGTAAATGAGTTTTCTGGGAGTGATTTTTTTAATCTTTTTGTTGTTGTTCTCATTTATTCCAAATCGTTGAACTAAAATGACATAGATAAAAAAGATATTAAGAAACACACTCAACAAGATCGTGGCAGTGCAATATATATACCAAATTGCACGGATGGCTTGGTGTTGAACTCTGTGCCTTCAAAAGAAGCAGAAATAATTGGACCCGGAAAGCACAAATCTACAATTTGTAACTTAAATGTAATTCTGTATAATCAGTCAGGTTAACTCATGTCCAGTAAACACACTCAAAGTTAACTGGCATTTAAAATATCTTCCCAGTAAGGGGTGCCGGGGTGGCTCAATTATTTAAGTAACTGACCCTTGATTTCAGCTAAGGTCATGATCTCAGGGTCATGAGATCGAGCCCCACATCAGGCTCTGTGCTGGGTGTAGAGCCTGCTTAAGATTCTCTCTCTCCCTCTCCCTATTCTCTCCCTGCTCCCCCAACCCCCTGTGTGCACGCTCACTCGCTCTCTAAAAATAAATAAATAAATAAATAAATAAAATAACTTCCCAGTTCATTTAATTTTAATTTTTTACATGATTTGGAGTATAAGTGAATCATAATCTATATATTAAAGTGATTAGTACCTTCAAAGGGGGTGGTACCTCTGAATCATACAAGGAGCTTCATGTAGGATAATGACCTTAATATTTGTTTTCAACTTTTTTTCCACTCAAAAGACTGATGATGATGATGATGATGTTGATGATGATTGTCAAGAACTGTGAAGGGTCTGAGATTTTACTCTATTTGAAAGCTAACAAGTTAACTTGCCAGAGATTCACAGATGGTGGCAGAAGACACAAAATTCCTGTGTCAGTGGCTAAAGACTTTCCTACTTATGGCACAGCAGGGGACATATGGTTCCTATTTTTACTGGTTCCCCATGTTTTCTAAGTCTGATGAGGGTGACATAGAGGAGCCCAGGTCAATACTTCAGTGGGTCTGAGTTACAGCTGAAGAGCCTAAAGCTTAGGAAACCTCGACTTTATAAGGTGTTGCCAGCAAACTTCCCCAGTCTCTGACCTGGAGGGAGCTGGTATCTTCATTAGTCTGGTCAGGAAACAAATCTTCCCTCCACCCTGCTGTGAAACATTCTCTCTCTCTCTTCCAAAATATAGGCACCCTCAAAAGGGTAATCAAGAACAAACGTGGTCACAAAATCACAGAAACACCTTGGAGAGTTACTCCCAACAAAGATGATGATGGCAGGGGCAATGGTGGTGGCTACCATTTATTGACAATGCTCCCATTTCCCATTGGGCTGCACCCTTTATATACACAATCTCGTTCCACCCTCATGACAACCCTAGATAGCATTATTCACATGTATACATAAACATAGTGGAGACTCAGACAGGTTTAGCACTTTCCCCAAGGTCACATGTGCAGAAAATGGCAAAGCCAATACTTGAATATAGGTCTCTTTGACTCTAGAATCTGTGCCCTCAACCCTAACGTGATCTTGCTGCTTTACAAAATATACTAAGACCTAAATATTTGCTGTGGAAGAAACAAGTCGCTATATAAAGATAGAATTTAGATTGAGTCTGGAGAGGCATAATCTTTTTTCTTACCAAGATGTCAAGGGAGAGTGTTTCACAAGTGAACTTGGGAGAGTAGGTGACAGAGGGCAGACTGGAAACTAGGAAGTCTGTCTCCAGAGTGGGAGCACTTTCGCCACCAGGCTGTATAGCCAGCACTGGACAGATGAATTCTTAGTTAGAAAAGCCAGAGTTCTGAATTAACTCTCGGCAACTACCCCGCCTTATTTGGCACTTTAACCTTTTGTTTAAGAAAGGCATGGTCCCTCAAAGCATGAGAGTAAAGGGTTGTCAGCAATGGTGTGAAGTGCCGCTGTTCTTGTCACAGAGAACATGGGCAGTTTAGAAATCCATGACCCGTATGGGCTGTGCAGAGATGGACTGTTGCAGCAGGATGCTGGGAAATGACAAGCAGCCGACTTGGGTGAGTATTTCTATGGGGTGACACCAGCAGTGGCTTTTGAGGTTAATGCCAAAATATCTTCTGAGATCTAGAAAGATTCATGGCAGTGGATTCTCCATCAGCACCTGGGAGATAGTGATATTTAAGAGCCTGGGCAAATTCTGAAGGAATATCTACTATGTGTGAGATTTTTATTCCTCTGATAAGCCAGCCTGTTAGTAGAATACGAAGTGATTAAAATACAATGGAAAAATATAGGGAAAAGCTGAATGGAAAGTTTTATGGAAGAATATAGGGAAACGTAACGAACATATACCCGAGGACATTGCGGGAGATTCACATGGGTTACACTTGGACTGAACTTTAAAAAATGAGTGGAAATTTGATATCCCCGTTGATGTCATTAATTTCACTTATCTAGATGAGGAATGCTCAAAGTATTTAACACTTGTCTATTGTCTACCTCTCACATATTCACAGTCCCAAGAATCGTCCCAGAAACACAGTAGACGCTCAGGATTTATAGAATGAACGAATGTTAAACATGAAGTTTTGCTTATATTTCTTCATGATGGTGTTTAAGAAACTACATGTGTGCATTTTGCCATCCAAAAAGAGTCTTTGTTATAAGTAACTTGGAGGAAACCTTTTAAATTTTCCTTCATGGCTGTATCTTATACACAAGACAGGAGAAAAGTGAAATGAGAATTGATTGACTGATTCATTCATTATTCAATGTTTCTTAAGCATCTCCTACATGCAAAGTGGTGGATGTCAAGTGTCATGTAGAAGCCAAAAACTTGATCACTGTCCATGAGAAAATCAAACATAGCCATGGGACACAGTTTGCAGGCACACTGTATAAGAAAGAACAAACTGGAAAATAAAACTGAAAAAATGTATGGAGTCAAAGGCTATTTTTTGGGACATTCCCTGCAGGAAAAACCAAAACCTCAAATTTTGGTTTCCTGAGAGGAAAACTTTTGGGTTGGGTAATACAGATTCACTCTGTACATAGTTAATTTCCCCAGACTGTTTGTCACCCTCATCTTACTTTTATTCTTCTCTTAGAATAAAGGAAAAATTATGCCATTGGTAAAATTGTAAGTATAAGCAGGCTTCCAGTCTTGAGAAAAATGATGATTTAAACTTAGGAATATGCCAGGATTTATTTAATTGGTAGGTGATTCCTAACTACTAAATGAATGAGAACTAGTGTTGCCATAGCAATGGGTTGTTTATTCGAAGAATTTCCGTCACACATCCTTTTGATTCCAACATTCCCTTCATTTATTCAAATCATATTTTTTTTCTCTGCAGCACTGAAGCATGCAAGTTTATTAAGTAGTCTAGCTTATTCTCAAAATATGCTGATCCTGAGTGGTTATAAAATATTTATGCAGGTCATTTAAGTTGAATCAGAAATGGTTTCCAATCAGAGTGAAATCATCTTTTAGTTTAAGCAAATGATGCCAGTACAAAAAAAGAGTTGCAATTATGCTCATGCCTAGACTCTGTCTGCTATACGCCTGCTGCAGAACAAATTGTAATGTCTTTATAACACAGCATTTGTCTTCTTATGTAACTCCTTCTTGGACTTCATTGCTCCTTCTTTCAACTTGACCAAGTGTAAATTGCTGCTCTTTAGGAGCTCAAGGAAAGGAAGCTTTAAGTTTGCTTCTTAAAAACCCAGAGAACTTAATACCTTCCCTGGACATTTATTCTCCTGAATAAAACCTTCAGTAGCTCCCCATTGCTTCAAGGATCAAGTTCAAGCTTTGTAGCATATGGTTCATGACCACCCATGGTCAGGTCCATGCCATCCCTTCGTAGACTTAACCATCTAATACCGAGCCACTTGGAATTTCTCCACCATCATGATTTCCATACCCTCGCTCATCCTGTTCCTTCTATCTGGAATAGCTGTCCCAAATTTCTTTAATTGACTCCCACTTGTCTTGCAAAAATTGGCTTCTCTTTCATGTCCTGCAAGAAGTGTATTCCAAAAGCCCCAGCCACTGCACAGGTTTGACTAAGAGTTCTCTGCACTCTTTAATACCAATGATAGTCTAACCTTCTGTTCAAATCATCTACCTCACCCAGTAGACTAAAATTTCAACAAGGGCAAGAATGTATTTTATTCATCTTTGTGCCCCAGTGTCTGGCAATTTGTGGAGACTCAATAAACATTTGTTGAATGAATAAATAAGTGCATGAGGGGCTATGAGGAAGAACATGAAATGGGAAGTTAATAAGGTAGGACAGACCATAAAATACAATTCTAGGGAGGTAAGAAGACAGATCCGAGGGATACAGCTAATGCGAAGAGGGGCACGTGTATGTATTTGTTGAATCAATGTTTATTGAACATCCATGTGCTAATACAGGAAGTGCAGTGATGAACAAGACAAAAAAAAAACAAAACCCTAATTCATGGAGCTTACTTCTAGGATATACCTAGATTATTAAAAAAAATAAAAAGGTAAGTGCTATGAAGAAATAAAGTGCCGGTAATGAAAAGGTGATTGGGAGAGGTTGAGATTGGATGGACAGAGTGGGTCTCTTCAAGAAGAAGATTTTGGAGATGGTGCCTAAAGGGTAAGAAGGGGAGCTTACTTCGCCAAGAGCTGGTGATAGGGTATTCTAGCATGTGCAAAGGCACTGAGGTGGGACAAAGTTCAAGATTTTGAGGAAAGGACTTTCTATCATTATATGTAAGTCAGGTTGGGGAAGTAAAGGGCCTGAGTTCAGAAGGAAGATGGTCAATAAAAATAAGGGTGGCTTGTCAGTAACTCTGAGACAGAGGACTCAGAGGCCCCCAGAGAAAGGACCCTCTAGCCTATGAGGCTCTGGCAGGGAGATAATCATTTGAAGGAGAGCCCCCCACAGGCTAATTACCACCATTTGCATTTCATAAAGTAATGTGCAAAAGAGGAAGGGAGAAATTAGATTTTGAGAAATTCTTCACCTAAACTATGGAGACCAGAACATTCATTAGGAAGGGCTCTTGCATTCTTTACCACTTTGCCCTGCCTTGCAAACTCGAACCACAGACTTTCTAGGCCACAAAAATATTAGCAAGGACCTCCGTTCCCTAGGAAGTGACAGATAATGGCATAAGGGACATTAGCAAAGGTTTCTCCTCAATTTTTCATTACTGTCCAGCATAACTGCAATAGCAATAAAAACTAATAGCATCAATTACTTATGCCACTGACTATGCCAAGCAACTCAGCACAGTGGTTAACACATGGCCTCTGGAGTTAGACTCTCTGAGTTCAAATACTACGTGCTGTACTTACCAGCTCTGTGGCTGTTGGCAGGTTACCAAATATGTGTGACTTCATCTCCCCATCTCTGACATGGGGGGAGAAGAAGATAATAGTGCTGTCCAGTGGACCATTGTGAGGAGTAATTAGGTCATATATGACAAGTGCTTCCAACAGCTGCTCCACACATGCTGATGTAAATGCAAGCTTCTATCATGAACTTAATTATTGCAACCACCTCGCCGGTGGGTAAGATTATTATCTCTGTTCTATATATGAGCAACCTTCAGAGGCTTTGCCTGCCCTGCTAGTTGGTGGGAGAGCTGGCATTTGAACCCAGACTGATTTCAGAGCACAAGCTCTTAATCCTTGCTCTATCATGCTTTTTATTTACATTATAGTTATCATCTGGGTTGCCAACCAGCCCATTTATTCATACATTAATTTTGGCAGATTTTAAGTTTTGTTTGTGGGGTGTTCAGAGAAAGGGGGCCTACGTGTGCCCGACATCCAAGAGTCTTGGGTTACACTGAGGCTTCTGGTCTCTGGGGCAGCCCAGTGTGCTCCACAGACCCATTCAACAAATCAGATGTTCACTGGAGCCCCTGCTTTTCCAAGGCTTTTCCACAGTGTTAGCTGCACTTTATAATAGTGATTCCAAGAAACAAAATTCTCAAACACCCATGCACACACACACACACACACACACACACACACACACACACACATATACACACACATACTGAGTGCTCAGGATGGTTTCTGTTTTTTCTTTAATTTCCTCTGAAAATGGGAAATCCATAAACCTATCTGTTGAAATTCTCCAAAAACAAGATTAACTACCCTCAGAAAATAATGCCGTCCCTGATGAACAGGAGATAACCACGTTTTCTGTAGGCAGAGTCAGGATGAGTCAAGGGCAGGGTCCCCTGTTGTTCGGTGCAGTCATTCTCTGGCGGTGGTGTGTGTCCAAAGGTTTGTGTTCTGGGTTCACAGTAATACTGTCAAGTGAAAAACAAGACGCTTAATGGGATGGTCTGCTGCATATAGTAGCTCAAATGCGGAATTTTGTTCTCCAATCTCTTTCATAATTTTTAATTCAGCTCATGGATAAGTTTGGTCAGCAGCACCAGAGAAACTGATTCTGGGGGGCACATGGCTGGCTCAGTTGGAAGAGCATGCGACTCTTGATCTTGGGGTCATGAGTTCAAGCCCCATGTTGGGTGTAGAGATTACTTATATAAATAAATAAGAAACTTAAAAAAACAAACAAACCCTGATTCTGTATAATTCAGGTCTGTGTTAGATATTTTCCAAGAAGATTCAGTTACAGAGAATCCAGAAGGAGCCTGCTTTATAAGGATAAATATTTCACCCTTAACAGCAGCATTGACCCCCACAAAGAAACCATTGAGGAAAACTACCGATTAACATACTTGTTATAAGAAGTCAGTTAATTAGTGATGCCATATTCTGCACCATATTCAATTTTGTGTGTTATGTTTCACTAGCCTCGTAAATGCTTACCGTCTCAGGCATTCACAAGTTCTTGCAACATTTGGTTTAAAAACTGAGCAAAGTAGGGGCAGAACTAATTTGTGAAGAAAAAGACATTTGAACACTTCCTTGACAGATAAGCTTTAGGCAGTTTTTTTTTTTTTAAGTCACTTGGCTACTAAGTTGTTTTTTTAAGGTAGATGTATGTTGTATTTTATTCACTTTTAGTGTCTTTCTAGCTTATAATTACTGAGCTGCCAAGTACCTGATACTCTACTGAGTACTTTAAATGTGTGAACTCATTTAATTTTTACACAGCCCAGTGAGGTTGTCGTTGCTATTATTCCCATTTTACAGATAAGGAAAAGAAGGCACAGGAAAAATTTGCTAGTAGGTGGTAGAGCTGGGTGTCCAATCCAGGGAGTTGGGCTCCAGAATCCGTTCTCTAAATCTCTATATGTACTGTCTCCCAGTTATCAGCAAGTGTTTGTTAAATAAGTGTATCACCATGTGAGCTTTAATTGGTCCTGTGGCACAGGACGTGGCCTTTAAAAAATGAATAATACACTTATTATTCACATGAATGAATTATGTGATATTTCACATAATGAAAAATGTATCCATGCACAGACGGTCTATTTCTTCGTAATGCTGAGTTTGGTGAGAGTGAGATTCCCTGAGAATGAAGCCACATGAGAAGCCACAGTGTCTTTTCAGCATGGCCTATAGTTGACACTCTCATCTACCAGAAGGGTTCATCTAAATCATTGGTTGAAGAGTGTTAAATCTCCTGTAGGTGCACCTTAAGGGCCTGGATAACTAAAATAAGAACAAAACTGACCATTTATTGGGCACTTGCTATATGCCAGGTATGTGCTAATAAGCACTTAATGTGCATATGCAATCTTTACAAACTAACTCTGTTAGAGGATGGAGAAATGTCTCAGAGAAGTAAATTGAGTTGCTCATTTAGTATTGCTAGAACAATCTGATCTCAAGCTCAAGCTCACAACTGCCCTGCTCTATCACTGAATGCCCATTCTGTTCCCTTTCTAGTTTCCCAGCTGGGCCCAGTCCATGCCTGGGGCCATGGACAGATACTGGTACCTAAGATCAGTGGGTGCTTGACTG
Source organism: Potos flavus (assembly GCA_028534135.1). Lineage (NCBI taxonomy): Eukaryota > Metazoa > Chordata > Mammalia > Carnivora > Procyonidae > Potos > Potos flavus. The sequence goes on along the minus strand of CM052898.1, from coordinate 25,431,001 downwards.
ACAGCTGGAATGAAATGGAAATCTGAACAGTTGTCTCTATAGTGGGGCTTCTATAGTAAGTCAGTTTGCCTATGAATCACCTGGGGGATCTTGTCAAAATGCAGATTCTGGTCCAGTAGGTTTCAGGTAGGGAATGAAGTCTTCCATTTCTTTTCTTTTCTCTCTCGCTCTCTCTCTTTTTTTTAAGATCTTATTTATTTATTTGAGAGAGAGAGAGCATGCAAGTGAGTACAATGGGTTGGGGGAGCAGAAGGAGAAGCAAACTCTCCGATGAGCAGGGAACCCAACGGGACTAGATCCCAGGACCCTGGGATCATGACCTGAGCCAAAGGCAGGGGCTTAACTGCCTGAGCCACCCAGGCACCCTGAGGCTCTCCATTTCTAATAAGCTCCCAGGAGATGTTGATGCTGCTGGTCTGTGGACCACACTTTGCACTACAGTACTCCAACCAGAGCTGTCCAGTGTGGTAGCCACAAGCTACATGTAGCTATTCATTAAAACAATTAAATTTAAAATCCAGGTTCTCAATCACATTAGTGACGTTTCAAGTGCTAAAAAGCAACATGTGGCTATTGTCTACCATGTTAGGCAAATATAGAGCATTTCCATCATCACAAAAAGTCCTATTGACCACATTGCTAAAGAATATTCAGTTAATATAGAAAAATAACCCACGTTAAGAGTCCCAAATACATTCCCCTGTCATTTCATTGGCCTAAAAAGGGCTCTTTTCTCATCATTTTATACGTTATCCTTTCCACACATTAGATACCCAAATCTTTGATGGGAAATGGCAATATTACACAAATACTACTGATGAATTTACTTTTTTTTTTTTTTTTAACTTAGGATCCAACACCTGTGCTTGAGAAAAAACAAAAAGACACTTTTTGGTTTTGGTTTTAAAAAAACAAGCCACAGAACTGTCACAACTCCAAAAGCACCAGAACTTTACTGAAATTATTCTAGTGACACTCAGAAAACAAATGAGGGTGTATCTTCAAACCCAGCACTCTCTGGTCTAATTAACTTATAAACTTTTAAGGGACTACTATGTGTTAGGTACTATTCTAGACTCTGCAGATAGAACCTTGAATAAAGTACCCACAGTCCATATCCTCAGGGAGGTTATCTTTAGGTTTTCTCTTACATACATGAGTGTAAGCCTTTGGAGGGGAATTTGAAAATTTGCATCAGAAAGCTTAAAGTCTTTTAAAAACGTTTGACTAAGCAGTTCCACTCTTAGGAATTTATCCTAAAGAAAGTTATGTTAATTTTTCCTACAGCAAAGTTCATTACAGGGTTGTTTATAATAAATAAGAAAGTAACAACATAAATATTGATCAATTGTGATTCACATGAATAAATTTTTATATCACCGCACAATGGTAATATTACTGCAGCCACTAGAAATGATTTAGAACCTTATATAATGATTTGGGAAAATGTGCATGATATTGCAAAAGAGTATGTGATATGTGTGTGTGTGTGTGTGTGTATATATGATGTATATTTTTATAAATCATACACAGAAAAATAAGACTACATAATCACCCAATTTATAGTAGTGTCTCTGAGTAAGTGCACTATAGAGGTGATCTAAATAAATTTCGTTCTTTTTCTTGTTTATATTTTCTAAATTTCTATAATGAATAGGTACCACTGATACAAAAAAGAAATTACTTTGTAAATCTTGTAGCCCTATTTGTTTCCATTCCAGGCAGTTTATTTCTGTAATCTAATGTCTCCATGTGTATCTTTGACAGGATGCAAAGAAATGTAAATAAAAAGTGTTACATTTTAATGATCACTATGTCATTCAGTCACAGATAATCCAGTGGGGAAAAAGAAAACTAGATTCACAGCAGTTCAGCAAATATCACTGTGTATTTAACACCAGCTCTACCTAGTACCTACCGCAAATTACATCTTCTCTTTGAGCCTTCGTTTACCCATCTGCAAAATGGGAGGATTGGACATAATGATTTTTATGCTCAAAGAATGCAACCCACTGGGGCAAGTAAGTCTGGGCAAAATACTATTGAATTTATGAAAAACAGAGAAAATGTTAACAGGTGTGCCGTCTCTGGTGTAAGTGCTTTCTAGTGTGTCTGCTGGTTGGACCCCTCCTTTTTTCAGAGAAATATAATGGGGTTATTAAAAAGATTGGCTTCGTGTAGGGACCTGGCATCTGTCATCCTGGCTCTGTGACTTTGGGCATATTTCTCAGTCTCCCCATGTCTTGATTTCCTCATTGGTTAACAGCAGTGCCCATTTCTCAGGTTTGGCAAGAAAAGACCCTGAGACAGTGCACATAAATCTCTTAGCACCAAATCTAGCTTCAGAATGAACACCCAGTAAGCAGTGACCATTGTCACCAGAACTTCGTGAACACCAGTGATTGAGAACTGAATGGGTACCATTTTATGTTCCCATGGTTCTATTTTATGGACTTGACATTTGCTTCCAAATTCTAAGAGATTAGTGCATTAGATTTTGCTGAGCTTACCACTTAGGGAAAAGCTTTCAGCAGATTTTATTGAGCCATTTTCCACTTGGAGAAAATAAAACTCAAAGTCGCATAGCAAATGCTTCTGGCACGCTAGAGATCCAGGAAAATGTTGGAACTAGAACAATAACCAAAGCATCTCTGTTCTCACTTTAAAGTGTCAAACTGCTTCATGATAATCAGGTAAATAGTGCTGGTGATAGTAATGATCATCACGGTACTCATAAAATCTTATATAAAATGAGTGTTTATTTTTGGTCAGGAAGTCGGCGTTTATACATACTATCTTATTTAATCCTCACAATAACCTCAAAAGTAGGTGATACTAATCCACAGCTGCTGAGAGAGTTTATTAATTTGTCCAGGATGACAGAGTAGAAATTGTAGAGCTGTTCTTTCTGGAGCTCAGACCTGAGCTTCAAACCACCACAATCTGCCCCACAAAACCAACCATTCAGAAAGCGAGTCCCATCCTCAGCAGAAGTCAGTGAGAATGTATTTTCTGATCATTGGAATGACTGCCAAATCACCAGGACTGAATTTGTAGCCAGATCAATATTACAACCTAAATTTGTTTCCTATTTGTAGTCCTATTGAAGATCAGTGAAAAATACCCAAAGCCATGAGCCCTTCAAATTTGAAGTTCAGTGGAATTTATTTTTAAAGTCTTCTTGGAAAAATAGCTGAATGAAATCCTGCTTTCCTTTGTAAGAGGAGATTTATTTTGCCTGTATTCATTAGCTCTCTGGTTGAGCACACAGAGAGGAGCAAGATAGCAGATTATTCAAAAAAATAAGTCATCTGATTGAAAGCACACTAATAACCTTGTTATTTAACAGAGGCCCTGTCTGCAGGAAAGTCTCTTTAGCAACAAGTCATGTCATTGAATCAGGAGCTAGAACAGGGACTAAAGTACACATGCAATGGCTTGGCAGAATTTTAAATTGCAGCTCTGTGGATCTTCTAGGTCATTCTGATAGGTCTTTAAAATACATGGGTTGAGGGCATGAATCTTATTCAAGTGGACACTGAGAAATAAATCATTTTCCATGAGTCACCAACTTCCAAGGTATCCCCACCATAAAATGCATACACCTCAATTTCCTCTTCGTTCAGTTTTTTCTCACTGAAGGAAATCTGGGGAGACAGAAACCGTGTGAAACAGTTGCATAAGCAGAACCTGAGTGGAAGCTGGGGAAAGAATATGTATGGTGAAAAGTGCCGTGCCCTGTCTGATTTCTTCCAGGGGCCTCTTATTTTTCATTCATACACTTTGTAAACAAATGAAGGGAGCTAACTAGTGAGGAAAGGTATTGCATCCTCTGCCTTTCCATTATCTCAGAGTTGACTCTGTGTGGTACACCCCATGTCATTCAAGTGAGCCTTGAGGGACACCTGACCTAGTTGAGCAGCCGTGCCTTTAATAAAACTGCCAAAGTAAGTTATGGAATTTCTTATACAACTGTGAGATTCCCTCAAAGACACACTGAAGGTGACTGAAGTTTTATTATTTAGAGCATAACTTGGATGGTAGTGACCAGTCAGCTGGCTGACTTTGTGGTGATGACCATGACGTGACCATGATGATGAGAGCGCCTCACACTTGAGTATACCTACTGTGTTCCAAGGAGTCAACTACAACTGTGTGCATTTTCTCAGTTAGTATTTACAATAATCGTGATAGAGATACTATTAATATACTTATTTTATAGACAAAGTGAGGCTTAGAGAAGCCGGGTTTCTGTCCAAAGGCCACATATCTAGGGGGAAATGGATCCAGAATTCAAACGCAAACTGATTCCAAAATGGAGACCCTTAATCACTATATCCATGGTCTTCAAACGTTTTTTAACACGTGCCCATCAGTAAAATATTTTGAGGACACTCCCTCTTTGTCTGCCTTTCTTTCTTTCTTTCTTTCTTTCTTTCTTTCTTTCTTTCTTTCTTTCTTTCTTTCTTTCTTTCTCTTTCTTTCTTTCTTTCTTTCTTTCTTTCTTTCTTTCTTTCTTTCTTTCTTTCTTTCTTTCTTCTTTCAGATTTTATTTATTTATTTGACAGGAGAGATGACAAGTAGGCAGAGAGGCAGGCAGAGAGAGAGGGAGGAAGCAGGCTCCCCACTGAGCAGAGAGCCCAATGTGGGGCTTGATTCCAGGACCCCAAGATCATGACCTGAGCCAAAGGCAGAGGCTTTAAGCCACCCAGGTGCCCCCGTATTTATTTCTTAATAACTAATTCTATACTAGTATACTATATACATAATAATATATGTGATTAAGGAATAAATTAAGAAAGGTGAAACAAAGATGAAATAATGATTGATGTTATATTTATTAATGGAACAAAGTATTTTTGATCCCATGAAGAGATAATTATAATTAATGTTTTGGTGAAAGTAATATGCTTAAATATGCTTCAGTGTTTTTGGAAAATTTTTGACTGGTGTGTTTGGATTGGTAGCTCAAAGTCCCAGTTCTGGGTTTTTCTCTAATAATGTGGTCATACCTAGCAAAGATTCTTAAAAAAGATCCTTAGATCTGAATGGGAAAATGGGCATCATTGGCTGTACATTTGAAATCAAGATATCCATGTTTCAGTTATATATACCAATGATGCAAGGATTTTTGTTGAAATCCAGTTAGTAAATTGCTATCTTTCCCAATGCTAATCTTTTGTTCTTCAACAAATGTTGAAGATATATTAAAAATATCTTCGTATTTTTAAAATACGGTTGTTTATACCTTACAGAAACTGTTATTTCAAAGCCTCTGAAAACTGATTAATCAGGTTTAGAAAATTGTTCCCAATATCTTAGAGATTTTCGTAGTATATCAAGTATATGGATACATCCTGCCATCACACAATAAAAGAATCATTTCTAAAACAGTTTCTGCTTTTAAATTGCTTTCTTCAGAACATCAGTTTTTAAGAGTTTGTCTTTATTTTCTAGGTGCTTGGTTTTTATATGTCTTGCTAATTGTGATGGCTTCATATTATTAGCTAATGTTTCATGACAGTATGCATAGAACATGGTTCACTGTTGATGATTATCCATATATCAAATATTTTTCCTCATTTTAAAATGGGGAGGGCTGGTGGCTTGATAAATTTGAGGAGCTGATCTTTGTTTTTACCTTATAATGTGGTTGAGGAAGAGTAAGAGTGCAAGTGTTGATTCTGCCATTTTTCTACTGACTCTACCAATCTTGTTATCATCAACTCAACCACCCCACACAGGGATGGGTGGTGGGAAGTTGATGGATCTTCAGTGGCTTCACATTGCATTCTCTGTATGGTTTCTGTCAGTTTGGGGAGTGGCCAGAGATCTTACTATTAAGAACTAGGTGAACTGCGTTATGAACTATAGTTCTATAAGAAGGCTACTTTGGTATCAACCAAAGAAATTGTTGGATAGCAAAAGCCAGGCTTAAGGTATGTGACATTCAAAATCTAGTTTTTTTAAATGTTCAAAGTGTAGTAAAATCACATGAAACTCATGGTGTTAGGAGGTTGAGACTCAGCAGTATCAGGGTGGGGGAGTTAAATGGCTACAAATAACCATGGTCACAGATATTCCCTGCCGTCACCCCAACCACCACTACCACCAGAGTGAGATCACTCACTAATGTAAAAAAAAACTATTTCTAAATTATATAAATAGCAAATGTATATTCGAGTAGAGAAGGTAGTATTATGAGCCCTCATGTCCTCATCATCCAGCTTATTAATTGTCACTTCATGGCTAATCTATAGTCCTCATGCCTTCCTACAGAATTATTTTGAAGCAAATCCCAGGCATAACATCATTACATCCATAAATATTTAAGTATGAATTTGCAAAATATAAGGACCTGGTTATTTTGTTTTAATTGATAAAATACATTGGTAAGTTTAATTAACTATTGACTATAAAAAGTTATTTTTGTTATTGTTTGTACGATAACATTGCTCAGAAGACACATTTGATTTAAAAGAGTTGAAATGTGGGAGGAAGCAAGTTCCAGAATTAACAGAATGATATAAGTTACCTAGAAATTAATCTGACAGAAGATATATAAAACTTTTACAAAAAAAATCCACGAAACATTTCAGGACATAAAATATGAACTGAATAAGCAGGGACATACTGAGTTCTAAATGAAAAGGCTACATGTTTGGTTATTAATAAAGTGAATTGTATTATTTTCAAATGTTAAATCAAACTTCCTTTCCTGGGAAAAACCCTACTTGGTCATGATATATTATCCTTCTATATACATTATTTGAATTGATTTATCAAAATGCTCTAACTGGTTTGTGTCAATAGTTGTGAGGGATGTTGGCCTTCTTTTTCTTCTATTATCTTTGTCCCATAATTGTAGTAGAGTAATGCTGGCTTCGTACAGTGAGTTGGGAAGTATATCTTCTTCTTCTATTTTCCAAGTTTGTTTACCACCTGCGTTTTTTCTTAAGCGTTTGTTAAAATTTACCAGTGAAGCCATCTGGGCCTGGAATTTTCTTTGTTGGAAGGTTTTAAATTAGGAACTAAATTTCTTTATTAGAGATACAGCTATTTAGGTAACCTAATTCTTTTTCACTGACCTTTAGTATTTTAGTAGTCTTTGAAGGAATTTATTCATTTAATATAAATTGGCAAACTTATTAAAAAAATCCTCAGGTTTTTCCTTCCTGCAGATTCACTGCTCTTACATGTTTGGCAGCATCCCAATTTAGTGGAAAAGGGCTGGTGGTTTTGGTAAACATACCATGGAGAGATTGAGAAGTCAGCCCTTGGGCGTGGCTCCTAGTTATGAGCTTTGTGAATACAGTAATGTATGTCCTGGGACAGAACTCCTACATCTCAAGTTTGCCTGTCTCCATGGGTCTCATTCACATTAGCAGCTGGAATCATGGCTCATGAAACAGATTGGACCCTGATAAGCACCAGCCGAACTTTTTATACATGTGGAAACTGAGTCCTGGAGACAAAGATCAGGAGACAAAACCTGAACTGCCCAGTTCTATGATAAGTCCTTAGAATACTGTCAAAGTGTATTTTCCAGAACCTAAGAACATGACTCATATATAAATACATAAGGAACATTTATCAAAGATTTATCTAACTCCTTATCGAAAGTACCAGCAAGGTGGAAAAGCTGGTTCAAAGAGCATTAGAGGATGAGAGATTTATTCAGTCAATCAGTAAGGGAGCGCTAAAATAAGTTTACTAAGTTATATTCAAAATTGATTGGTGTTCTATAGGTCAATAAAGCTGTGTAACTTTGAAGGTTATCTTTTTCGACCAGACAGAAATCATTTATAGCTTACCGTATTCTACAAATTAATCTCTAGGTACACAGAGTCTGGGCCCTCATGAATGGAAACCAGTAAATCAAACAAACTTGGAGTTCTTCTGAACACGAGGAGGCCTCTGGGTAGATCTGGTAGATTGTGCCCTATGTGACCAAAAAACAAACACAAAAAGTGATACAGTCATCTTTTTACTGCTATTTCCAAGTTTTAGATAATTTTCCTTAATAAATTATCTAGTTTAATTTCTGAGAACCCCAGATGGGAGTTTCAGTATCTCCACTCGAAGACCAGCAAACTTTGAGGAATGAGAGCTCAAAGTCAGAGAGCTTAAAGGTGGTGGATGGAGGAAGGAAGAACACGTGGCCGTCTTCATTCCCCTCCTAGACTTAAAAAAAAAAAACAAATCCAACTGTATTTGATGATATGTTCATTTATCTAACAAACACTGTATAATAGCTTCTATTTATCAGGCACTCTGCTAGCGCAGAAAATCCAGGAGTGAGCAAGACAGACTCACTCCCAGCCCTGAGGGACACATCATAGTAGGGAAGATCACATTGGACAAATAAGTACAAGGGTGGTGAGAACTGAAATTTTAAGGAGCCACAGAGGTACAGAGCTTTATCTTGATGTTCAGAGACAGCTTCTTGAAGGAGATGACCTTTCACTCGAGTTGTATATTAAAATTGGAGTGGGAGCTGGGACGTAAAGCATTGCAGGTAGGTGCTAAATCTCTGCCTTGAGGCCGTTTGTCCCTAAAGGAGTATTTCCCAGTTGCTTGATTCAAATAAGAACTCTAGATTTTAAAGAGGTGAGATGAATTTTCTTGGGGTTTCAACTTAAATTCTTCCCAGTACTGAATTATATCGTGATAAAAGATGAAGAGGGATGGGAGAAATGAGGGGAAATAGAGAAGGGGAAAAGAGGGCAGCTTTTCAGTGGTGTGCTTGGACTAGGTCTCAAAACTGCATGTTACATTTATGGGAAAGTTTTGATCCAGATAATGTCACATTGGTAGCCTGAGATCCATCATGGTGGATATATTTACATCATGGAAACCATCAAATGCTACAAATCAGGGTTCTCCTCCCCCTGGTTGTTAGAGCTTTACTAGCACATTAGGGGACAGCTTTCCCAGGAGGAAATGCAAAGCCAGAGGCTTATTTATCATTACAATTAACTGCTCCCTGTCTCTGTTGATTATACACTTCTAAGATTGGAAAGTGCCTCTGTAGAATACAGTACCGTAAACTCTGTATGCCAAGGAGCTGTGATAGCCACATACTCCAACTCTCAGTTCAGTGATGAACCCCTTCTCAACATTCAAATGCTCTCAGTGACAAGAATCTCTGCATCAAGGAGCAAGAAAGTCTGCCCCTAAATCAGCTCTCCTGCACTTTCTCTATCTAATGCTAGCTTAGTCTTCTGGAAATGCATGGAAAAAAAACCCATAAAGTTGAGGACTATTTAATCCATGTGCAAGAGACTAGGAAAATGCCTTTAATCTTATATAAAAATACGCCATACTTCACTTCATTCAGGAAGTAGTATTTCTTGCAGGGGCTCTCAACTTTGGCTGTGCCTCAGAGGTGTTTATGAAGTTTCTAGACTTGTGTTCACTTGGGTCTCCACCCCCAGACATTCTGAGTGAGTGGTCCTATGGGGCTGTTGGCATCAATATTCTCTACAGGCTTCGTGGGCAATACTGATACAAAGGCTGAACCCCAAATTTACTGGGTCTCTTGGCTGCTATAGACCTGAGATTCAGTGATTTTAAAAAAAGAAGGTTCCGAGGTGCCTGAGGGGCTCAGTCAGTTAGGCAAGATCACGATGTCTTGATCTAAGAGTCGTGAGTTTGAGCCCTGCATTGTTGGGCCCACTTAAAAAAAAAAAAATAGTTTCCTCTCTTTAATAGTCTGGTAAGAAGAGCAGACATAGGACTCCATGCTTTACATTAATATTTATAATAAATGCCAAGAGGCAGGGGATGAAGGAATTAACTCAGCGACTGGGGGAGCCATCAGAGGGAGGTGGCCTTACGCAGAATTTTGAAGGCAAATAAGGCTTAGCCAAGTGAAGAAAGTGAAGGGAAAAGGAAAGGCCTTTAAGTGACATTCATAGCCCCAAAAGATGAAGGCATAAGTGTAATTGTGAAGACTTGCAGAAAAATGAAAATAGAATTATTGTTAACCAACCATAGGGGCAATATTCTAGACACAACATAAAAACATATTGTTCTCTGATTGCAGACAGATATTATAAGAGGTCTTCTCTGATTGCAGACAGATATTATAAGAGGTAAAAAAGGAACTTTTTTCAAAGAGATTTCAGTAATATTCCATGTAGTCTACCTACATGCTTACCAAGGCATGAAATAAACACTGCTTAAGTTCAGCCTCTTGGCTGCTTCCAAAAGGAACCGAAACTATGTTTTTGTCAGATGCAGTAGGGGTAATTAAATCACTACTGCCTTTAAAATATCAGGAACACAAAATCTCATGGGAAGGAATTGAGTCAATGATCAATATCATTTTAATAAGCCAGAAATCATTTGTGGGTGCAGAAGGGTCCAGGAAACCTCTGCACAACCCAGCTGGTTAATCTTGCCACAAAGTGCTGGAACTCAAAAACACCGATGGTTTTTTATGTTTTCCTGCTTCGGAATTTCAGGACAAGCGTCAGGGGCAGGATTTTCTGTTCTCCCTTGTGCAGGCTTAGGTCTGCATGACGTGTGCTGCTATATTTGGGTTCCTTTATAGAAAATCTGATTCCGTGAGTGTGTGTGTGTGTGTGTGCGTGCGCGTGAGAGAGAGAGAGAGAGAATGTGTTTAATTAATATGCTTTATTTTTTGAAGCAATTTTAGGTTTACAGAAAAATTGAGTGGAAGGTACAGAGCGTTTCCATGCGTTTCCATGTACTTGGTATCCCCTCTCCCCACAACACAGCCTTCCCTGTTATTAGCATCTTGCATGACTGTGCTACATTTGTTATAAGTGATGAGCCTGTGCTGGTACATTATTATTAACTAAAGTCCATTGTTTCCTTTTTTTAGGGTTTATGCATGTGTTTTTAGTATTCCTCAGTTGCAGAGCATTTCTGACTTTGTCCCATTTTCTCTCTCTGCAATTCTGGGTCATGAAGGGAGATTGTCAGAACCATTTAAGGTCTCCACATCCCTCCAAACATTCCAGCAGCCTGAAGAATGCCTGCCGCTCAGTTGTGCCTTCTCTCTCTGTTCATGACGGACAGAGCAAGGTTCTTCTCTAAATCAGTTTCAGTGAAGCTCCCAGTTTGAGTTTGTGAGGTGTTACATTAGAGAATCTCCCATAACCTATTCATAGATGCATTCAGATTTTTTTCAACTTCTTTTCTGGATATAGTTGCTACTGATAAGTTCACTATTAAACCTCATAAGACTCAGAATGGTATTTGGTGATTTAGTGATTTCATATGCTGTGCTAGTCTTTTTCATCTGGGCTCTGGCCAAATGGAACTGTCTGCTGTTCATTTGCAATAGGTTGTTGTGACTTTATTTTTGGACAGCTCTCTTGTGCATGCTCGATGCTTATACTGAGAGCAGCCTCTAATCCTCTTGCTTCTTGTTGTTCTTCTTGTTCTCATTCTTTTTTATTTTTTTTTTAGTCAGCATAGTCTGAATTATAAATTGACAAAAGAAATTCTTACTGTGTCCCTGCAACGAGGCCACACACTTTCTCATCTCTCTTTCTTGACTCTCCCCTCCTAGAATCCCTTTCTCCTTTCTTCTCCCACTTGCCCTGCCACTCCCTCTTCTCCTGACTTCTGTGCCAGCTGAGATTCTAGACACTTCAAAATCCTCCTCTCCTCAGATGTCACAGCTTGCGGGAAACATTGTCCTGATTCTGCAGTGAACCTGAGAACTCATTACTGTTTCCTGATCCTGCCTGCTTTCAAGGTTTTATGCCCTTGCATAAAACACTTCTGTGCTTTCCCATCCTGCTCTGAATTAAACCCGGACTCCGCACGTGGGCACACAAGGCCCTGCACTTACCTCTAAAGGATCCAATGATACCACTCTCCCCCTGACCAGTACTTTCTAGCATTAATAGCTGGTCAGGTTAATTGATTTACTCATTCACACTGGTTCTCAAGGTGTGGTCCATAAACCCCTAGGGTGATTTTCCCAATCCTACTAAGACATTATTTCCTTTTTCTCCAACCATATTGACATTTGCACCAATGATGCAAAAGTAGTGGTGAGTAAAACTTCTGAAGTCTTGGCGCAAACCAAGGCAGTGGTGCCGAACCACACTCATCATTGTCCTCCTCGTCGCCACGAGCTCACTGTTTGAAAACCGTTTCTGAATGCTCTTCATGATAAAGCTGCAGAAATTATTAATGTTAAATTTTGACATTATTTGTTAAGTCTGTTAATATGAATTTAATGTTAAAATTTGACATAATGTTAAATATTTGACATTATCATAACATAAATTCATGTTAAATTTGGACCCAAAGTATACATTCTGTTAATACTTTGTAGAATGAAATGGTAAATACATATCAAGCAATCAGGCTGTGTAAGAAGGGACAGGCAGTGGTTGTCTTGTGGAAAGGGGTTTACGTTATTATGTTGCCAAATGAAACTAGTCTTTTTTTTTTTTTTTTAAATAGAACATCAATTTTACTTGAAAGAACAACTGACAGACAAATGAAGATTATCCAAACTTAGGCATTTCCCAGATGTTTTCTGGAAAATGAATGAAGGGAGCCTGTTACTTCAAGAAAAACAGCTAACAGTATTTTTTGCCAATGATGAGATTTGAGCTTTCAATCCACCACTATAAGGTTGACAGTGTTCCAACACCCAAAGACGTTTTTTTGGTGATACCAGTGGTTATTAAGTAATATGATATTTTACATATTGTGTAATGAAATGTGTCAATATTTGGAAATATTTGCATAACTCAATGAACTAATATTTTCCATATGATCAATGTATGGTATTTAAACAAAGTTCATGGGTAAAAGATTCTTTCTAAAAACAAGAAAGACCAGTGAATTTTAATGTAATAGTTCATTACTATGATTTCCAATTTCATACTACAACTAACCTTTAAGAAAATACCACTGGTGGGGCGCCTGAGTGGCTCAGTGGGTTAAAGCCTCTGCCTTTGGCTCAGGTCATGATCTCAGGGTCCTGGGATCGAGCTCCGCATTGGGCTCTCTGCTCAGCGGGGAGCCTGCTTCCCCCTCTCTCTGCCTACTTGTGATCTCTCTCTCTCTGTCAAATAAATAAATAAAATCTTTAAAAAAAAAAAGGAAAAAGAAGATACCACTGGTTGAGCATTGGTATAATATCAAAGAAGACTCTTCACATTTATCTGAACATTTATTAAAATATTTCTTTTCCACCAACATATCTGTGGGAGGCCAGTTTTTTTTCACATATTTCAACCACAACAACTTATCACAACAGATTGAATGCAGAAACAGAGATGAGATTCCAACGGCCTTCTATTAATCTCTGAAGGAGATTTGCAATACTACTAAATGGTGCCATTCATTTCACTAATATTTGTTTTGGAAAATATAGTAATTTTCATAAAAGTGGATTATTTAGATTAACAGGAAATGGCTTATTTTTAAGGAATTAATACATACTTTAAACTTCCCAGTTTTAACATCTACTGTAGTACATATCAATAGATATAACTTGTATAAACAGAAGCTCTTTGTAGTGGTCAATAAATTTTAAGAGTGTAGAGACTTGAAACTAAAATATTTGAGAACCGCAGCCACTGGAACACATCTTAAGGAGGACTTTGGTCCCAAAACTCCATGCTTGACCACCTGTCAGAAGAATCTAGGTGAATATTGCCCAACTTTCTCCAAATCGGAAGAGTATATTGTTTTGTTTTGTTTTGTTTTTTAAAAACCATATGTATTTTGTTCCATGGTAGGACATGTAATTCAACTTTTCAGATGCTCTGCGGTCTGTATGTAGGGAACTTTTGCTCCTGTTCTTTTCCCCACATCTATTCTTTTTCTCCTCTCATCGTATCTCTAATCCAACTGTTATCCCGAATCAGTTTCTAGATTCAGTTTTCTTAATTTTTCTTCTTCTTAATAATTGTTTTCTGAGAGAATCCCAGCATAGCCAATGTTTAATGTGTCTACAAGGCTACTTTCCTCTCGGTCATAGAACCCTCTATTGTGTCTTTTCTGAACAAATTGATCTTTAGGAATAACCTGGCTAGTGGGTCTCTTTATTAATGATTTAAAAATGTAGAGTTAGCTTTTAAAAAGTAGTAACTAACTTAAAGATATTCAGTGGCTGCCATTCTAAAAAAATTTTTTTTTAATGAGCAAGAACTTTTATAGTAGATTTTAAATTCTTTTCTAAAGAAGCATGTCCTAAAATGTGGTAGATGTATGCAAGGTGATAGTACCTATCTATTTTAACTAGAGCTAGCACATAAAGCCTGTGATTTTACAGATATTATTCCTTAGAACAAGTTTCAGTTTAAGAAAAAATGAAGTGACTTGCAATATATTCAAGGCAAAATATAAAGTAAATGATAGTATGGTTGGTATATGGAGAGGGTGTTACTTGAATGGCTGAGTTTGGGGAAACCATGTTGCAAAGAAAAGTCCCAGGTTATTATTATAACCTCTCCATATAATATATATTTTATATAATATGATATATATATATATTATATTATATATAATATGTAACCTCTCCATATAACCACCTTTAGTATATAACCACTTTTAGTACTTTTGCCCCTTCAACTTCCACTTCAGAATTAGTCAGTGATAGTTTCCCATGATGAAAGCTTTCAGATGGATTTTTTTTTTTTGCTCAAGCCAAATGAATTAAACTTACTTAAAACACCTTTATCAGAATGCATTATGCAAATATCTATAATATAGAAGGTGAAAAGAATTTTATGTTAATAAGTAAATATTTGGTTAGGATGATACAACTTCTAGATTTCCTGGAATCGAGACTTCATTTAGGGCAGATGGTATTTTAATCTGGTTGTAGGAAGAGGATATTTTATTTTTTAATAAAATTAATGGACCAGTATAAATTTAAGTTCTTGATAGCCTTCTAAGAAAGAAAATTAAATAAACCTTGTTCTCGCTTCTCTAGGCTAAATTACGGTTTTCAAAGCACTTGTTGACTTAACATTCCTATCAGCTTTCTGTAATGGAGTAGAATTTTAAAAACTACTTTTCTCCCAGAAATAATGATTTCTTCCTTAAAAAGAAAAAGCACACAGAGAAAGACAAACACCATATGATCTCACTTATATGTAGAATCTTAAAAAAAAATAAAAAAATTAAAAAAAAATAAAACAGAAACAGACCCACAAATAGACAAACTGATGGTTGCCAGAGGGGAGTGAAGGGGAGTGAAAGATACAAGCTTCCAGTTATGGAATGAATAAGTCAGGGGATAAAAGGTACAATGTAGGGAGTATAGTCAATGGTATTGTATAGTGTTGTATGGTGACAGATGGCAGCTACACTTGTGGTGAGCACAGCATCAGATACTGAGCTGTTGAATCAGTATGTTATGCACTTAAAACTAAAATAACATTGTGTGTGAACCATACTTCAATTTTTTAAAAAAGGAAAAGCGTAGCTCATGTTATTAGATTGTAATATACAATGCTGACCTTATACATTAGGGCTGGACTTCAGTTAAGGGTATAACTGGAACATCTCCTTATACTCCAGAGCAACTTTCTACTACCTGTTGCCTTTGCTTAGAGTGCTACCATTTTAGATCCATTCTTTTAGGGTAAATATTGCTTCTCCCTTTTTATAATACAATTGCTGCTGTGATAGGAGGCATAGTAAGCGATATGCACGTTAGTAAGAATACTTCCTTTTATGCCTAGAGAAAGCCTCAGGTAGCTATTGGGAAAGCCTTTGGATACAAGTAAAAGGAAACACAATGATTTGAACTTAAAAAAAAAAACTCATTTTTTCTTGCCTTGTAAAGGCAGAGATAGGTGTTTATAAACATTTGCTCAACCCCCCAAAAGTATAAGGACCAACATCTCCATGACACTCATGGCCCAAGGAAAGGGTTATATCAACACAGTTTCCTTTTTATAGAAAGGATTTTATTCAAAAACCTTTCCAGAAGACTCTGAGTAGCTGTCTGCTCCTGTTGCATGTCTACCTTTAGCCAGAAGGGAGATGGGAAAAGAGTATTTGGCTTTTCAGCCTCTCAAATGGAAGGACCAAGGAAGAGGGGACGACGAAAACCACATCAGATAAACTTCAAAAGACTGAAAAAACAAAGGGGGAAAAAAGCATTGAGGAAGATAAAAGTTTAGTGAAAGGAAAAAGGCAGATCACCATCATAACAATAATACTTCTTACCGTTGTTTTTATTAGTCAAATCCTGACTCTATGCCAGGTACTATGCTATCTGCCTTACACACGTGATCTCACCCCGTCCTCACAAAAACTCTAAGGTAGATAAGATCTCCTCTTTACCAAGGAGAAAACCAAAGTCAACTACTTGCCCCAAGACTTGTGTCAAAGCCAGGATTCGACCCCTGCTTGCTCAGACTTCCGCATTGCCTCTCCGGAGACCAGCCCCTAGGCCGTGCAGGTTTCTCTTCCGGTTATATCCCACGCTGTGCTTCTCCAGAACGTGCAGTACATTACGAACTGCCTGAGACGCAGTGGGAATTTTCAGGCCCCGCTTAATGAGGTGGACCGAACCCAGAATGCTGGCGTCGTGCCAGCAGAGCTGCTGCAGCTCTTTCCTCTGCAATAATTACCTTTCATCTTTTTAGGATTTCTGCTCTTGGAACTCATTACTTCAATTCTGAATTCTGATCTGATGCACAAGTGGTTTCTATACATATTGAGTGCTTTGAGATGGACTTCTATTTTGGGAGAGTTCTGTCTGTAAGTGGCCCAGAGAAGCCTGTCTATTTAGAGTTGTCCTGTCAGCTTCTCCGGGCCAATTATTTCAGTGTGTTCATGCAAGGTCACCTTCAGTGTTCAATCCTATCTAGGTCAGTTAACTTTAAACCAGACACAAACCCACAGATTAGTTCTTAGACTGGCTATTTATGTGACCTCCTAAGTGAGATTTTCATTCACTCATAAAGTCTCCAAAAGGATGCTAAGGTATCAAAGGTGAATATGTGATCCTTGACTCCCTGACCACAGTGTAAGAAAACTGAGAGCTAAGACTGTGCCTGGGTCATTGCATATCTCCAGAGCCTAACATGGTGCCTGGTATACATTAAACACTTGATAAGCTCGTGCATTCATTCAACAAATATTTGGTTAGAGCCCATTGTGTGCCAGGCACTAGAAGCTCAGCAGTAAATAAGACAGATGTGGGTCTTGTACACATGAAACATGTGTTCTTACAGGGAGAGAGGAAATGAAAAGCAAGCACAATTTTAAAACAAAGAAATAAGGTCCAAATGTCTCTCAACAGGAGAGTAAATAAATAGTGGTAGAGTCAGAAAATGGAATACTTAGCAATGAGGATGAACAGGCTATTGATACTCTCAGCCACATGGCAGAATCTCATAATGCATGGCTGCACTGGCATCAAGTTCAAAACCAGGCAAAACTCATGTATGGTGGTCAAAGTCAGGCTGGTGGTCACCTTTGGAGAGGGGCAATGATATGGGGGACATGCAGGAGCTTCTGGGGTCCAGGTAATGGTCTTTATCTTGATAGGAGAATTGGTTCTATTAGAAAGTTCACTTTGCAAAGATTTCTCAGGCTCTGTGCTTATGACATATATTTTTCCATATGCATGTTATAACTCAACTAAATAAACGTATCTTCAAGAAGTTAAATACTGACTGTGATAATGGCTGTAAGGGCATTGCATGGGGTCCAGGGCAGTGTGCTAGACATTAGCTTCGGGGAGCACTACTAGATAGTACTGTAGATAGAGCAGTCAGGATAAGACTTTCCTGTGAGATGCTAGCTAGGCTGAGCCCTCGGGGTGAGTAGGTGGCAGCTATGGGGAGATCGGGGAAGAGCATCCCAGGCAGGGAGAGTGGCAAGTGCGAAGGCTCTCAGGGAAGAAATGCTGGGGCACACTTGAGAAAGAGAACAGAGGCCAGGGTAGCTGGAGCAGAATTAAGTGGAGAGCTGAGCGAGGCAAAACAAAGCTAGCAATAGACAGAGGCTACAACATGTGGGCCTCAAGGCCCTTTAGTTTATGGTCTGCTCTGTATCAATTGACTCTTTCTTTGTGCCAGGTAGCACGCTAAGATCCTTAGGCACATCTTCCCATGTTCTTTTTATCTTTCTAGCAACCCTGGGAGCAGGTCTTATAATCCCTATTTTATACATGAGGAACCAAGGCTTAGGGAAATTCATTTGCCAAAATTCATTTGCCAATGAGTATTCTCACCAGGATTCGAACCCACATCTCTTTGACCCCAAGGCTGTGTTCTCAACTCCTGACTTCTGACCCTGTTCCTGAGCCCGGGCATCTGAATAAATTTCTACTTGGCGGTATGACACATGTACCCTTAGGAGTGTGAATAAAATACTGAGGTAGTAGCCCGCTCCACCCAGGGAAGTCTGGGAAGGAGCATGCGGGCTGGATTTTGAACACACATCTGGAATCTTCCCACGGGCATGCTTTCTTGAGGGAACAGAATGTGTGAGGCCTCAAAGCTCCGGATTTATCATCACAGCAGTTACTGTTTACTGGTCTTTCGTGCTGTGCCAGGTTCTGCAGTGAATATTTCACTTATCTCCAGTTAATTTTCTTGACAACCGTGTGAGATCAGCATCGGCCCTCTTTCACAGATGAAAAACTGAGGCGTAGAGAGGGTAATCATTTGCCCAGTGAGACACAGTGAGTGGGCTGACTCAAGAGATGCTTTGCTTGCTTACTTAGGGGTGAGAAAAATAGTGAACGTGGACTGGCAGGCCTCAAAACCCAGATGTAAGCATAGCTCTGTCTCTGGAATCTGTGCCTCTGACTCTCCCACTGAGAACTTGAGGTATCCAGGAAGGTGGGGGGTGTTTTGCCGGACTTCACGATGGATGTCCTCCGAATTTGACTGACCTTAATGTTCCTGAAGGCCTTCTCCTTTTAAGCATTTTATAATATTGGTTTTTTCCTCTCCATCAGACTAGGAGGCCCCTGAGGACACTCCTTCATTTCTCTGGGCTCTCCGTGGCCTTGCCCTGGCCTGGGAGATCAGAGATGGAGTTGTTTTGTTGACCACTGGAACCTCAGGACGCTGGGTAGGGCCAGGCAGGTAGCATGCTCTGTAAATGTTTCTGGAAGAGCTGAGCACTCTGCTTATTTAACAAAGGTTAGAGCGATAATGTATTTGGCTTGGGTCAACAATCCATCGTCATCATTCAGGTGGCGTGTACTTACTTTCATTTCAATTACTTGAAATTTAAGGCAAAAGCAAGGTGTGTTGGTGGCCACGCCCTCTCCTGCTCCATTACCTCACCCCGTCCCACTCCCCAAAATCATGCACAGTTGGTATTGACCCATCGTTGGAAGGAATTCTGAATGTAAAGTCTGTGAGGTGCCGTGGTTGGTACTTACTGTACTCTAAGGATTTGTGACTTAGGCCAGTTGAGGCTGGCCTGCTTCAAAGAAATTTATGTTATGGTGCCATTTTTATAAGAAAATCAATTGTTGCCTAGTAATTCAGTTGAAATGTTTTCGAATGCATACAAATAACTTTGATTTTTCTGTATAACTCCAGTGATACCAGGATCTCTGGGTCCGACCGGGAAAGCCTGCATGGCTTAGTAGTGAGTTCATTCCATGCTCTAGGCCTGGCTGTCCAATGCAGTAGCCACTAGCCATATGTGGCTCTTGGACACTGGCAGTTTGGTGATTCTGAATTGACATATACTGTGGGTGTATAATAACACCAAATTTCAAAGATATAGCACAAAGAATGTAAAGTATGTCATTAATCATTTGTGTAACAATTATATGTTGAAATAATATTTTTGACGTATTGGCTTCAACAAAGTACATTAATATTTAATTCACTTATTTCTTTTTCCTTTTTAAAATGTGACTTGCAGAAAATGTAGAATTATACATTTGGTTAGTCTTAGACAGGGGGGCTGTAGAACGTGACAGATATCAATCTGGTAAAAACCTACCTCTTTTATATCTGCCCCTGACTTCTGTAGTCCCACTTTCCCCGAAGTTACAAAATTAGTGAAAGCACCTCACCTCTTGTCTCTGTCCATTCTCAAAACTCTACTTTGTTTCCTGATTGAGTCCAAACTCAAGCCAGGCTTCAGCCTCCTATAGCTCTAAACATTATTTTCTCCTGGCAAGACTTGTGTTGATTCTAATGATGAAAGCACTTTACACGTATATAGAAACTCACAATTTTTAAAAAGAACTCATATTATGTTATCAAACAGCTGTAAGTATGCCAAGACAGTAATTAGAATTATCACCATTTTCCAAGCGAGAAACCTAAGGATGATATCACATTTATTTATTTAAACCCAGCTCTATTCTAGAAGGGGTTTTAACCCTCTGGCCAATTCAGAGAATGTGGCTTTTCCAAGATGACACAATGGTTGATAGAAATAGAACCAGAATGATGTTCTTACTCTTTCTTCTACAATAGTAGTTCTCACACAGCATCCCATGATCAGTTTATAAAGTGTAAGTTTTTATAAATAATAGTAAAAACAGCAAAGTTTTTAGCGGACTTTCTTTTTATATAAGTCAGAACTGATTAAAGAATATTCAGAAATAATTTCTCTTTCGTACACTGCACTCATTTATTCAACAAGAGCTTATGGAGTGCCTGTCTCACATAAAGCACTAATTTGGCCCTGGGGAAACATCGATGAGCAAATAACAAGAGAGACATATCATCTAGCAAACTGAATCATAAGTAACAAGTAGTTAGAATAAAGGACTGTGGAATCTACTCTCTTAACAACTTTCAAGTATATAGTACAGTACTATTAATTATAGTCAGCATACTGTACACTAGATCCTCAGAATTTACATCTTAGAGTTGGAAGTTTGTATGCTTTGTTCAACATTTCCCCATTTCCCCCACCCCTCGGGCCTTGGCAACTACCATTCTACTCTCTATTTCTACGAGTTCAACATTTTCTAGAATCCACATATACAGTATTTGTCTTTATCTTTCTAACTTATTTCACATAATACCTTTTAGGTCCATCCATGTTACAAATGGCAGGATTTCCTTTTTTTTAATGGCTGAATAATAAGTACGCGTGAGTACATGTGTGTGTGTGTGTGTGTGTGTGTGTATGACATTTTCTTTATCCATTCATCCATCAGTGGTCTCTTAGGTTATTTCCATGTCTCAGCTATTGTGAATAATGCTACACTGAACATAGGGGTGCCGCCATTTCTTTCAGGTAGTGTTTCCCTTTCCTTGAGTTATATACCCCGAAGTGGAATTGCTAGATCATATAATACTTCTATTTTTAATTCTTTGAAGAAACTCCATACTGTTTTCCATAGTGGCTGCACCAATTTACATTCCTACCAAGAGGATGGAACAAGGGTTCCATTTTCTCTACAGCCTTGCCAGCATTTGTTATCTCTTGTGGGTTTTTTTTTTTTAATGATAACCATTCGAACAGGTATGAGGTGATACCTCATTGTAGGTATCACCATCATTGTAGGTTTGACTTGCATTTCCCTGAGAAGTGATGTTGAGTATCCTTTTGTGTACCTGTTGGCCATCTCTATGTTTTCTTTGGAAAAATGTCTAATCAAGTCCTCTGCCCATTTTTTATTGGATTTTTTTCCTATTATATGAGCTCCTTATGTATTTTGGGTATTAACTCCTTACCAGGTAAATGGTTTACAAATACTTTCTCCCATTCCATAAATTGCCTTCTCATTTTGCTCATTGTTTCTTTCTGTGCAGTAGATTATTATAGGGATGTAGTCCCACTTGTTGGTTTTTGCTGTTGTTGCTTGAGCTTGAGCTTTTGATCTCATATCCAAAACTTAATTCCCAAGACCTGTGTCAAGGAGATTTTCCCCTGTTTTCCTCTAATAGTTGTTTACGTTTGGAGTCTTACATTTAAGCCTTTAATTCACTTAAGTTAATTTTTGTGAGTGGTATAAGATAGGGGTCTGATTTCATTCTCTTGCATATGAATATCCAGTTTTTCCAACATCATTTATTGAGTAATGTATTCTTTCCCCATTGAGTATCTGTAGGAGCCCTTGTCAGTTATTGTTGCCTGTGTATTCGTGGGTTTATTTCTGGGGGACTGTTTATGCTAAAACCATTCTGTTTTGATGACTAGAGCTTTGTAAAGCAGGATATTTCAGACCACCTGAGGGGCCTGTGTCATGGCGTGTTAAACAACCATCTCTCATGAAAAAAACAAAACCTGACAAACAAAAACACCTGACTTGTAGCACTTGCCAATTTTCATGGTGTAAATACTCCCATTCTGACGGATATCTGGCTTCCAATAAGATGTCACCGAATGTGGAGTTGGGAAGAGGTATATGGTAGCACCCGTTGTATATCATTTCCACCATACAAATACAATAGATGCTAGTAACTTCAAAAGCACAGGTAATGCTAAAATAATCAGGAAGCAATGAATTTTGAGTATGTGTTACTCTTGTTTTCAATATAATTTATTTAACTGTAATTTATATTATTTTTTAGTAAATAACCACCGCACAAAACTGCAAATTTAACAATCATCTCCCGCATGCCCAAACAAGTCAGCTCTAGCACACCAATGGGCCTGGCATATTCCATGTAATCACGATCCTCGTCTAGAACAAGTCCTCACTGTTCCCTCTTCCTCTGTTCCTTACAGATCAGCAAACAGCAGCTACAGACAGTCAAGGACCGGTTTCAGGCTTTCCTCAATGGGGAAACCCAGATCGTGGCTGACGAAGCCTTCATGAATGCCGTCCAGAGTTACTATGAGGTAAGACTCACCATGCAGAAGAATGTTAAGACTGCTCGAGTCTGAAGCCCAAAATTTCCAGACTACTGTTCAGTGGGAACAGCAGCCTTGGCCTCCTACAGGACCACTCCTGCCAAGGCAAAAGGGTGGATGACTGCTTACAGTTTTAAGAAATAACAGCATTTTGTGTGGAGAAAACTAAATTGAAGCCCCTTGTTTACCAACTAAACAAGAAATTATATGCAAAGCATTCAGCACATTGCTTGCTTTATGTATGATTTCTTGTTTGATCTGTACAACAGTCTCATGAGCTAGGTCCTGATACTATTTCCATTTTACTAGTAAAGCAACTGAGGCTCAGAAAGGGTTAGGTCAATTACTCAAAGTCACACAGCTGTTAAATGCCACAAGGGAAGATTTGAACTGAGTTGGGAGCTTCCCCCCAAACAACTATACCCTTTCTAAAGGATGTCAGTATCTCCTAGGAGGGTGCCTTCACTAGCTTCCGTGTTCTTTCTGTTAAAATGGTGTTGTGAGTTCTTTTCTATAAGTTAGAACACCATCCAAAGTGTAGTTACTCTTCTCAAGAGAAAATCTCTAAGTGAGAGAATATATCCTGAACATATATCACAAGTGAACTTTCACCTCTAGACCTCAGAGGTTTATTTATCAGGAAAGCAATTTGGATGGAATGAGTATATTTAAATTTTATAATTATTCTTCCATAATGTGCACATTGGCTATTTTTTATACATTATTAATTAGGTGGATATGCCATACCTTCCTTTGGGCCGTGTTAACTTGATGTGCAGATTTTTAAAAAGTTATTATATGGTCATTAAAAGACACTTTATAGTAATCTTTTTTCATGTGAACCAAATATTCTCTGTTTCTGGAATGCTATGCCCCAATGTTATACCCATTGTCAAGGCTAGATTAAAACCATTAGAAACCAACCGCTACGCATTGAAAATCTCATGGCATCCTGCCATATGCAATTCACAGTAATAACAATAAACTAAAATAAATGTAAGGGAATCCAACAAACTCTGATTTTTTTTCCCCATGGAATCGCTTCACTGATTTTCTTCCTCTTTCTTTCTGTTTTTAATTAATAGGTAGCAAATTATCTCAAAACAAAAAGATTGCTGCTCCCACTTCACTGATCCTCCAAACACACTGGGCACTCCAATCCTCAATAGATGCTTTAAAAATGTTAGTTGATTGATTCAGTAAAACTCTCCTTCCCACTTGCTGAAGTACTTGGCTCTTTTCACGGAGAGAGTAGAGCAAGACTGCAATTAGATCTTGTGCAAATACTATTGACTGGTTTGCTAATTAGTGTTTAATAGTAAACAGCCTTTGTCTCTGTGATATTTGCCAGGTCCAGCCACAGACTCATTTTACACATTTCTCAATGAAATTTCTATTGGGGTTTTAGAAGTGTGGTTTATTTTTATATTTGTCAAATTTAAACTTTTTGTTTTCATTTTACAAATAATATTGATATTGCCAATAAGTGTCAAACTTACTTATTTATCTGATGTGCTACAATATTTCATTTGAATTTAACAGAAAGTGGAAATGAGATTCAGAACCACGATAATGACATGGCAATGAATAACTTGAATATATTTAACTGAAGATTTTGTTGAGAAACCGCCAGGGAATGAAATTAATTCTCCCCCTTTTTCAAGTTCTGAAGCCAGTTCAGACCAGGCAGACCCTCACCAATAATTTTCCATGTTTAGAGTTATTCAACAGTTTATAAATTTATAGATTGCAAATCTTAATTAGAAAGCTCATTTTACTAATGACATAAATTAAAAGAAAGTGCCATTTCTATCTATTAATTAACTTTGAAAATTAATAGTCATCAATGTGCTAATGAGTCTCTGGAAATTACCATTATATCTCTAGTGATCCTGATATTTTTTCTATAGTGGCTAGTTTATTTGAAAGAGCTTCTTTTTAGTTTGGTGAGAATACAGGCATTGTGAATCACTGAGTAGTTAATATTAAGATTTGAGTAACAGGAAATAATGCGGGTATAAATTATTTACTGTATTCACTAGTAAACTTTAGATTCTTGGGATGCATGCTTCTGGAAAATCTAATCCTCTGAAGCAAAGGTCCCCAATCAAAGGATCAAGATTAACACTTTCCTTGGGAGAGCTCCAAGTTCATTACTCCTTCCTTTCTCCCTCTCCCTTCATCCTTGGGCAATGGAGAAGCTAGGGTTTCTTTCTCCATCCTCCTCCAGGATCCAATTGCTTCCTGGTCAGTACCTGTCTTGGTCAAGTCTCTTTGGATTACAAGTGAAAGACACCTAGGTCAAACTGGCTTAAGCCAAAAATGAGATTTATTTGCTCAAGCAACTTAAAAGGCCAGGAATAGATCTGGTTTTAGCTGTAGATGGATCCAGAGACTCCAAAGATGCCAGCAGGATGGGTATCTTTCTCCCCACACCTCGGCTTTGTTCTTCCCTGTGTTGGCTTTATTGTTAGGCTGGTTCTCTGCCTGTGGAAGATCCTGGCAGCTTCAGGCCATGCCCTACCAGCTTAGCAACTGCTGGAGTGAAGAGAATACTCTTTGTGGAGAGTCTCAGCAAAAGGCCTCAGGTCACTTGGTTGGGCTGACATGGGTCATGTGTCTCTTC
Organism: Potos flavus; assembly: GCA_028534135.1. Lineage (NCBI taxonomy): Eukaryota > Metazoa > Chordata > Mammalia > Carnivora > Procyonidae > Potos > Potos flavus. The sequence continues at coordinate 25,405,617 of CM052898.1, read as the reverse complement.
TAAAGCCATTCACAATGGATGGAAGGTGAACTAGACCAGTGAATCAGGGCTAAGACAGATACCACCTCTGGATACTGTGGGCAGGCACAACTATACTGGAACCCTCTGTAGTGAAAGTGCCGTGATTTCTCATTGAGAAATGAGGGTGCTTTTTACCAGAAGAAGAGAAAGTGTATGCTTGGCAGGCAAAACCAATGGATAGCCTTCTAAATACATGTTCAATCTCTCTCTTTCTCTCTGTCTCTTTCACACACACACACACACAAACACACACACACATTCCACTCCAGCATACCACACCTCCACATCCCAGTTTGCTGATGGTAATGATATTTTTAAACAACTTTTCCTCAAAAAGTTCTGAGACAACTATACTAGAAAAAATTGCTTCAGGCATTGGCTTTGTTTTTCCAAGGCAATAATGTATTTTCAACATCCTAGAGTAGTAAAGAAATTTTTTTTAGGTAAAAGGAATAGGTAGGCTCTGTTCTTTTTCCACCTGGGCCCATCCAGCCTACCTGAACCCTGCTGGCCTGCATTAGCATCAAGCCACTTGGGCCTGGGACCTGAGCTGGGCCAGGGTAATGGGAGTTTACTTTATCCTTTCCTGGTGGCCCTGATCATCAAAGCTGATCAAGCAGGACAGCAGATTAATCCTTTAATCTCTTGCATCCCGGCCTTGAGGGCTGGGTACTGAAGTGGGTGCTCTGAGATCTGGGAGATCTGACCAAGTGACTCTGTCCCATTCCCACAGCTATGGTCTTGAGATATCAGAGAGCTTACCCATTTCTATGGGGCCCCCACACCTTCCCTAACTCTCAGTGCTTTTAAAATGAATGTCTTAAACATAAGCCATCCCACCCTGCATTCCCACCCTCACTCCCCATCTCCCTGCTTCGTTTTGGTTCCTTTGCATGCTGGTCCTGACGCCAGAGAAAAGAGGTGGATGGAAAAGATTTACAAAACCACTCACACTCAGAGCCTGCCTGGAGGGAAACATGGGGGATTGGTGGGAAGTGGGGATGCAGAATGAGGTAAAAAATGTACACGTACCCATTTTAGAATGCTTCTGCTGATATCTGGGCTTCAGCCGGTGAAACTGCTCTGATTGTATTTGTTTGGGTTTATTTTGTTCTTAGCTAATCTCTAACAAAGACCCAGTTGGTTTTTTTCAAACTAACTTTGACTGCTGTTATAAAACAGAATTTTGTAGTTGCTAACAAGAACTGACCAGGTGGGGGAGGAGCAAGATGGTGGAGGAGAGTAGGATACTTAAATTTCCTTGGGTCCCAGGAATTCAGCTAGTTATCAAACCATGCCGAACACCTACGAACTCAACAGGAGATAGAAGAGAAGGAGAGCAGCAACCCTATGAACAGAAAAGTGACCACTTTCTGGAAGGTAGGACATGCGGAGAAGTGAATCCGAGGTGATAACCGGGAAGATAGACCAAGGGTGGGGGTGTGGGGAAGCCTCTGTCAGCTGGCTCCCAGCAAGTGAGAGAGCAGCGGAGCACAAAATCAGAACTTTTAAGAAGTCTGCTCTGCTGAGGAACATTGCTGCAGAGGCTAAGTGGGGGGTGGAGTCCTCACAGGGACACAAAAAGATCAGGGCTGTCTGAGGGTGGCAGAGCTCCCAGGTATTAGAGCAGGAAAGCCGGGTCCAGAGACAGAGCTGAGCAGTGGGCTCTCAGATCGAGGTTGCCATAAACCGTGATCTGAGGCACAGTTGGGTCACTACTCTTAGAGCGGGGACCCCACAAACGGCAGATCCGGAAAGACCACCCACTTCTTCCACCGTGAAGAGGGGCGCGGGAGTGCACTTCAGGAATCTTCTGGGTTTGGAGACTCCAAACGGGGCCATGCGCCTGAGATAGAAACGCTCAGTCACAAGCCAGGTAAGCACGTGAGGAGCGGCCAGAGACCAGGGAGACGTGAGGGATTGACTGCTTTTCCGTGAGGGTGCACTGAGGAGTAGGGCCCTCAGCTCTCAGCTCCTGCGGGACCGGAGATTGGGAGGCTGCCATCTTCATTCTCCTCTTCCAAAGCTGTATGGGAAATGTTCAGGGAACAAAAGCTGCTGAGAGCAAAACCGAGCAGATTTCTTAGCCTGGCTCCTGGCAAGGACAGTGCAATTCTGCCTCAGGCAAAGACATTTGCAAATCACAGCAACAGGCCCCTCCTGCAGAAGATCAGCAAGAACATCCAGCCAAGACCAAGTTTACTGATCAATGAGAACTGCAAAACTCCAGCACTAGAGGACAGCACATAGAATTCATGGCTTTTTTCTCATGATTCTTTAGTCTTTAAAAATTAAATTTTAAAAATTTTCTTTATTTTTTCTTTTTCTATTTTTTTTTTT
>CM052898.1:25354973-25402756 GCA_028534135.1 Potos flavus | reverse complement strand
CTATATATAAAGTATATAGCAATACAAGCCTTTCTCAAGAAATAAGAACGGTCTCAAATACACAACCTAACCCTACACCTAAAGGAGCTAGAGAAAGAACAGCAAAGAAAGCCTAAACCCAGCAGGAGAAGAGAAATAATAAAGATCAGAGCAGAAATCAATGAAATAGAAACCAAAAGAACAGTAAAACAAATCAATGAAACTCAGAGCTGGTTCTTTGAAAGAATTAATAAGATTGCTAAACCTCCAGCCAGACTTATCAAAAAGAAAAGAGAAAGGACCCAAATTAATAAAATCATGAATGAAAGAGGAGAGATCACAACCAAAACCAGAGAAATACAAACAATCATAAGAACATATTACAGGCAACTATATGTCAACAAATTAGACAATCTGGAAGAAATGGATGCATTCCTAGAGATATATAAATTACCAAAACTGAACCAGGAAGAAATAGAAAACCTGAACAGACCCATAACCAGTAAGGACATAGAAGCAGTAATCAAAAACCTCCCAAAAAACAAGAGCCCAGGGCCAGATGGCTCCCTAGGGGAATTCTACCAAACATTTAAAGAAGAATTACTACCTATTCTCCTGAAACTGTTCCAAAAAATAGAAATGGAAGGAAAACTTCCAAACACATTTTATGAGACCAGCATCACCTTGATCCCAAAACCAAACAAAGACCCCACCAAAAAGGAGAATTACAGACCAATATCCCTGATGAACACTGATGCAAAAATTCTCACCAAAATACTAGCTAATAGGATCCAACAGTACATTAAAAGGATTATTCACCACGACCAAGTGGGATTTATTCCTGGGCTGCAAAGTTGGTTTAACATCTGCAATTCAATCAATGTGATACAATATATTAATAAAAGAAAGAGCAAGAACCATATGATACTCTCAATAGATGCGGAAAAAGCATTTGACAAAGTGCAGCATCCTTTCTTGATCACAATTCTTCACAGTGTAGGGATAGAGGGTAGTACCTCAATATCATAAAAGCCATCTATGAAAAACCCACAATGAATATCATTCTCAATGGGGAAAAACAGAGAGCTGTCCCCCTAAGGTCAGGAACACGGCAGGGATGTCCACTATCACCACTGCTATTCAATGTAGTACTAGAAGTCCTAGCCTCAGCAGTCAGACAACAGAAAGAAATAAAAGGTATCTGAATCAGGAAAGAAGTAGTTAAATTCTCACTCTTTGCAGCTGATATGATACTTTATGCGGGAAACCCAAAAGACTCGACTCCAAAACTGTTAGAGCTCATACAGGAATTCAGTAAAGTGGGAGGATATAAAATCAATGCACAGAAATCAGTTGCATTTCTATACACCAATAGCAAGACAGAAGAAAGAGAAATTAAGGAGTCAATCCCATTCACAGTTGCACCCAAAATCATAAGATACCCAGGAATAAATCTAGCCAGTGAGGCAAAGAATCTGTACTCAGAAAACTATAGAATACTTATGAAAGAAATTGAAGAAGACACAAGGTAATGGAAAAGCACTCCATGCCCATGGACTAGAAGAACAAATATTGTGGAAATGTCTATGCTACCTAGAGCAATCTACGCACTTAATGCAATCCCTATCAAAATACCACAACTTTTTTCAAAGAAATGGAACAAATAACCCTAAAATTTATATGGAACCAGAAAAGATCCTGAATAGCCAGAGGAATGTTGAAAAAGAAAACTAAAGCTGGTGGCATCACAATTCTGGACCTCAAGCTCTACCACAAAGGAAATGACAGGTGTTGGTGAGGATGCAGAGAAAAGGGAACGCTCCTACACTGCTGGTAGGAATGCAAGCTGGTACAGCCACTCTGGAAAACAGTATGGAGGTTCCTCAAAAAGTTGAAAATAGATTTACCGTATGACCTAGTAATTGCACTACTTACTCAGAAATACAAATGTAGTGATCTGAAGGGACACGTGCACCCCAGTGTTTATAGCAGCAATGTCCACAGTAGCCAATTATGGAAAGAGCCTAGATGTCCATCAACAGATGAATGGATAAAGAAGATGTCCATATATACAGTGGAATATTATGCAGCTATCAAAAAACCCAAAATCTTGCCATTTGCAATGACTTGGATGGAACTAGAGAGTATTATGCTAAGCGAAATAAGTCAATCAGAGAAAGACAATTATTATATGTTCTCACTGATATGAGGAATTTGAGAAACAAGACCAAGGATCATAAGAGAATGGAGGGAAAAATGAAACAAGACAAAACCAGAGAGGATGACAAACCATAAGAGACTCTTTTTTTTTATACAGTATTCTTTTTTTTTTTTTTTTAAGATTTTATTTATTTATTTGTCAGAGAGAGAGCACAAGCAGGCAGAGAGGCAGGCAGAGGCAGAGGGAGAAGCAGGCTCCCTGCCGAGCAAGGAACCGATGCGGGACTTGATCCCAGGACCCTGGGATCATGACCTGAGCCGAAGGCAGTCGCTTAACCAACTGAGCCACCCAGGCGTCCCAAACCATAAGAGACTCTTAATCATAGGAAACAAACTGAGAGTTGCTGGAGGGGAGGGGTGTGAGTGGGATGGGGTGGCTGTGTGACAGACATTGGGGAGGGTATGTGCTATGGTGAGTGCTGTGAATTGTGTAAGACTAATGATTCACAGACTTGTACCCCTGAAACAAATAATACATTATATGTTAATTTTAAAATATTTAAAAATAAATTTAAAAAAGCAAAATAAGAACTGATGACTGGTTAAATTAAGCCCTAATAATAATAATAATAATATTATAACAACAACAGCAGCAGCAGCAGCACAAAAACAATAAGAACAGCAATAAGAGTTATCAAAGGAAATAACCAAGCTATGGAAAAGAGGAAAACCGAGCAGCTTAACCCCACAAAGCCAGGCAGCAGGATATAGTGGGCACCACGTCACTGGTTTTCTGAACTCTCCTCCAACTGGACTGGACTCCTCCAACTGGCCATTTCTTGGGCCATCTCACCCTGAATCTGATCCCCACAAGCAGAAGTCTGACTAGCCAACCTGAGGTTACAACCCACCCCATGGCTAAGGACATACTCTGATGATTGACAGTCCCAATGAGACTGTGTGTAGTGACAAAGACATTCTCGGACTGAGGCACTGTGATTGGGAGTGGAAGGACTGTTGTCAGACATAAACTGCAGGTGTTCTCTACACAGGATGACAGAGCATATTCAGTCTTTATGACCTTTTTTTTTCTTAATCTAAGTGAAGTAGAAGTCATGTCATATCTGGCTATTTTTCTGAAATGAAGCTATATATTTTCCAATAACCAAAACCGTTATAACTCCTCAGTGGCTTTAAAACACTCCCTAGGAGGAGAGTGACTACCCATGGTAAACTTTGTCCTCATGGGGAAAGTGGAGCAAGGAAGGAGGCGACAGAGGTCAGAGTGGTTTAGGAGTGGTTCAGGAGGGTGTGTCGTGTCTGCAAGATGTGGGGTCGAAATCTAGCTCCACTGTGCACTGGCTGTGGGACCTCAGCCACGGCTGAGCCTCAGTTACTTTATCTGTCCGAGGACCTTCCTGCATAATTGTTGTCGGTATTAAATTTTACACACATACATACACACACACTACCTCACCCTAAATCTGGCACCTGGAAAGTGCCATCATAAATAGATTTTTTTTAAATTTAATTTAATTTTTTCAGTGTTCCAAGATTCATTGTTCATGCACCACACCCAGTGCTTCATGCAATATGTGCCCTCCTCAATACCCACCACCAGGCTCACTCTCTACCTCCAAAACCCTCAGTTTGTTTCTCAGAGTCCACAGTCTCTCATGTTTCGTCTCCCCCTCCAATTTCTCCCAATTCACCCTTCCTTTCCTTCTCCCAATGTCCTCCACATTTTTCCTTATGCTCCACACGTAAGTGAAACTATATAATTGACTCTCTCTGCTTGATTTATTTCACTCAGCATAATCTCTTCCATTCCCATCCATGTTGATACAAAAGTTGGGTATTCATCCTTTATAAATAGATTAAGTTTAGAGGGGAGATGGTGGTCAGTACACACCTGCTGCATAGAAACAGTAGGAGAGAGTTGAAAATTAATAGAATCAATCCACTCCCTACTTTCAGGGCCTGGGTTTCGGGTAGGGAAGGTACAAGGTCAAGGCTGGGGGCCAGGGAAGAGAAATAGGAAATGTATGGAACTGCTTTTGCTGCTAACCTACCACTACCTACTGCTTCTAAAGTTTGCCCCAAGATCTTTTACTTTTGGTGAAAGGTATCTTTCTCAGACCCAAAGGTGCATTTTATTTTAGAAACTGACATGCTCCTTGCCTCAGTGAAGGTAAAATTTGTAATTTTTCCATGTAGGGAGAGGTCTTTTAAGTGATTATAAAGTAAAACATAACTTAAAAATGATAAATATGTACTATAGGAATTATAAAAAATAGATGAGGTAGAAAAAATCTAAAGCACATGATTGGAAAACCACCTGTAATCCCATCATCCTAGACAACCACTATTAAATGTTGGTATGTATCTTTTCAGGTATCTTTAATGTGTCTATAGACATAAAGATAGCTATTTGATTTCTAAATTAAGATTATCAGGAGAATAACTAAAAAATATTACTAACCCACTTCTTTCATTTAGCACAGTGGGTTTCAATTTCTTTCCTACCCTGCAAAGTCACAGTTAGGACATATTCTCATCAGTTGTACTACCTTTACTTAATCCAGGGTCATGCTCCTATCCCCCAACTTCACTTTACCTCTACCATTGGAATTATCTGCTTTGACAATCTATCAGGACATCTTTTGATGTTAATGAGAAAATATCCATTTTCATGGCTGCATGATATTCTATTTAAAAATAACAGCTAACTTTTATTACATTCAGTAGTAAATGTAATGGGCACCATTACAGATACTATGTTCAGCAATTTTTTTATTCAAATTCAATTAACCAACTTGTAGTACATCTTTAGTTTCAGATGTAGTGTTCAATAATTTATCAGTTGCATATAACGCTGAGTGCTCATCACATTACATGCCCTCCTTAAGGCCCATCCCCCAATTCTCCCATCCCCCCACCTATCTCCCCTCCAGCAATCCTAAGTTTGTTTCCTACAGTTAAGAGTCTCTTGTGGTTTTTCTACCCCTCTGGTGACTTCCCATTCTCTTTTCCCTCCCTTCCATTATGGTCCTCTTCCCTGTATCTTATATTTCACGTATGAGTGAAACCATATGATAATTGTCTTTCTCTGATTGACTTATTTAGCTCAGCATAATATCCTCCAGTTCCATCCACATCAATGTAAATGGTAAGTATTCATCCTTTCTGATGGCTGAGTAATATTCCATTGTGTGTGTGTGTGTGTGTGTGTGTGTGTGTGTGTGTGTATCACATCTTCCATTTATCTGTCAATGGACATCTCAGCTGCTATGAATATTGGGGTGCAGGTGGGGTAGCACAATTTTTAACTTCTTGAGGAACTGCCATACTGTTTTCCACAGTGGCTATACAGCTTGCATTCCCGCCAACAGTATAAGAGTCTTTCCCTTTCTCTGCATCCTTGCCATTTGTTGTTTCCTGAACTGTTAATTTTAGCCATCCTGACTGGTATAAGGTGGTGTCTTAGTGTGGTTTTGATTTGTATTTCCCTGATGCCAAGTGATACGGAGCATTTTTTTTCACGTGTCTGTTGGCCATTTGTAATGTCTTCTTTGAGAAGTGTCTGTTTGTGTCTTCTGCCCATTTCTCGACTGGATTGTTTGTTTTTTGGTGCTGAGTTTGGTAAGTTCTTTATAGATCTTGGATACTAGGACTTTATCTGATATGTCATTTGCAAATATCTCCTATCCTGTACATTGGGAGTTTTAGCTTTGTTGGCTGATTCTTTTGCTGTGCAAGAACTTTTTATCTTGATGGGGCAGCCAAAGCCCAGAAAGATTAAGTAACTTGCTCAGGTGACAAAGCCAGCAACTGGTAGGGCTGAGACTTGAACTCTGGGCTGTCTGATACTATAGTCTACTCTTCCCAGTACCTGCGTACCATTCATTAGCAGGAACCAAGTTGTTGTAGGTGTTTCTAAACCTTATTTACTCTAACTTCTAGGTATTTTTCTTATTTATGTTGGAATGACATGCTTTTGTAGATCAGGAAAGGATCAAAAAGTGGGAGCTGGGCCAGCCTTACCCTGTACCCTGTACAGTCATTAAATACTGATGTACGTGTGTGTTCCTAAAACAACCTTGAGGTGGCTTGGCTCTGGCAATGGAGGGAAGGACTGATGGATGAGGTCAAGTCACTGAATTGACTGCCCTTCACCATTCTGTATTTATTTGTTTATCTTCCATCTCCCATTATGACCTGTCTGGGAAGTTGGCAGAGGAGCAGGAAGGATTTATGGATGTGCCGCATAGAACTGTGCCTGGGGTTGAAGTCTCTTGCAATAGCCACCAAAAAACAAAACAGGAAACAGAAACACCAGATACAGCTCCGACAACAAATGGGTTTCCGGGGTGGTTTTAGAGACACCCAAGCACATCGATACTCAGGTGCCGTATTCACTACAGGGTGAGGCTGGCCCAGACCCTTCTGACACTTCCCTTCTGACAGACTGAAAAGCCAAGACAGATGATGTGCCTGGAAAATTAGTTTTCTGCTGCCACTTTCTCTCCCCATGGCTGTGTTGCCTCCTGTTTGGCACTTCATCTTTGTTGTCTCCTCAGTCTCCAGCCTCCTTCCTCACACTCTTGACATTCTACTCATCTCCCCTCATTCTGGAGCCTGGCAGTCATATCTTATCTCTGGAAAGATGAAGCCCTCTGTTTTTCCAAGTCCTTTCAGTTTGATCTTGTCAAACAGGCTGGCTGAATTAACCCCATGTGACAGCAAAGGAGAGTGAGAGTTCCGGAAGTTAAGTGACTTGGTCATCCACTAGTAGTTGAATAGATATTTATTGAGTAGCTACTTTATACAAAGAAGGGTCTATGTGAAACAGATGATGTGCGCAGGATCCATGGGTCACCCAGTCAGTTATGGATGCCAGCCAGTTATGGATACAAGCATCCTCATTTCTTACTCTTATTGTCATGTCCCTTGGAAAATCTAGCCTCAGCCCATTGTTTTAAGAGACTGATATATTGTGCTTGTTTATTTTCCCTTTGCATTCTTGCTCCCATCCAAATATAATCTCAATAGGGTCTCTGCTTTGAAACATCTACTTTGTTCGTGTTGTTCATTCACTCATTCTTAACACAGCACCGACTATGTGCCGGCACTGTCTTAGGCACTCAGAAAAAGGAATGGGAAAAAAAAAAAGCTACAACTCCTGCCTTCCTGGGACTTACAGCCTAGCTGGAGCTCAGATATTAACCAAACAGTCACAGAGACAAATGGCAGCTGTGGAAGGACTTTAGGGAAAAGGAATATGGTGCTAAGAGCTTATAACAGGGGCCTGCTCCAGGTTTGTGGGACACTGGTATGGACAGATGGGAGGAGAGAATAGGTGTTGTTCAAATGTATTAAGTCACTGATGTTCATTAGAGCTGACAACAAAGAATTAACCCCTTTGCATCCCCACCATCATCATCACTCATCAGTGCTCCTACAAGTGCCTCCCCCACCTGACCTCCTACTTATTCTCTTAACCCCCTTCAGGTTGGTTTTCCACATTAAAGCCAGAGAATCTGAACTTGATCATGCCATGTCCCTGCTTAAAACCTTCAGTGGCTTCCCAGTGCCCTTCAGATGAAGACCAATATCCTTAATGTGGCCTCCCATACCTTCAGCCATTTGGCTCCTTCCTGCCATTAGTCGCACTCCACCCCTCACTGCCACAGACCCAATGGCTCTCCCTATTTCCTCAGATGCTCAGGGTCTTTACACATATTGTTCCTTCTCTGAAATACTCTTTCTCTCTCTTTTTACTTACCCATCATTTACATATCATTCCAAAGGAGTTTCCCTTCAGGAAAGCTTTCCTTACTCCATACTGGAATAGAGTCCTAGGTATAGACACCCATGGTCCCATATACTTCCCCGTGAAAACACTTGTCCCAGATTGTAATATTTCTATGGGATTATTAGGATGATGTCATGTAGGCATGAAGGCTGCATCTTCATCTCTTTGCTTACCATTATATTACTGGCACCTGGCACAGTGCCTTCTACCTAGTGAGTGTCCAAAGAAAGGATGACTGTGATCGTGAAGAAGAGTATAAACATTACAACCAAAAGGGCAACCTCAATTTTTTTTTTTTTAGTTCAGTTCTCTTCATGTACAAATAAGAAACTGGAGAACCAGAGAGGGGAGGTGACTTATCCAAGGTCATACATCAAGTTAGTAGTAGAACTGGCCTGGGACCAAGTTTATAGCTCCTGCCTCAATGCTATACTCCAGAAACTTCCTCTATTTGCCTTGAAACTTTGGTGTTCTTTGAGACCTAGACCTATAACTGAGATACAACATATTGGGTCGAGAAACTATCTGCATTAAACATTACAGATTTTCAGGAAAATTCTTTATTTCATTAAAGCTCATAAGGCCTGAGGATTTCACTGAAGCTCTTTTTCTACAATTGATTTTTAAATGAACTCTAAGGTCTCAAATGAGTACCAGTTCGTTCCCAGACACAGAGAAGCAGGCCATGGCCCTTGCCTGTGAAGCAAATCCTCAGCCCTCCTTCTTTTTAAATTAGGTCATTAATTTGACAGTAGATGGAGACCACCTTTCTAACGTCTCTCCTCCCTAAGGAGGGCTTTGTGATGAAGCGGGAGACAATGAGATGTCCCCCAAGCACTGCTGTCTCCTGGCTAACAAGGGCATTTCCTGAAATCTGACAGGCGAGCGAACATTTGTTCTGCCTCTGGAAGGATATTTATGCACCTTCTGAAGTGTAACCAGAACACAGCTCAAAAATGTCAGATGTTTCCTCTTCATGAATATGAAGCAGCCGTTTCACCACCTTGTATTACACCCCAGGATCATGTAGCTTGTGTACACTTCCAATGGTGGGCACTGGAGCAAAAGTAAACTGCTCTTAATGGATGGCTTGGTCCCAGGACATAGGCAGCACCAACAAAACAAACAGGGGTTCTTCACCAGACAGAACAGGTTCTCCACCAGGCAGGCAAGACCGTTAGGGAAGGAAGGAACCAGGGTGAAGTCAAAAAAACATACCTTTGTAATCAGCCAGTTTGAGTTATCAAGAACAAGCCCTTACCCCTCTCTGGAGTCTGGGTTTTCAGTCTATAAGATGGACTGAATATGATGCCTACCTTCTTTATTCATTTGCTTTTGAAGTGCCAGGCTTTATAGGAGCAGTGGATGACATTGTGGGGAACAAGAAGGGCACAGCTCTAATGGAGTTCACATTTCAGGAAGGGAGACGTTAAGTACATATTTACCCAATACTTGTTCACTTTCAAGTGTGGTGAGTATCCTTGAGAGGATAGAATGAAATCTAAATGGTAGTTAACATGTGTTAGATCTCATGCCACGTACTTTGCACATAATAGTAATGACCACGGTGGGGTTCTGGTCCAAGACGGCCACGTAGAAAGACCCTGAGCTCACCTCCTCCACAGGGACAAACCAAATCTACACCTATTTATGGAGCAGTTCCTCCTGAAGAAGAACTGAGGGCTGACTGAATCGCTTCTGTGGGACAAAAGCTGAAGAGACCACACAGAGAACAGTAAGAGACAGGGACAGGGTAACTAAAAGGACTCGCCCGCCCAAAGCTGCCAAATGCAGAATGGACCGAATTGACGGACCTGGAGGGCATAGAAAAAAGCCGCAGTTTAAAGGATCAGTGAGAATATAAAGGGACGAGTCCTAGAAAGCCGCCAGCTGGCGGGGGAGCCGCTGGAACTCTGGGTAAGAGAGGCTGGTGAGCGCGGGTTCACGCCCCCTGCACGTGATACGAGCAGGGGTCTGGACGCCGTAGCGCGCCCGCTGCCTCAGGAAGCCCGGAGCCCCGAGCCCGCGCCGGCACCACTGGCGTCCCCAAGGCGGCCCCAGCCCTCTGCACACCCGGATACCTCTAGTTGGCGCTCACTAAACCTCTAGCTGCTGCGACACAGGTACAGAACACACCAGAACACTCTATGCCCATACCGCTTGGGCTTTGGGCAGCTTGCCAGGGCACCCCAGCGCACAGTGCTGTGGGACCTGGTGGCCCATGCCCGCGTGGGCCCCAGCCCCTCCCCCGACCCCCACAAGGGCACCCCCTGTGCAGAATACTCCAGGAACCCCAGTCCATGCCCGCCTTGGTTCCAGTCACTCAAGGGCCTGGGTTCCAGGTCGTGCATGCCCTGCATGGAGAGCCTCAGCCAGGACCTCACCTCAGCTCTAGTCACTCTACTAGGGCACCCCCTGTAGTGAGCACTGAGACACCCTGACTTGTAAGAGTTGGTGAGGTCATGGAGAAAAAGGAATGCTCATGCACTGTTGGTGAGAATGTAAATTGATGCAGCCACTTTGGAAAACAGTGTGGAGGTTCCTCAGAATATTAAAAAGAGAAATACAGTATGATCCGGCAATTCCATTACTGGGTATTTATCCAAAGAAAACAAAAACACTAATTTGAAAAGATCTCTGCGCCCCTGTGTTCAGTGCAGCATTATTTAACAGTGGCCAAGGTATAGAAGCAACCTAAGTGTCCATCGATAGATGAATGGATTATGACGATGTGGGGGAGGGTGTGTACATGGAGACCCTTGAGAATATTACTTAGCTGCAAAAAAGAGATCTTGCCATTTGCTACAACATGGATGGACCTAGAGAATATTATTCTAAGTGAAGTCAGTCTGATAGAAAAAGACAAATGCTATATGACTTCACTTATATGTGGAGTCTAAAAAAACAAAACAAATGAGTAAATAAAAAGCAGAAATGGACCCATAAAGAGAGAGAACAAACTGATGGTTGTCAGTGGAGAGGGGGTGGAAGATGGGCAAAATGGGTGAAGGGGATTGGGAGATACAGACTTCCGGTTATGGAATGAAGAAGTCCTGGGATAAAAGGTAGAGCATAAGGAATATAGTCAATGGTATTATAATAGCATTGTATGCTGACAGGTGATAGCTACACTGTGGTAAGTGTGACATAACATATAAACTTGTCGAATCACTATGTTATATGCCTGAAATTAATGTAACGTTGTACGTTGACTATACTTCAATGTAAAAAGTCAAAAAATAATAATAACCATGATAACCCATATGGCATCACCATGGGCCACTTTTTCAAGTGGTTATCATATTCGAATCCATTTAATCCTCATTTAAAAATACCTATGATGTAGAGACTATTATTATCCCATTTTATAGATGAAAAAACTGAGGTACAGAGAGGTTAACTTGATGAGGGAAACAACCAATAAGTGGTAGAGAAAGAACTCAAGCTGGTTGAACACAGTCTGTGTAGTATGTGCTGCCTCTCATGATATTATTGTCCCAATGTAATCCTTTTAACAACCTGGTAAGTACTATTATTATTTTCGTTTTCCAGATATGGACACAAAGGCAAAACATTTAAGTGACTTCTCTAAGTTCACACAACTAGGAGGTAGTGGGGCAGGATGCTGGTCCCTCCCAAGGTGCCCATAATGGCAGTCAGCCCAGCCCTCAGCCCTAGGGAACTGGTATTTCCAGGGCTAAATCCCTAATATATTTCCTGTCCCTATTCTTGCTCAGGTGTTCCTGAAGAGTGACCGTGTGGCCCGTATGGTGCAGAGTGGGGGCTGCTCCGCCAATGACTCCAGGGAGGTCTTCAAGAAGCACATCGAGAAGAGGGTGCGCAGCCTGCCCGAGATTGATGGCCTCAGCAAGGAGACTGTGCTGAGCTCCTGGATGGCCAAGTTTGATGCCATCTACCGTGGGGAAGAGGACCCCAGGAAGCAGCAGGCCCGGATGACAGCCAGTGCAGCCTCTGAGCTGATTCTGAGCAAGGAGCAGCTCTATGAGATGTTCCAGAACATTCTTGGGATCAAGAAGTTTGAACATCAGCTCCTGTACAATGCATGCCAGGTAAGTTGCCTCTCACCTGGGCCCCGAGCTGTGACTAAGTAGGATCACTTTATTACTTCTGTGTGCCCTAGGCACTGTTGTCTTCATGGGTCACTTCTTGATTTAAAAAAAAAAAATTAAAATTATATTTTACAACTGCATTGGTAAAAATTTAATATACTCCAGGCCAGAATATGTCCATGTTTATCTTCAGGTTTTAAAATAAATGAAAACATTTTTGTACACCCCTAAAAGTCTTGTGGACCCTAGGCACTGTGTATATCCTGTCTAATAGGTAAGTTGGTTTTATGAATATGGCCTGACTCCCATATGTTGAAAAAGCTAAAAGATCAAAACAGTTTTTTTAAAAAATGGTTTTGCCTTTAAAATATATGATGTTTCCCAGTTGAGTGGCTTGTACTTCTTTAGCTGGGGCAACAAATGGACTTAGTACCTCATCATCAAGAGTAATTATTTAAAATAGAAAAGCTTCTAGAAGGTCTGAGTATATCATACCAGTATATTAGTCATATCCTGAATTTTCAAGTGGATTTGAGGGTACTAGCTGAGACTCTGCTTGGGCCCACTCAAAGTGGGCCTGTATTTTCTCTGGATCGGGTTGTGGGAATGAGGTGCTCTAGATCTTCATTTCCTACCTAACCTTTCCATTATTCATTCAACAAATACTTATTGAATCAGTGCCTACTTTTCAGTCTTTGCAAATTTTAGTGACTGTCACTTGGGAGCATTTTTTAAATTCCCATTCCCAGGCCCCAAACCTAGAGATTCTGATTCTGCATTTTCAGGGAAGGGCTCAGGAATCTGCATTTTAGGCCAGGGCTTCCCTTCTTGGTAGTTTTACTACCCTTCTCCTTTTGAGAACCATTAGCAAAACTCAGCTGTGCTCCGATTTCCCTGGGCTAACTGTGCCCCTAAAGTAGGTTAAATTAAGACACTATAGTATATTGGCTGATTTGTGCCTTGCTCAGAATCAGATAGACCAAGGTAAACGTTAATATGACTTTCACTAGCTTTGTGGCCTTGAGGAGTTAGTTAACCTCCTCACACATGAGCTTGGGATGATATTGTTGTAAGGATTCAATGTGTATAAAGCCCAGAACAACATGGGGCACTTTATAAATGGTAGCAGTTAAAATATAGTCTATCAGAAGAGGCAAAAAGTCCACAGAACAGTGCCATAAATGCTTAACATGAGAACTAAAAGATTTTGAGGCTTACTTCTTTCTGCCTTCATGGCTACCCTCTAGTTCAAGGCACCAGCATCTCTTACGTGAATGACCTCAGTGTCTACCCAGCTGGTGACTCTGCCTCTTCTCTTGCCCCACAATAACATGCCTACCACACACCAACTAGTGCAAGCTTTTTAAAATATAAATTGGATCATGTCCCTCTTCTGTTGAAGACATTATGGTAGCACCCCAACATCTTTAGAGTGACATCCCAACTCCTCACTAAGGCTTGAGGCAATGCATGAACCACTCTTATTCATACTGTTTTCCCCACACGCTCACTCATTGGACTTCTTCCTGTTTCCCCAACACACCAAATTGGTTTTGGGCCTTTGTATTTCCTCTTCCCTCAGTTTAGAATGCTCTTTGCCAAGACCTTTGCATGAATGCCACAGCTTAACTGGCAACTCCTCTAAGAGGTCTTCCAAGACCACCTCATCGAAAGTTCTTTCTTGCCTTACGTCTCACAGAGTCACTCTATATCCCACCCTTTGTTTTATTTTTATCACAGTTTTTACCACTATTTTCCATTCCTTCTTCATCTGTTTTACCTGTTTATTACCTGTCTCATGCTCCACTCCTATCCTTCACCAGAATGTTAGCCTTGTGAAGGTGGTGACTCATCTTTTGCCTTATTTGCTAATATTTCCATAAAACAATGGCATGAAACAATTCTTGGCACATACCAGGTTCTCAGGAATTGCCTATTGAGTTAATAAATGGATGAGGACAGTTTATTTTAATTGGTAGATGGGATCTTGGTATCAATAATGATAGCTCACCCAGAAATTTCTGGATGTTTTAGTAAGTAGGAATCTGTTTATCATTTCATAACACAATATAGACATAGCATTCAAAGATATTTCTCACATCCTATTTTCTTCTCAGCCAATTTCAATTCAGAACACTGATTGCCAACCCAAAGGTAGATGTTTTCTTTGATGGGTCAAGAAATATTTTGAAATGACCAGATAAATCTCGATATGAAATTAAATTTAATTTTTCTCTTTATTTAAAATACTACTGCATCCCACATGGCGCTTTTAGAATGGGGTGAGTAGGTGGTATTCCCACCTGTCACCAGCACCACCTTCTCTACTACAAGAATATGGGTTGTCAAATCACCTGCCTGGGTTATGAGTTCAAAATCACAGAGCTAGTTAAGTGTTCCTAAACCTGCTAAGCACAAAATGATTCCAGAGATTAATTTTTCTTCTTCTTACAAACAGTATTATTGGAATGAATGCATTGCTATGCCATTTTTCATCTCAGTGTCTTTAAACTTGTTAAATAGGGTTCAGTGGCAGGATTATGTTTTCCCCTAAAAAGGAGTTATTTAGACTCATAATATCAACATGTTTCCCACGAGTTAGAAAAAACATACAGTACTCATATTGACCTAAATAAAGAGGTAAACTGAGGCAAGCTCAAACTTGTCAAAAAGATGAGTTTATTTGGGAATAGCAGAGAAATTACAATTCCAGACATGCAAACTATAGCAAGCTACAGGTGAGTCTGTTGAAGGTTTGAAGTAGGCTCTATTTAAATCAGTCTCTCAGTCTTTAAGTTTTGTTTTCCTAAGGACACATGCATGAGATTTTCCATTTTATGTGCTCTGGTTTCATTTTAGATTGAAATTTGTTCACATTTCCCCCTTTTGATCAAGATCTTTTTCAGAAAACACCTCTGATCAATTATGTCATTCAGATGTTGTTTGCTAATTTTTTTTAAAAGTGTAATTGGATTGGGATGCCTGGGTGGCTCAGTTGGTTAAGCGGCTGCCTTCGGCTCAGGTCATGATCCCAGGGTCCTGGGATCGAGTCCCACATCGGGCTCCTTGCTCGGCAGGGAGCCTGCTTCTCCCTCTGCCTCTGCCTGCCTCTCTGCCTACTTGTGATCTCTCTCTCTCTCTCTCTCTCTGACAAATAAATAAATAAAATCTTTAAAAAAAAAAAGTGTAATTGGATTGCAGGTAGATTGTATTCTATGTCCCATGGAGCTTAGGAGGGTAGTCCTCTTGTGTCTTTTCCTGTTAAGCTAAGGAGGACCATCCTCAGGTGTCTTGTCCCATGGAGGAGGTAAATAATGTAGAGTTTCACTTGCCTTATTCGAACAAGAGGATTGAAAAATTAGGAATCTCAGCTATGTTCCTCTAAAGTAGACAGTTTAGTTTCCACTGTCAGTTGAATTCCAGGAAAAGCCTTTGAAAGGAAAAGAATTTTATCTTGTACATACATTTGGGAATAAGGCATTTGTTTACTAATACCAAACAGTAGAAATTTAATTAAAAAGATTAAACTGAGGATTAAAACCCAGTGATAGCTATTGATTGAAATATACTTCTTAACCAGCTTCCCCACTTGCCTATATTTAGTAGTTCAAAAATGCCCCAAGTTTCAGGATCTTGGCCAACTTCTGCTAGCAAATTGATGTTGTCCTTCATTATTTTTAGTTCTTGTGTTATTTTCCTTGACTTACTGACATAAAAATGAAGTTCTTCTCCAAGTAGGGCACAGGTTCCCCTCTGCTGAACAGTGAGGAGGTTAAGGGCTCTGCAGTTTTTGTAGGACTACTTCAGCAAGGCTGTCTATTTTTTGTTGATATTGAAAAGCTCAGCTAGAAGCACTGAAAGTGGTAGACATAACTACAGAAAGATTGTGAGCTGCTTTTTCAAGGTCTGCTACTCCAACCCAAACTAAAAAACTTCTAGTGAAAGCCTGCCCCAAGCCCTTTCTATCTACTGTAGGGTTATATGTAGGCATCCATCCAAAATCATAACCTTCCCAGTTCTGACACACCCTTCTAAGTTGATAGAGGACATCAGATTAGATATATAAGCAGTAGAGGGAAGAATTTCTCTAATTTCAGTGTCAGAGCTGAGGCACGTGATCCCAAAACATCCTTTCCAGTTAAGAGGAAGCGTAGAGTTCGTGTTTCTTCCACGTAAAAAGAAATACCCAATGCCTTTTAAGGCACACTTGTGTCTCTTTGCCCAGATTTTTTCCCCTGGAATAAAAGAGGGTATCTCATGATCAGAAATACAATCATTA
Organism: Potos flavus; assembly: GCA_028534135.1. Taxonomy (NCBI): domain Eukaryota; kingdom Metazoa; phylum Chordata; class Mammalia; order Carnivora; family Procyonidae; genus Potos; species Potos flavus. The sequence continues at coordinate 25,386,453 of CM052898.1, read as the reverse complement.
TAATCATAATCTGATTTATTAACATTGTGGGAATGATTATGTGAGTACCTTAAATTTCTGTAGATCTGAAGTAATGAGAGCTGATCTAGTGTAAGTAAGATTTAGGTTTGGATGTAGAGGATTTCTACAGCAAAAGTAAGTTGAATTAGGTTTCCCCCATTCTCCAGATTTTTTGTTAAATCCCAATAAAGTACCATTGAGTGGGAGCCCATTAGCTTTCAATTTTCTAGTATTACTAGTTTTCATTGCCCCACCATAAAGATACATTAATGGAGGCGGTGATACAGTCTTCTGGATTCCAACAGGGAGTGAAGTTATATTCACCTGGATTATATAAAATAATATAGTTACAAATATTTAGTGGGAGCTATCCTAGAGTTTTGCCGTTCCCATCATTATGTTTTTGAAACATGACAAAGCTTTCGTGTAAGAGTCCAGACTTGAGTGAGGGGTATCCAGTTATGAGTAGGGAGTATCCAAAGGAAAGCCATAATATTTCGTGCCAGTCTTCTGAAAGGGAGGATATGTGTGATTTCCAAGGTATCAAAGGAAAAATCCTACATCCTTACCAGATAGGTTTTGCCATCCTTTTAAAGATGGTGGCCAGGCCAACAATTCATATTCATCAGTAATATTATTTGCTTATGCACAAATCCAACAATCAATAAGTTTAGCAGAATCAGAGAGTTTTTTATTAAGGGAAGGATAAAAGGGTATGTGAAAGCTAAAGTAAAGAATGGTAGGAAAACTAGGGAAAGAATAATTGAAAGCATGAATGACATGATTTAACTAAATATGGAATGAAATGAGAGAGGAAAAAGAAGGAAATTTATACAGGCCTTGTCCATATATCTTAGGTAAGTTGTCTAAAACTGTCAGGTGATTCAGTTCCTATAAATTTTCAGTTTCAGGTCACCATTTGATGTATAGGTCCATTCAGGTTTTGGGGACTTTGTTTAGATGTGGCACCTGAATCCAGAAGTCTATTCCTTGAATTTGGTTGCACAGGAGTTAGTTAATGATACCTAGGAGGAGCCTTTCCAGTAAGGTTGAAGAAAGTCTTTTTGGAGATGTATTTTCCAACAGATGAACTCTTCAGGCTGTAGGGTGTGATGTTGGATGTCTTCATCTCCCGAGAGTACACTAGGGAAAGATTGTTCTATCAGAGCGTGATTATTTTTTATAGACTTGATCAGGCCCTTGCAAGCTTGAAGTATATCCCCCTTTATTAGTTGTGGGGCAAAAAAAGTGAGGTCTAAGTGTATCAGCCATCCTGTAATTGTTTCAACAGGCAAAGTTTATGTATCCCAGTGGTAGTAAATCGAAGATTTAGAAGAACCAGTGGTAGTGCTTTTGGCCAAAGTACTTTGAGGATTTCAACTAATTTAGCTAAGTCTTAATAAATCCATTTGTACATTTGACCAGTCCTAAAGACTGAGGATGGTAAGCACAATGAAAGTGCTACAAAATTGGCCAAACAGAATAGCTTGTCGAGGTCTTCGACCAGTAAAGTGGGTTCTCCAATCACTATGAACTTCAAGGGGTGTTGCACAAGTGGGAATAGTCTTTTCTAATAGGACTTCAGCTACAAAAGAGGTAGTCATCTGTGTACATGGGAAAACTTCAGTGCAATGTGAAAACATGCAAACCATTACCAGAGCATACTTAGATCCATGAGATGGGGGCAATTGTATGAAATCTATTTGCCAAACCTCAAATGGTTCATTGGGTAAATTAAAATCTTGGGGGCAGTATGGACAGGCTTCCCTGGATTACATTTAGGATAGAAGCAATCAAGAAAGGTGCTTTCTGTGGCCTTGCCAATTTTTCCCCACCAATATTGATCTTTGGATGTTTTTCTTTTAGTTGACCAACGATTTAATTCATATATGGTGGTTAATAATGGAAATTTTAGATTTTCTGGTAGGAACGGTTTGTTATTTGGTCTGAATCAGAGTTTCTTTTGTTCATGATACCAACAGTCTTTAGATCTCCATTTTTATTTTTCCTACTCAGAGATCAGTTGTTGTGTTTTCCTGCTTAATTCTCTTAGGTCATCACCAGGGGAAGTAGTTTTCTGGACTGTGACAGGTTTAGTCTATGGATCCCAAAAAGCAGCATTTTTTTGTGGGGACACCAGTGAGGTGGTTTCCTTTGGCTTTCTGGGAAGCTTAGAGATTTTAATAATAGCTAGAGCTGCTGGCAAGAGCATAACATATAACAAATTTTGGACATAAGGGCCATTTTAAGGAAACGTGTAAGTAATGAAACCTCATTCCAAAAGCATGGGCTACTCCAAAGGTATATCAACTATCAATATAGATGTTTGTGGTTTTACCTTTAGCAAGAATATATGCTTAAATAAGAGCTTATAATTTGGCTTGTTGGGCTAAAGTGGCCAAAAGGAAGGGTGCAATGTCAATGACTTCAAAAGGAATTGGTATCACATATCCAGCACAACATTTACCATTTTCATTTTTCAAATAAGAGCCATTGGTGAATCATGAGAAATCAACATTTGTCAAAGGGGTTTCTTATAACTCATCATGAGGGGTTAGTATATGATCCATCAAAGTCAAAGTCATAGGGGGTTTCTTTCATGGAAGAAGGAAGAGGGTAACACTGTTGAAATTATTACAATGAATGATAGTGATAAGAGAGGTAGTTAGCAAGAGAATTTCATAAGAAGTACGATGGCTTGCTGAAAGGTGTTGGGTGTGATACGAGGTTGAGAGAGCTTCGACAGCATGAGGTGCAAAGACGATCAAAGAGGATCCCATGACTATTTCTTCAGTGGTCTTTACTAGAAGGGCAGTGGCAGGGACAGCCCCAGGGCATCAGAGGTAAGCAACCTTAGGCCATGGGATCTGATTGTTGGCTCTAATATCCCAAAGGTTGGTAGTAGCCCCTATATTTTGGGCTACATAATATGAGGGCATTTCCTTCTTTTTTACATACAAAAAAGAAAAAGTGTAGCCGATAGTTTAGATTCCCAGGGTAAGTAGATATATTGTTTTCCTTCAAAGTTTTAAAAGCCATGTCACTTTGGTTTTTCAGATAACGGGGTCATGGTTTTTAATAAGACTTGGGGGCTAGGCCATTATGGGCAAGTTTAGAATCCAGTTCCAACAAGAACCACATAGCCCAAGAAAACCTGTAATTGACATTTGGTTTTAGGTTTTGGGAAGCTCAAGATGCCATGAAGGCTATTAGGATCTAGGTGTAACCTTTGTTCTGAGATTAAATGTCCTAAATATGGGATTGAATTTGAACAAATTGCAACTTTTCCTTTGAGACTTTGTGTCCCTTAATTGTTAAGAGTTTTAACAGGTGAATACTGTCTTCTTGTGAGGATGTTTAGGAGAGCGAGCCAAGAAGTAAGTCATCTACATGTTGTAGTAAGGTGAAGAATTTAGAAAATTTCCTATCAACTAGTTTTTAAAATATTTGAGAAGGACTTTCAGTGAAATCTTGAGGTGTTACTATCCAAGTATATTGTTGTCCTTACCAGGTAAAGGCAAAAGATACTGGTTAGCCTTATCAACTGGAATACTAAAAATGTACCCCATAAATTGATTATGGTGAAAAATTTGCTGTTAGTGGGGATAGATGCCAGTAGCTCTGGGGATTAGAAACAACAGGATGGTGAGGAATAACAATATTATTTATTGCTCAGAAATCTTGGACAAATTTGCATTCTTAACCATGAGGTTTTCTTATAGGTAATATACGGATATTAGGATTGGTGTAAGGGGACAAGTCCCTGTGCTTTGTAGTCTTCTGTGATAGACATTATGCCCTATAGATCTTCTTTGTTCATGGGGGTATTGATTGATTCTGGGGAGAGGTTTCAAGGGATCAATTTGGATCTTAACTTTGGGCACTATGAATTCTGCATATGTCCTTGGGGGATTTTGCACATAGAGCAGGGAATACTAAACCTAATAATGGGGATAAGTCTGAAGTTTGATCTTCTCTGATTTGTAAAGTACTTGTGAAAGAAAAAGGGTTTGGATTTTCTTGGAGATTAAATTCAAGGGATTTAAGTTCAGGGGATATTAACTCAAGAGTTTTGTTCTCCCTTTCAAGGGAAGGAAATGGCAATATAATACTTTTCTAGGAAACCTTGTCCTAATAAGTGACTGGGAGCTGATTCACTGAGGAGAAACAAGTTTATCTTACAAATGTGCCAAGCAAAAATTTATACATTTAGAAATAGGAACACACTGTGGTTTATTTGAGGCCCCCATTAATTGAACAAATGTATTACTCCAAGAGGGGAACTATTTAATTGTAATGAGGTTGAGCGTGGATGGAGTAGCTCTTGTGTCCATTAATATTATGGGAGGTTCATCCCCAATCTGGGGAGCAGTTTCTTCTAGTCTCTTTGATGGTAGAATGAGAAACAGTCCCAGTGTTTTCCTGGAGCCTCATCACTGGGATGAGTCTGATCCTTGGTTCTTGGAAAGCTGTTATCTGAATCCTTTTAATTTGTAGCAGTCCTTTCTCTGAGGGCTGGGTTTTCCATGATAATGACAGAGTCTAGCAGAGAGAGTCTGCTTGGGAGATTTCATCTGTTGAAGTTGGAGATTTAAATTTTAGTTGCCCTTCTTTTGGAAACATCTTCTAGGGTGTAGGCTAACTGATTTAGTTAGATTGACAACATCAACGTTGGGATGGGCATTGTTTCTCATTCTATGTGGGTTCTCTTGACTAACAGAGATAGATCTCTGTTTAAATCACTTATAAACATTGAATTAAAGGCCACCCTGGGGGATTGAATATCTATAGGGAGTTCAGAATTTTCTTTAAAAACAGTTTGGAATTTGCTGTAGTAATCATGAACAGATTCATCAGACTTTTGGGTGCGCGCCTGAGTTTGTTGCAGTTTACTGGTTTAGGGAAAGCCCTCAGAATGGCCAGGTGCAGCCTTTTGGCTATGGCACAGGTTTGGTCATATAAAAGAGCTGGTGCTTGACTTACTTGGAATTCTAAAGATTATTTAGCGTTTTTCTCAATTAGCAGCTTTCATCCAGTGCTTGGTTTGACCTTCTCCAACAAACATATAGACTAATTGACGAAGATTACGGAAGCCAGGTTGATAATTTTGAGTAACAGTATTGAATTATTCAACAAATCTATGAGGATCCTCAGTTATCTTGGGAAAATCTTTTACTGTAGCTCCAAGTTCAGCTTTAGTCCATGGGACATAAGAAATTAATAATTTAGCAGGATCATCAGAGAGTTTTAACAGGCTCAGTTGGCAAGGTTTCAGTACTAGTGAAGAAGGGGAGTTGGGATAAAGGAAGGGGTTAAAAGAAGGCAAAGGTGGGTATGGCAGAGCTGGAGCAATGGGGCTAGGGGAGACCCCACTGCTGCTTTGAGGGAAAGACTTGAGATGCTTCTTTATCTCCTCTCATTGCTTATAGGTTTCAGTTCACTTAAAGTAGTATTTTGTAAAAAGGCAGTTTTAGAATCCTAAATACTTTTAGAAGCCTCTAGGTACCAATTAAAATAGCTATCCCATTCAGATTGTTTGTTCTATTACCATGGACTTCTAATTCAGTCCAGAGAAAAACAAGCCTGGGGAGACTGAAAGTTCCCCATAATGGCCATTGAAATTCTAAGTTATCATTAGTAAGGTGGTCCATTTAGTCAAAAACATACATGAGAAGAGACCTAGTTTCATAACATAAAACTAGCTGGGAGCCCAAAGGGAGGGGTGCCCTTAGAACATTCACATGATTGGGATTTCACATTTTAGAGGTTTTCCTGAGAGTAAAAGAAAAATTACTAAACAGCCTGATGGATGTGCTTTCAGGGTTGGACGTTGTATTTTATTTTACAGTGTGCCTTTCATGAGATACTTTTCTTTTCCCCTAGTGGACACCCTTTGCTGTAGTTTTCCAACTGGTGACCGCATGTCTCTTGTCGCGTAGAAATTATCTTGCAGTTGACAGACAGTTTAGTCTGGCCTTCTGTGAGTAACTTACCCAGTCAGGTGAAGCTCTTGCTTTGGGGACTGGTCTCTCTTAAGGAGGTGCTGAATTTTTTTTTTTTTTTTTAAGATTTTATTTATTTGACAGAGAAAGAGAGAGATCCCAAGTAGGCAGAGAGGCAGGCAGAAAGAGGGGGAAAGCAGGCTCCCTGCTGAGCAGAGAGCCCAATGCGGAGCTCGATCCCAGGACCCTGAGATCATGACCTGAGCCGAAGGCAGAGGCTTTAACCCACTGAGCCACCCAAGCGCCCCGGTGCTGAATATTCTTGTATCATTTATTTGCTCTGCTCATGCCCAACAATATTAATTATTTTTTTTCTCAAAATGTTTAAGAGAATTATACCAAAATTCTAGTGTCCTTCCAATAAGAAAGCAAATGAGTAGAGTAGTCATCAAAAAGGAAAATGCCTTTCAACAGAGCTTGAATCAAAAAGCTCAACCGAAGGGAGGGAGGTCAGAATCTAAAAGGAGACTCACCAAACTGAAAGTAGACAGTGACTCATGGAAGCAGTGAGCTCAAGGGGCTTGGTGTGGTGCCTTGCTTCATTCTGATGGTTGTCATTCTTCAGGGGTGATCTCCTTCTGATGTCACTTCTGACATCAAGTAATGTCGAGCTAAATAAAGAAGTAAACTGAGGCAAGCTCAAAATTGTCACAAGTTTATTTGGAAACAGCAGAGGAATTGCAATTCAGGATGTGCAAACTGTAGCAAACTATAGGCAAGTCCATTGAGGGTTTGAGGTAGGCTGTACTTATGGGCAGGGAATGTAAAGAGGGGAGTGTCTAGTTAGAACCTGTTAAAATTAAAAACAAAAGGAGACCAGCTTTGAAAATTTCTCAAGCAGACAAAACCAGTCCAGTCATACAGAGCTCAATTCAGCTTATTTTGTGAGATCAACCTGACCTGGGTCATTTCTTTTTCATGCCTCCGGAAATAGTAAGCAAAACTTCCCAAGGTTGCTATGAGGCAACCCCTGACCAACTCTCTATCATTGAAGAAAATTCCAAGATTATCAGAAATCTTTTTCTTAGTCCTTGAGTTTTGTTTTCCCAAGGGTACGTGCCTGAGACTTTCCATTTTATATCCTCCAGTTCCATTTTAGATTAAAATTCTTTTACATTATAAAAGAATAACGTCCTCTCACCCAAGAATGATAATTGTCCCCCTAGCTAAAAAGAGAATTATAGGAAAGTACTTGGGGCAAAAAATCTTGGGGCAAGATTACTTAAGTCATGTAGTATTATGTTCCATACTCCTTTTCAGATACCAAGCTTGCCTGTTTCTTCTTGGCTCACGTCAGTAGAAATTAGGGCAAAGAGCATATGCAGGTAATTCACAAAGGAAGAAATAGTTCTTCCTTTAGTGTTAGTTCTAAACACATGATGATTTTTAAGTTCCAAGCGCTGAGTAATCTGAGTTATATAAGTGTATTGGTAAGCAAGGAAAGCATTGTTTTAACATTGATAATTGATAATGCATTGCCGAATGTTACAGAAATGGGTATTCTCATAACTTACTGTTGGAATAATTTGTTATTGTAAACTTTCTGTAGAGTAATCTGTTAATTTACAGTACAACAACTTTATAGTAGGGAAAACTTTCAACCTTGCGGCTTTACCTCTAGCAATTTGTTGTCGGTAAATATTCAGAGATGTGTGCAAAAGTATGAAGCCAAAATATGTTTACTGAAGCATTCCATATGACAGTGGAAAAAGAGAAACAACTGTAATTCCCAATAGTAAGAGATTAATTTATTAGATTTTGGTTTGACCGTGTGAGAGAATACTCTTCAGGAAATAAAACAGTTGTTGAAGAAGAAATCTTACCACATGGGAAAATGTACATGAGATATTGCTAAGTGAAAAATCAAGCAACGAAGCAATATAAAGGCAAACTCTCATTTTTATGGAAAAATGATGGGCAAAAGCGAAATCTTAACCGTGTGTATCTTCAGAGATAGCATTATGGTTGATTTTAACATTTTCATTTGTGCTCTTCTATGATTAGATTTTCTGCCCTAAGCATATAGGTGTTTTGTCAAAGAAACAAGCAGCAAAAATCACAACAAAAAAGCTATTAAAACCATAGGATAGGAAGAAAATTACCTTCTGCATTGTTTTCTAGACTTCAGCCATTAATATACTGCCTTCATGATTTTTGCTATTTCCAAGTACTATCTGTATGATTACTTAATATTTTTAATTAAATCAATTCTTAACTCACTTTTTAACCTATCCTTATGTTTAGAAGTAATATATTCAAAATCACAGCTTTTATGTTCTAGTTTTTTTTTTTTTTTTTAAACAATATGCGCTGAAGCGAAACATAACCCTTAAAATAGAAGGTCCTCATCTGTTCACCCTCTTATGTCATCTCACACCACCGGTGATGTGGGAGGCATGGCTGGGGCGACCAGTGCCCTGATATGCTGAGGCTGGAGGCATGGAGCTCTCTGATGCCATCCCTGAAAATAGCCTCAGACTGACCAGAACAGCTTTCCCATGAAGTGTCCACTTCCCACGCCAGGTTTCAGAAACTATAGATTCGCTCACTCACTTTATCACAGATTACACTCAGCTCTGCTGAACTCTGTCAGTCCACAGGAGCAAAGACACAGAAGTGAAAATGCTATGGCTTCCTTTCTCACCATGCTCTGCTTCAGTTGTTTCTTGTTTTGTTTTGTATTTTTCTGGACCTTCTTCTCCTTTTGAGATAAGGTAATTCCTAGATGCTTCGAAAATCAGAAATGCTCACAGTATTTTCTTCTTACATGTATCACATCCTAGTGGAAGCTAGAATCTGATTTCCGGTACTGCTTTCTGAAGGTTCCCGTGATCTCTTTTTATTTTTCTGGGCCTTCTTCTCCTTTTGAGATAAGGTAATTCCTAGATGCTTCGAAAATCAGAAATGCTCACGGTATTTTCTTCTTACATGTATCGCGTCCTAGTGGAAGCTAGAATCTGATTTCCGGTACTGCTTTCTGAAGGTTCCCGTGATCTCTTTTTATGAGGTTCCACCAGTAAGTGCAGTTTTCATCTCAAATGAGAAATGATGTTTATCAAAGAGTGATTATATCAGTGACATATCAGTTGTCTGTTGTAACATAAACCATGTCTATCAAAACACTAAACACACACATGCACAAAGAGGCTTAACAAAGGTTTCCATATTTGTGCGTGAATATTTTAAGTCTATTTTGTTTATTTGAGAACACATGACTCCATCTCATGGAAGGGTTTGCTCGTAGTCAACATAATAATCAATGTAAAATAATTGGAAACTTGTATTATGAAATGTATTGTTTTTATTATCCTAGACTCTTAAGAGGATGCAGTCAATTATGTCACTAGTTGAGCGTTTGAGTTGAATTCTAAACTCAACTCTAAAAAAGTAGAGGAACAACTTTGAGAATGGGCTGCATCTTATGAGAAATGAGACTAAGACCTGCTTTCTATCTTCATAAAACGCCAAGATGGTGGTGGTGGTGGCAGTGGTGGTGGTGGTAGTGGTGGTGATGTGGCATTTAAAAAAGTTTTAAAAATGTAAAGCACACGTTCTTCCCCTTTCTCTTCAGTGGCCTCCAAATCTGGAGTTGATTTGCTGCCCAGTTGTACCAGATGTCTGCTACTTCCTACCCACCCCTCTGCTTAACTGTATGAGTTGTCCTTAATTGTCCTTAATTGCTTCATTCTAAAACATGTGATTGTTTTCCCTTAAAAAACACCTCTGAGGTGTATTTTAAAAAGAGGGAAGTCTATATGTTCATATATTTTTAAATGCAAATAAACTCTTCCTGAGGAACCCAGCTAATTGTGAGCGGGCAAGGGGAATATGAGTTAAGGAAGCCAGTTGTTCCTTCACGTTTCAGGTCTGCTCTTGCAGGGAGGTATTTCTGGTTGTGCTGTTGCTGATGACACCCGTAGAAGGATCCGCAGTATGACTTTAGCATCCCTTCAGCCATCACTTGTGCTTCATGGCCAGCAGGGATAGCATGTACGCTCCAAGTAATAGAAGATGACAGTGCCCTCTTCATTTATCTTCTCTGACTTTCTGGGGATTTGTTCACATAACCTGGAAGAGTTGATTGGAAATACATGGAATATAATTTCCCAATCTATAAATACCTTTGCATTTTCAATATTGAATTCCCCATCATTGCTAAACTACTGATTTTCTTAGCATTTCATTTCCTTTCCTCCAAACTGTCATCAATATGGCCTTTGATGGTGTGGTTATCTTATTACAGAGTCATTTCCCTTAGACTGATTAGCACTTGGCAGCTTTTCAGATAGTTTATTAGACACTGCAGAGAAACCTCAAATTATCAAGCTTTCAGCTGTGACCCAGATTACTGGGTTTTATCCATAACTCATTATGGAGTCTTTAATCTCTACATAAGTACATAGCTTTTTCCTAATCCAGAAGATTCGAGTAGATCTGTTAGCTGAGTATTTGCTTCTTGGGCCAGGCTCTATTTCTTAATCTGTTTCTTGGCTTTCTAACACAAGTACGGTTCTTTGTATATGATGGTCTTTCAGTAAATATCTATTGAAAAAATGCTTTGAAATCTGAAGGGGAGTGACAATGGCAGTCTAGTACTTAACACAGTTACTTAGTGACATACTTTCATCATCTGTTCATTCATTTATTCATTCATTCATTCAACAGATGGTTGAAGCACATACTATGCACTAGACATGGCATGTCAGATGCTGGGGATAAATCCTAACCTTTCCTAGTTTGTCATAGAATGGCTCCTGGCTCCTGACTACCTTCCTCCTCGCTCACTAAACACACCTCCCAGTGACTTTATAGGTGCTATCTGCTTAGAGTATTGTATTTGCTTCCATTGCATCTCTATGTAACAAATTACCACAAATGTAGTGGCTAAAGAGAATACCCATTTATTATCTCACAGTTTTTGTAGGTCAGAAGTCCAGGCACGGCTTAGCTGGGTTGTTTGCTCGGGACTCAGAGGCTTGACTTATGGTTCTGACTGGTCTTGTTCTCATCTGTAGGGTCAACAGGTAAGGATCTGCTTCCAAGATCCCTCCTGTTGTTGGCACAACTCATATCCTTGCAATTGTAGGATTCGTCAAAGTCAGCAACACAGAGACAGGAAGTCTCTGGTGCTTCAAGTGTTAGATTTCTAGACTCTTTTTATTTTATTTTTATTTATTTTTTTAAAGATTATTTATTTATTTATTTAACTGAGAGAGAGATCACAAGTAGTCAGGGAGGCAGGCAGAGAGGGGAAGCAGGCTCCCTGCTGAGCAGAGAGCCCAATGCGGGGCTCGATCCTAGGACCCTGAGGTCATGACCCGAGCTGAAGGTAGAGGCTTTAACCCACTGAGCCACCCAGGTGCCCCTAGACCCTTTTAAAAAGATTTTATTTATTTATTTGAGGGAGAGAGAGAGTGCATGAGGGGTGGGGAGGGGCAGAGGGAGAAGGAGAAGCAGACTCTCTGCTGAGCAAAGAGCCTGACATGGGGCTTGATCCCAGGGTTTCAGGTTCATGACCTGAGCCGAAGACAGACACTTAACTGAAGGATCACCCCTGCACCCCTAGACCCTCTTTTAAAAGGATTATCTCGGGGGAATGCTTGACTGGCTTAGTCGGTGGAGAATATGACTCTTGATCTCGGGGTCAGGAGTTTGAGCGCCATGTTGGGCTACTTTAAATAAACTTAGAGATTACTTTAAATAAAAAAATTAATGAAATAAAATACCCTAGAGAAAAAAATAAAAGGGTCATCTGAGTAAGTTAGGTCCACCCAGGATAATAACTCTTCTTTTAAAGTCAATTGACTAACGACTTTAATTACACCTGCAAAATCTCTTCACTCTTGTTATGTTCTATTGATTAGAAGAAAGTCACAGGTTCTACCCACACCCAAGGGGAAGAGACTATAACAGGATGTGACTCACTGGGTTGTCATCCTAGGGTTTCTGCCGCAAGTGTTCTTCCCCCATCCCAGGGTTCGTCGTATGAGGGACTCCTTCAAGTATCGATTTAAATGTAATATTTTATAAAGAGACTTTCCCCTCATCGTTCTGACTAAAATAGACTTTTCCTTGTTTTTTTTTTTTTGTAACAGTGCCTTGTTTATTACCATCATAAAACTTCATATAATCTGAAATTACCTTGCATACTTATTCATTCTTTTACTATCAGACTATCTCTTCAAGAGCGAGAACTGTGTCCATCGTATTCCCCACTATAGGGCCAACACTTGTCACAATGCTTGGCACAAAATAGCTGTTCAACTAAATATTAACTAAATAACTTACTGGAAAGGCCAAGTCACTTATGGCCTTCTGGGGCTTAAATGCCCACATTCCATAAAGGTATGTCTTTGGTCTTTTTTTCTGATTAGGCCAAGTGCAGCAGTGGAACAGGCATTGCAATCTGAGATCTGAACCCACTAATACTAATCCACTAAGATCCTCTTTTATAGTGGGGATTTCACCTGAGCTTCACAGTACATCTCCAGCCATGAACTTGCCTTCTGGTCACACTCAACTTGTCTCTCCCATCACAGGGTTGAAGGAAGAGGTGCATAAATTAAATCTTGTCTTTCCAGAGTCACACAGTGCTTCTAACCATCATTAGTTATTTGATGGGCTGCTGGTTTTCAGTAGATTTGCTTACCAGTTGTACTTTAATTTCAGCATCCTTGGGATATGGAAAGAGGTCAAGATGTGTATACCACATGAACATGTTCTATTCTGTTTGTAGGGGCGAAATGAGAGGGCATTAAATATGTAAGGGGCACAGAGACAGATGCCAATATTTAATTTCCCAGAGCAACAATTTTCCCAGAGCAATGAGTTGTCATGATGGGGTCATCAGAAAATTCTTACTTCTCTGTCAGTTCTTCCTAGAACGCATGGCAGATATTTCTGTCTGCCTGCACCTGCTGTTATTGAGAGACTAACTGCTATGGAAAGTTGAAATTGAGAGTGACTATCTTACATCTGAAGAAGAGGGAAATAGATATGAAAGCAGCCTTCAAAACTGCTCTGGACATTTCAGCAATCTTTTCTTTTAGTTGCCAAAATAGAATCATAAATATGCTCTTTTCTTCAAACTCTTCTCATAAGCATTCAACCGCAAAACCGTAATCAGAGGTGTTAAAGAGGTGTACTCTCAGAAAAAGACATACAGAAATAGTATTTTCAAGGCACCTGGGTGGCTCAGTTAGTTGAGCATCCGACTCTTGGTTTTGGCTCAGGTCATGGGATGGAGCCCTGCGTTGGGCTCTGTGCTCCATGGGGAGTCTGCCTGAGATTCTCTTCCTCTCCCTCTCTCACTCTCCTGCTCTCTCTCTCAAATAAATAAAAAAAGATCTTAAGAAAAAATGAAATAGTATTTTCTACTTTTGCCACTTTTCACTGAACGATGGAAGCTGTTTTAAACCATCTAACACACCTTTGCAAATATAGATATTTTACAAGCCTTCTGACATGTTTCACCAACCCAGACTCTCCATGGTAATGATCTGAATTTACCTTCCTCCCGCATGTATCCTTTGCTTCTTTGATGATTCAGACCTATAGTTAGCAGAAACATGGGTAATAAAGTATAGTGCATGGATTGAAGTTTGTTAACCCTTTTGGGTTTTAATCCTTTCTGAAAATATGCATAAAATACCTTAGTTCTCTTTCTTGCCCAGCTAGTGAATGATTCTGTGTCAGGGAATGATCTATCTTCTGACCTCCAGTTTGATCAGTATTAATGCCTACCAAATATGAAGCATTTACTATGTGCCAGGCACTAAGCCTCGTACTTTACATATATTATCATATTTAATCCTCATAATAAGCCTGTAAACTAGATATTTTTACCCACATTTTAATAAGGAGCCTAAAAAAGAGAGAGAGAAGTTAAACGAGATTTCCAAGGTCAAACAGGCTGTCAGCAGCAAAATCTGGATTTGAGCTCAAAGTTGTATGTTCCCAAAATAAGCTTTTTAACTCATTGCTGAAAATAGTTGTGATTTTCCATTGATATAGAGGGTTCTGGAGAATAAGTAGAAGTTTATGATCCTGTCCATACTCTAGAAAGATAAGCATGCATGTATTATATTAAATCTTTTAGGAATGTCTTTTTGTATAGCCTGCTTCCCCCCTCTCCTAAAATTTGTTAGAGGAAAAGAAAGGTCAGCTGAGGACTTGATTCTGTGTATTTGCTAATTATGAGTTCAGTGGGTGTGTCTTTTTATTCAATGGAGATGGATTAGGTTAATGTTTGCTTCACTCATTTAAGTTCATCATATCAATACAAGTGTTTCCTGATTTAATTTTTGAAAACATAGTTAAAGCCCCACGGTGTTCAGAAGATGGTTAAGGACAGGAAATGCTTGTTTTTCTCATCCTGCCCTTGCTAGTGTGCAGTAGAGCCAATTGGATGATTTGTAAAAGCGACTGCCTTATGTTTCATAGCATATGTACCTTCTTGTCAGGGCCCAGGGACCCTAGAATTAAAACAAAGTTGCTCTTTGGAGAAAGAACACCCACAAAAGCATGCATGAACATTCAAATGACAAAGGTTTTAAACAAAGAATTAAACCAGGGTTTGGTAAATATTTTAGGCTTTGTGGGCCCTGCAGCCTGTGATGCAGTTATTTAATTTTGTTACTGTAGCAAAAGCAGTCACAGAAATATGCAAAAGAATGAGCATCATTGTCTGTGTTCCAATAAAACTTTATTTACAAAAGCAAGCAGCGGGCGGATTTGACCCAAAGGCTGCAGTATGTCAACCCCTGAGGTTAGATAATATATCGTATCATAACAGAAAGAATTCTTTACTTTCCCAAAAGTTGGCCGATGGTTATAAGATGTTACCTTTTCAACCCAGAAAGTTTTAACATAAAACTTAGCCCATCCATTCTGTGAACGGTGGGGAGTGATGGTTGTTTACAATGTTGGGACTGAAGACAGTCATTATGTAACACAGAAGGCAAGTATGTGCTGTCAGAATCTTAATCCACTAGACTCAATAGGGTCTTTTTGTTTTCCATTTTGATTGGTTGATTTTAAAAGTTAAAGTACATTTTAATAAGTAAAAAAA
The DNA here is from genome assembly GCA_028534135.1 of Potos flavus. NCBI lineage: Eukaryota > Metazoa > Chordata > Mammalia > Carnivora > Procyonidae > Potos > Potos flavus. Next base: position 25,371,381 of record CM052898.1, on the reverse strand, counting down.
TTTAAATTAAATTTACCTTACCACTCAAAATCTTGGACAAGTCACTTAACTTCCCTACAATGTATTTGTCTATAAAATGGGAATAATAGAATGTGCTTTACTGTATTTATTGTGAGGTTGTGATATGGTAATGAATAAATCACTTAGCACTGTGCTTATATATATGCATTTTTAAAAAATTTAAAGTATCATTACCATTTATTATTATTGCCACTAGAGCCAAGACTTGGTCCATGATTAGGGGTTTACCAAGGGTTGATCTTTATAAATCTCATAGCTAAAGCCTTCAGCATTAAGTTATAACTTCAGTATTGTGCAGAAATTAAACATCGAGCCCTAGTGACTGAAGAATAGGATGCTAAAATTCAGAGATTTGGGTTTGCATTCTGGCTCTGCTACTTACTTTGTGTTCATGAGCCAGTCAGTTAACCTCTCTGAGCCTCACTTTCCATATATTAATAATACCCACCTCATATAGTTGGTGCTAGTTATTATTGACTATCATTAATTAATCCAATTCCTGTGTCTTGGGAAAGTTCCATTCTGATGAATAATGATGTTTAAGATTGGGCTGGTTCTCTGGGATCAGTTCTTGAAATCAAACAATTAATCAAATCATGCCAAGGAAAAACCTGAAGAAGTGTAACAGAAAGTCCTTGCTGTCAAGAAATATACAATGTAATTTGAAGGAACAAAGCTAATATGGAAGCAAAATCCATCCATAGGGCAAAGTCAATATGTGACACAGTAGTCCGTTGCAATGTATGGGGGCAGCATAATATGGTAGAGATACTGTGTTTATAGGCACATCTAGTATCAGTCCAGGCTCTATTACTTATTATCTGTGTAACCTTTAGAAAGTTCATTAACATCCCTGTAAAACAGAGATACTAATAGCTACCAGGTGGAATAAGAGCCTGTCACATGTTAGAGATTCAGTAAACAGTGGTCTGAGTTGGTCACAACAGCTAATGATGCTGGTGATGAGGGCAGTGGGGTGGTGGCACATCAGTATAAATGTCAACAGCTAGAGAATGTTGGCAATCTAGATAATAATGGAATTTGATTGGTTATAGCTACTTCATAGATGAATTACTGGTTGAGCTGGGTTTGAATAATAAGGAGACAATTGAGACTAAATGAAGAGAGATTATCTGAGATGTCTACTATCCTTTTGTGCCTAGCAACAGACAAGAGTAGAGAAGAAATTGTATCATAAAAATAATATGAATGATTAAGTAATGGGCCCCAATTCTTCACTCACCTGTATTAAAATTAAACATCCTACAGTGGTTTATGGGTCTTAAGTAAACTTATCCATGTCTTGACTTTGGGCCTAGCTATCACATTTACTTTGTCAATAGGCAGTTAGCCGACTTGAAAAGTAGAGGACTTGATATGTGCTTCTATATGTGCTTTTGATGTCTTGTATTTTGGTGATCTTCCAAGAGAAAAACAGGCCTCATGGAGTTGTTAACTCCTCCAGGCTGGGCCTCAGTAGAATGGAGGAGTACACATGGAATACCCTGGCTGAGTATTGTCCTAAAGGTACTCAAATGCTAGACGTGTTCTATGTCTATAATATCCAAAATGGTAGCCGATAGCCTCATTAATAAATTTAAATTCAGTTCCTTATTTGCACTAACCACATTTCAAGTGTTCTTCAGCCATATATGATAAGGCTTACGGCTGTCAAAATGGACAGTACAGACAAAACATTTCCATCATCACACAAGTTCTTTTGGACAGCATTGTTCTATATCTTGAGTTGGGTCGTATTTACACTGTGCACATACGTAAAATTAATCAAGCTATACCCTAAAAATTTGCACTTTAAAAAATATATGCCTCCTAAAATATGCTTCCAAATAAGTGTTATGCCTCACAAAAGAGAGCAAAAAAATTTAAAAAGAGAAAAGAGAAAGAAAAAACAAAAAAAAATCTTATAGATAAGAGCTTTACAGATTTGAATTTTGAATGTAATATATGATATGAACTCAGGAGAAAAGAGCTCTGTACAAAAATAACAAATTAATAAGACTTTTAAAATGGGGATGATTTCTCCTTAACTTTAATTAGGCTCCTTCTAGATTTTTAGGTTTAGCAAATTATCAAACTAAAAATAAAAACCTTAGGCTTATTTCTCAGGCAAGTTTTCTGAAATTCTGAAGCCTCCATGGATGCTCTTCTGGAAGCATTGCCTTTGTTACATTTCTATGTAACTAATCTATGTTGCTAATTAAATTCCATCATGAAGCATGGTTTCAATCATTTTGTGTCCAACACCAGCATCTTTGTTTGTGTAGCGATGCGTGACCCCCAACCATGTGGAAATGCATGCAGAGTACTGAGTTAGATTAAAGTGGTCTGATTTTTGTTTTATGAAAGTGAATTGGAAGTGTAACTTTAATCTTTGTCACCAAAACCCGATTAACCCATTGCCTTTTTTGCATTTGCAATAAAAAATTCATTTCACCATATATTTGATTTTAGATTGTTAAGAAACATAAGAGAGAAGCATTCTGAGAATTGCAGGCTAAAATAGACAGTCTTACACTAGAGATAAACACATGTCCTCCATCATGTGTGAACACAGCAGAAGAAACCAGATGAGCTGTGTGACCTTGGGCAATTTCTTACCTTCCCTGAGAGTCAGTTTCCTCACTTCCTGCCTTCCCCGACTCTGCCAAGAAGAGTTATTGTCTCCCTCCTCCCTCTGTATGGCTTCTACAGGACACTGTGACCACTGGAACGGTTGTACAGCTGTCTTATTCTTTAGTACCATGCACATTGTTTCCCTCTATGAAACTGTGAGCATCTGGGGATTGTGAAGTGCATCTTTGTTTCCTTAGCACCTCTGCCACTGTTTGCCCTGCAGGATATCTCAAAAGAGAATGGGTGAATGCTGTATTATCTATTGCTGCATAACATACTACCCCCAAACTGTGGCTTGAGACAACACACTTGTAGTATCTCTGAGTTCCTAAAGGTCAGGAAATGGCATGGCTTAGCTGGTTTCTCTGTTCCAGGGTCTCTCAAAGGCTACAGTCAAGATATTGGCTTGAGCCACCATCCTCCCAACTAGGGCTAGATCTGCTTCTGGACTCTCTCAGTGGTTGTTGGAGGGATTCAGTTCCTTGCGGGCTGTTGGACTGAGCCTTCAGTTTCTTGCTATGTGGTTCTTTCCAACATGGCAGCTTGCACCAGCAAGAGAGAGAGTCTGCTAAGAAAACAGGTGTCATAATCTTTTATCATTAATCATGGAAGTGACATACCATGGCTCTGCTGCATTTGATTTGTTAGGATCAAGGCATTAGGTCCAGACCCGATTAAAGGGGACAGATTACACAAGGGTATAAATACCAAGGTAGGGAATCGCTGGGGGCCATGTCAGAAGCTGCCTACCACCAACATCTACTTTATAAAGCTATCTTCAAGTCCAAAATGAGGCAGTGTCTATGAAAGATATGATATGCTTGCTGTTTCCTCTTCCTACATTGTTCTTTCCCCTGAAACATACTTTCTCCACATCCTTCTCATCCTCAAGTTTCAGTTTAAATGCCACCACCTCCAAGGGGCCTTCACTGAATACTATAGCATGTTCCCTAAGCCCTTCTTTTAACCCAGCACCTTATTTGTTTCATTTCAAGCACAAATTACCATCCATCATTATTTTGTTTGCTTGTTTTCAGTCTCCTCCACTAGAAAGCAGGCTCCATGAGGGCAGGAACCCAGCCTGTTCTGTTCTCTCCTCTCATGGATTTAAGAAATGTGCATTGAAGAAATTATACTGCTACATCCCTTTGGAATTTATTTGTGTTGTAAAATTAGTACCAGTTGGAGTCATCATGCTTGTAATAGCTTTTAGAGGCTTAGAATCAGAACAGGGCCGACTCAGAGTAGGGGGTTCTTTATTGTGCTGAGATCTGAGAGCAAAGCAAATCAACTTTGTGGTACAAGTTATTACTAAACTGCAATGACAAGGTTGGATTACCTAAATGGGGGAGGTAAGACAATATTGAGGCATTGTCATACAAATGATAGTAGTATTTGTGCTTGGTTGTTGTCACCTCCCTTCCCTGCGCCCTGCCCCAGCATTAAGGGATGCATTTTCCAGTGCTATAACAGCCACTGTTTATTAAGTAACTAAATGCCAGGTTTTGTACTAAAAATTTTGCATGCATTCCTCCCAATTCTCATCACAACTTTTATACAGGAGACTGAAGTGCAAATAAGTTAAAAATAAAAAACTCAGAGCAACCAGGCCTTGAAGGCCAAGCTAATTTCACCATGAGCGTATTCGCTACCACTCACCAGGCCCTCTTCCTGCCCCCTCCCTCAATATATACAAAAAAGACTAAAGATTTGGGAGTGAGCAGGTGGCCTGGTTTCTGGTCTCAGTTATGCCCCTAATCATGTTACCTTGGACACGTCATTTTTGAACTTCTATCAAATATGGTAATCAATCTTTTTGAAGGAGGCTTATTAGAATTTCAACTCAGGCCTTGCCCCAAGATATCAGACTGTCAGAAGCCTGAATCCAAATTGACATCCCGTACTTACATCAAATACTCCTTCTTTTCCAAGTTCTTAAACTGGTATGTTTAACAAAATAGTATATGGATTTTGGTGTAATTTTGCCAGAAGAGATCAGAAAAGTTATAACTCAGTGGCAGCTTGCAATGCAAGAGCAGAAAGGGGCTCTTCAGGAAAAAGATGGATTGTTTTTCCTGCAGTATCTGGGCTTCAGGTTTGTGCCCCAGGGTACCCTTTCCAGAGGTGGACTGCAGGATACTCATGGCAGAATGTTTATTGGTGTTAACGTAGCTCAGTGTCCCAGGTAACCAAGCATAGTGAGAAATGGGCATGGACATTATGGTGTGTGCACAGTCAATATGGACACATTCTCTGATGACAGGCAGTGGGATCTGGGGGAGAGGGGGTTTAAGATGGAGACGAGTCTGAGGGGCTAAGTGAAGTTCAGTATTGGACATTCTTTCAACCTCAATATTCACTTTCTCAAGTATTCACTTTCTCAAGTGAAGCTCAGTATTGGACTGACATTTTCAGCTAGGTAATTGTTCTCATGTGGGTTGCCTTGTACATTGTAGGATGTTTAGAAGTACCCCTGGCCTCTACTCACTAAATGCCAGTAGCACACACACCCTTCCATCTGTGACAACCTAAATGTCCCCAGACATTTCCAAATGTCCCAAGGAGATGGGTCACAAAATCACCACCAGCTAAAAACCACTGGACCATCAGTAGAGTTGTGGTATGGTCAGGATTGTCTAGATAGGATATAGCAACAACCCCAACATCTCAGTGGCTAAAGTAAGCAAGAGTTTGTTTCTTGTACATGCAGTGTGACCATTGTGGGATGACAGAAGGATTCTAGACTTCAGTTACTTAGAGATTCAAACTGACGGACCAACCAACATTTCCAACATTTCATGAATTGCCATGCAAGAAGGAATATTCTGAAAAGTCTAGAACCAGTATTTAAATGCTTTATCCCGGAGACTTTACATCACTTTCTCTCATAACCCGTTGGTCAGAACTAGACTCACCTACCCCAGGGAACCAGAAAGTGTAGCCTTACCATGGGCCCAGTAGAGAGAACTAGAAATATTTGGTTAGCAGCATTCAGGACCATGACAGGTACTAAAGAGGTCTCTCCCCTGTTGACACAGAATGAAAGAGTGTTAAGGCAGAATATATAAGGTCGTCCAGTACTTTGGGAAAAAACAAGACCAACAAGAATAACACTGTTGTAATAATGACTACAGTTTCAGTTGAGCTTATTGTGTCAGCTCATTTAATTCTCGCACAACCCAATGAGGAAAGTACTTTTCATTTTAGAGACTATGAAACTGAGACACAGAATGTGTAAGTGATTTGTCTAGAATCACACAGCTAGTGAGTTGTAGAACTGAGATTTGATCCAAGGTCTCTCTGAATTAAAGACTAAGCACCTTATTTTAAAAATCAATCTGACTGGTGGGCAAATCACTTCCTCTCACTGTTGGGATGAATGAGAAAGTTGTCTCTCCTGTAACCTGCTCTGTACCTTTGAGGTTTAAGTTTGAGGCATGATAGAGATGTGTTTGCAAAGTCATTCCATCCTTACATTCCCTGACAATTTACTGCATGAATCCCACCATTCCTAGAGCATTTGGAAGGGTGCCTTCAGTCACTCCATCATGGGTTGATCATGCTCACAGAAATAAATAGAATGGTTCCAGCCTTTCAGAGATAGCACCAAGCTCCACATCATTGGTTGCTAAGAAAACAGGCTCCTACACTAGAATCAGATGAATACTGCAGGATGCTTTGACCACTCCACTTGAGGCAAGCCCAGATACACCTAGTGTTTCTGCATCCCAAATGCTAAGGCCAGGGGGTTAATTACAAAAGCAAGCAATAATACAAATGACTAACATTTATGCTAGGGATTGTTATTAGTATGTATTATATCATGCAGACGAATACCATTAATATCACCATTTTAGGGGTGAGAAATGAAGCTGGGAGAAGCTAACCAGCCAAGGTCGCCAAGCAGGTCTTTGGAGGGATTCCAGATTTGACTCCAGATTTCAAGCATGTGTCCAATCTAGTGGGTACATAAAGTTGCTTAACATTTTAAACAGGGGCGCCTGGGTGGCTCAGTGGGTTAAAGCCTCTGCCTTCGGCTCAGGTCATGATCTCAGGGTCCTGGGATTGAGCCCCGCATCGGGCTCTCTGCTCAGCGGGGAGCCTGCTTCCCCCTCTCTCTCTGCCTGCCTCTCTGCCTACTTGTGATCTCTCTCTCTCTCTCAAATAAATAAATAAAATCTTTAAAAAAACAAAACAAAACATTTTAAACATACACATACATCTCTTTCTAGTGACTTCCCTGCCCCTGAGTCAAATTTATAATATTTATTTGCAGGAGAAAGGGGCATACAAGGCAGGGGATTTTTTTCACTTTCTTCTTCCCTTGGTTCAAAAGGTTACCCGAAAATTATTGAATGTGTCATGTCTCAAAACAGTCAAGCTTGCCCAAGCAGCCTTCAGAATGAGAAAACTCAGCCATTTACTCAAGTTATTATCACTGAGAGAATCTTTGGATTTGGATATGAAATGACACTGTGTCCACAGTCTTCTTCAGCTCAAACTCCAGTTTTTAAAGCCATAGTTAAGGGGGCTGTTGAAGATCTTTGGTAATAATTATCATTAAAGGGGGTACCTGGGTGGCTCAGTGGGTTAAAGCCTCTGCCTTCAGCTTGGGTCATGATCTCAGGGTCCTGGGATCGAGCTCTGCATGGGGCTCTCTGCTCAGCAGGGAGCCTGCTTCCCCCTCTCTCTTTGCCTGCCTCTCTGCCTACTTGTTATCGCTCGCTCTCTGTCAAATAAATAAATAAAATCTTAAAAAAAAAATTATCGTTAAAGGAATAAGGATACAGCAGGAAAAGAGAAAGCTGAGATGTGGCTCTTAGTATCTTCCAAAGAATTTAAATGAATTTATTTAAGGAAAAAGTGAGATGAGTGTTAGATTTTAGAAAGACTTCCCTAATTAAGTTTGAAACAGATTGTTAAAGGTAATAAGGAGCATCTAACATCTCCCTCCCTGTACAAGTCTTACAAGAGTCCCACCCATGCCTGATGGAAATAGGCAGTATGATTAAAAAAAACAAACAAACCTGTGTTGCACACAGACCCTTCTGGGTTTGAATTCCAGCCCCAATCATTTGCTAGGTGTGTGATCTTGAGCAGTGATTTCACCTTGGTAAGCCTCAGTTTTCCCACCTGCAAAATAAAAACAGTAAAACGTGCTCTGTTGGTCTCGTGTGGTTATCTATAGAATCAAAAGACACAGTGTGTAGATGGCCATTTATAAATTGTTAAGAGCTCTGCAAGCATGAGCTGAACAAAAATTGAATTTATGCTATTTCTTAAAACCTACCCCTGTTCCTGAACTTACAGAAAAAGAACAGGACCAGCAGTCGGAATGTTCACATTTTGGTTCCACTAAAGCAAACTCAGTCTTTGGGGGGAAGCTTCATCAGGATTTCCATTTTCTGTATCCAGTTTCCACCATACAAATCACAGGCTCCCAGGACTGAAATAATAATGTTCACTTCCAAATGAGTATCATTCCTGTCCCCCAAGACAATGGTTATAAAAGGCCTCCATGGTGCTCTCTTTCAAAAGTGTGTTAGTATTATCATGCACAAAACCTTTCTCTAATGGGAAAAGTGTAGGAAACCCCAGGTCTCCGCAGGTGCCACTTTCGCAAGGCATTGGCCACTTTCCCAGGCAGCTGTTGAGAATGACAGTGTCTCTCTTCTCGAAGAGGCTGCCCATTTTAGAGTCTGTGACAATTGTTACAGAGAAAACTGTGAAATCAGAGAAAAACTAGGTATTGGACTTTTAAAATCAACATCTCTCCCCAAATTGCCCATCAACTGAAACTGTTCTTCCAGATTAGTTTTGCCTGTTTTGAGCTACCTATAAATGAAATTATACACACACACACACACACACACACACACACTAATATATATACTTTGTCTTTTTTTCTCAAATTCACTTCTATAAGATGTATTTTTATTGTTGCAAATAACAGTAATTCAGTCTCATTCATTGCTATGCAGTATTCCGGTGTGTAAATATGCCAAAATGTAGCCATTCTACTGTTGATGAGCATTTGGGTTGTTTCCAGTTTGGAGCTACTATGACTCAAACTGTTCCAAATACTCTTATTTATGCTATTTGATGGGCGTTGGCACTCATTTCTTTTAGTAGACACCTAGGAGTGGAATTCTGGATCTTGTGACAGATATATAGATTTTTATCTTTAGTAGATATTGCCAAACCATTTTCCAAAGTGGTTTTACGAATAAATGCTGCTACCAGCAATGTAAGCTAATTTGGGTGCTTCACATTTTCACCCACAAATAGGTCTTACCTATGTTATCTTAAATCAATAACTCTTTTTTTATTTCAAGGTTTTATTTAAATTCTAGTTAGTTAACATAGGGTAAAATTGGTTTCACGTGTAGAATTTAGTGATTCATCACTTAAATATAACACCCAGGCTCATCACAAGTGCCCTCCTTAATACCCATCACCAATTTAGCCCACCCCCCCACCCACATGCCTCTATCACCCTTCAGTTTGTTCTCTGTAGTTAAGAGTCTCTTATGGTCTACTTTCCTTTCTTTTTTTTTTTCCCCTTCCCCCGTGTTCATCTGTTATGTTTCTTAAATTCCATATCTGAGTGAAATCACATGGTGTTTGTTTTTCTCTGACTTATTTCACTTGGTATAATACACTCTAGCTCCATCCACGTCATTGCAAGTGGCAAGATTTCATTCTTTTTGATGGCTGATTAATATTCTATTGTATATATATACCAAACTTCTTCATCCATTCATCAGTTAGTGGACATTTGGGCTTTTTCCATAGTTTGGCTTTTGTTGATAATGCTGCTTTAAACATTGGGGTACATGTGCCTCTTCAAAGCAAAGATTTTTCAAACAATTGTCTATAAAAACCTATATAATGCCACATAACTCACCTACATGATTACCAATACCAGATAGAACTATGAATAGAGCAGGAGCTAACTCTCCCGTGAGTGTTTTTTCTGATCTTACTGTGTCATTAAGAAAGAAAGAGAGGGGTGCCTGGAGGGTTCAGTCCGTTAAGCACCTGCCTTTGCCTCAGGTCATGATCCCAGGGTCCTGGGATCGACATCCCTGTCAGGCTCCCTGCTCAGCAGGAGCCTGCTTCTCTCTCTCCCTTTGCCTCCTCCCCCCTGCCCCACCCTAGCTCACACTCTCTCGCTCACTTGCTCTCAAATAAATAAACAAAAACTTTAAAAAAAGAGAATTTTTGTTTGAGGGTTTATTTGTCCATCAGTAGGAAAAATATAAAGGAAGCAGAAGGGTTAATTACTTTGGGATAAATATTGTTGTTACTTTCTTTTGCCAGAATCCTGTATTATTTATCATTAGCCATTGATCAATACACTTAATGGGTCAAGGGCAAATATTGCCCATTCCCTGCAAAACTAGAAATGAAGCAGTCTTGGATCCCTGCAATTAAAAGTTAAGCAAATTAGCTTCCCCACAGAGTATATCTCATGTCATAAGATAATTCTTGTCTCTTCCTGTGAGGGCTGGACTGAAGTTTCCTACCAGCAGTAGGCAATACTCTGTCCCCTGATATTTGTGGCTAAGACCTGTTCTACTGAGAACCTCAGGATCATTTTGTTTAATCTGAGGGGTATGACTCTCTCATTTTATCCAGAACCAGAGTTTTATTTCAAAACTGAATATAGGAAAGTTTCAGTTTGGGGAAAGAGGTATAAATGCACTAGTCACACTATAAAGCTATGAAGGAAATTGGTGTAATTACTCTTCCAACTAAATGAATTCAAAAGCTCTTCTATGAAGCCAAAGTGAACATTTCTTTCACTATCCCCCCTGCCAGGGTGGATCTTTGCCAGGCCAGAGTTACCAGCAATAGCTGCAAACAGTCACTTGTCCAGCAGCTTCTCTCTCCTCCATCCTTCAATTGTCCAAGGACGGAGCTTGAAAATATCCATACGGCTCTGCCCTCAGCCTGTTTCTGTCCTCTGTGCATTCCTTCTCTGCCTTTTGTGAGAGTAGCATTCTTCATGAGAGATGGTCCCCTCTCTTTGAAGTGGGGAGCGGTGATCACGTGTCCCAGTCGGGCAGTGGGGGTGAAGTGAGATCGCTGTAGCTTGCTTCTGCCATCGCTCCCGACATCCCGATGGCCTGTCTTTGTGAGGGTGACACCCCCAAAGCATGGATTTAGGAGCAAGGCCAGTGTCCTGTCTTAGCAGCCAGTCTAAGCTTAATCATGGAGCCTCACACAGAGGAAGAATAATGCTACCCATGCCAGTGCTTCCTATATGCCAGTCAAGAACCAGTCGTGTGACTCAGGCAAGCCATTTCCCTTCTCTGTTTCCCCGAGTGTGTTTCACCTCATCCCAAGGGTAGTGGTTGAGGGGCTGTTGGAGGGTGTTCAGCAGTGGCGAGGCGTGGTAAGATTTGCCTATTAGGGAGATGTCTTTTGAGGCTTTGTAGAGAGGACTGGTGAAAGAGAAATCAGAGTCAAGGAAGTAAGTTAGGGGGGTGGTGGCCACGTGCGGGCCCTTGGACTGGTGACTTCATGGCAGGGTTTTCACTGAGCCATGTAGAAACAAGGAAGGTAAAACCTGTGTGTGTGTGTCTGTGTCTGTATTGTACATGTGACCGTGTCTGTAAGAGTCCCAAATTTCTAGCTGTACTTTCTTGAGAATGTCTTGTTATTCAGAGATGACTGCCTTTCTACGTTTACAGTGTGAAAATGCCTTCTGTTTATCATAGTAGATGTATTATCATAGTAGATGGTAGGGATTTTTATATTTCCTTACCAGACAAAACAAAAACATGCCTCAGTTTATTTTAAAATTATTATTTCATGGTGTGTGAAATCCCTAAATCTGAGAACTGCTGACTTAGACACCCTTGCAGTGGTGCCCAGGTGAGAGCTGGTGAGTTCTTAGGGAGAGGAGGAGGCAGATGTCAGAGTGAATGCGATGAGCCAGCAGACATATGGACGGGGAAAAATCACGGAGGAGGGAGTAAAGGAAAGAGTGGTCTCCAAAGACTCTGTGGTTTCTCTCTGCTTCTGGATGAAACCGAGGTAGTGAGGATTGATCTCAAGTCCTGCTGCAGTGACTTCACTTCTATTTCACGCCATTCCATGGCAGCTCCGAGCATCCACCCTGAGCACACATACGTCACGGTTAAGTGCATGCAGAGACCGTGGGCTCCCATCTCAGGGCACCAGGAAGTGCAGGCTCTTTTGGACACAGCAGGACTCAAGTGTGGCCCCCTGACCTGTGACATCCTTTACTCCTCTACTCCATGCCCATACCCGGCCCCCAGGAGAAGGCTCTTCAAAGCCCCTCGGTGAGTTCTGCACGTCTCTGACACCATGGCTACTGCAGAGGCTCTCAGACAGAACCTGCAGAGGCAGGAAAGGGCACTGCCAGGCCCAGAGAGCTGCCAGGCTCCAAGCAGCAGGCCTCTCGCATTTTAAGCAGCATATGCAAATTAAATTAGCAAGGGTTCCACTTCATCTCCTGAGCTGCTCTGCCACCCTCCCCAATAATTTCCAAGCCAAACTGACCCAGTTTGAAATTAAAATCAGGTTTATTTTTAGAGGGATATATTTTTCCTTGCCTCAGTCTCGGTGGATGCTTTATCTGTTTGGCCTGATAAACATCCAAGTACAGTATCCCCAGGCCCGCTGAGTCCTTCTGACAGCCACTTGATAGACAAAAGGCATGGTAGAGTCTAGCTCATGGATATTCAGATGGCAGAGGGCAGCCCCACACCCAGTGCCCACGTTGCCAAAGGAGGCAGTGTACACTTAGGACCTTTCCCTCCACCTGTCTGACCATCTTAAAGCTGGCATTAGAGTCCTTTGAACTGGAAAAACCTTAGAGTTTAAGGTGATTTAGAGCCTGGTCACACTCGAGTTCAGCAGAATCTACTGGCATTCATTGGAGACCTATAACATCTTCTCTTGATAAAAATCTAGTCAATATGAATTGCCTCTGCAGCCAGGTCCAAGAACATCTCTCATCCCAGCTGAAGGCTCTGTACTTTTCCTTTGTAGCACTTTCCACGAGGAATTATTCACAGGATTGTGTGGTTAACATTTGGCTCTCCCTGAAGGGCCCAGCCACCTCTGATTTTCCAGCACCATCTCTAGAGCCAACCACTCCGCTAAGTGCTCAACAAATGAGTGAAATCAGCTGCCAGACCAGTGGATCTCAGTTGGGGGCAGTTTTGACACCTGTCCTAGAGATAGTTTTGGTTCAACTGGCCTGGAGGTACTATCAGGATCTGGTAGTGTCTAAGGTCATGATGCTGCCAAACGTCCCACAGGGCCCAGGACAGCCCCCACAACAAAGAATTACTCAGCCTCAAATGTCATTAGTGCTGAGGCTGAGAAACCTGTGTTGGATTAATCCATTCATGTGTGATTATGCCTGAGCTGGACAGGCCTGAGCATACTTGCACACTCACATGCTCTCTCTATCTTTCTCTCTCTGTCAAATAACATCATGTGGATTTTGGAGTAGAATAGAATGAGACTCCACCTCTCACAAACAAGCTGTCTTTGCACAATTTACTTGACCTCCCTGAGCCTAATTTCTGCATCAGTAAACTGGAAGTAAAAATATTACCTCCCTTATATCATTTTTGTGAGATTGACATCATTCCTATAAAGTTTATAGAACTATACCTGACACACGGTAACTTTCCAATAAATTGTTTATCATTGTTGTTTTCATTATTTTGTATTGTTACTTTTTAAGCAGGAAGTTTGGATTTAGCTCTTACATCAGTCAGGATAAGCTACAGTGTGCTGTAGTAACAAACAGCCCCAAATCTCTAGGGTTTATTTCTCTTTTATATTACATATCCACCCTAGGAGCTCTGTTCATAATAATTACTCAGTGACCCAAGCCATTGGTGCAGCCCCAATTTCAAATGATGTTCCCACTGTGCCAGAGTAAAAAAGTTCTAGGGGATCTTGCACCAACAAATAAAGGCTCTAACCTGGAAGGGACACAGCACCTGTGCTCATAATTCATTGGACAGATCTAGTCACATAACCCTACTCAATACCAGAAATTATAGGAAGTTGGCTCCTATCATGTTAGTTTAGGGAGGGAGCTGGACATACTTTGCTAACAGAACAAATGACTACCACAGTCAGACCTTTAGCACAATGGTAGGATGGGTTTTTTTATTTAGCAATGGTCACATTTTTCAGCATGTGTGTGTTCCAAGAATACACATCACTCTTATTTACAGATTACCCAATTATTTATATTTACAGATATAATGGTAAGCAAAAACGGATAAAATTCCCGTACCAGTATACTTTACACGTGTGCCTTTAGGGGAGACCAAAATTAATTTAAAGATCTTACTAGTGAATTTATACTTACAGACTGAGATAAAAACTCTGAAAGAAAGGAACAGAGCTCTGTGGGGGAATCTGATATAGATCAGGGGGGCAGAAGTAGCTTTTCTTAACTGGTATTTAAGTTTGGTACATAAAGGATGAGTAGGCATTCAACAGGTGAGGTAGGGAGAGAGTGAGGAAAATTTAGGACAGAGGGAAAAGTACAGGCAAAGGCCTTGAGCCAGGAGAGGGATAAAATTATGAGGGGTTGAAAGGTATGTGTGGCTAGAGCTGGGCAAAGGAGAAGCATGGTGGCCCGTGCGGCTGGGAAGACAGGCAAGTACGAGGCCACGCAGATCCCAGGTGAGGCCTGATCTGATCTGCTTCTTTATCTCTACTACGAGCTGAAGACTTTGGAGGACTTAATGCAAAGGACTGGCATCTGAGCACAGACGGCATGTCAATGACCTCTGACCTTACAAAGGAGTCCTTGTGTTCGGAAGTTTCCTGATTCCTTTCCCTCATTAGAAATGGTCTCAAATCGGAGGCCCATTCCTTTACCTGCAGCATTTTAAAGCAAACACTGTGAGCCTCTCTCCAAACCTGAATCACACAGCCCTCTTCTGTACAACAAATACGTCCTTTTCTCTTTGCACGGCTCATGCTCAAGGAGGCCTCCCACAGACTCTGAGAAGGAAATGACATACCCACACACAGCAGCCCAACTGCCTGCAAGGAGCAAAACATTCCTGATGTGACTGGCAATACACTGTTCTCTCCTGGAAATGTGGGTTGGACTCTGTCTTTCAGAAATGTAGGATTGGAATGTGCCACCCTCTTAACCTTGAGGGTTGGAGTTTCCAGTCTCCCGCCAAAACTGATTTGACTCACTGAGCCCACTTAGTCTCATGTCTGTGTCTTTACATGGATGCGAAGAAGTGAGCAACTGTTACTCCACTGGAAAGCATCCAGGACTCCCAAACTAGCGTTCTACCTGCCATGCTTATCCTGGAGGAGAGAAATAGCCTGGATGTTGCCTGTTAGATTTGGACAGAAAATCAGCCAGCCCTCTGGTCCTTTCCCTTTGGGTCGAAAGATAGAGCTTATGGAAACTCAATAAGGGTGGAAACTGTATAGCCTTTGCACCCTCAGAAAAAAAGTTTCCGGTTTATAGTGGGCCCTCAAACATCTAAATGCATGGATTTTTTTAAATGCATCTATTAATTTATTTATATAGCTATCATTTATTGAGCACCTACAATGAGCCACAGACTGTACTGGATACTGGGAATGTGACAGATGTAAACAGGGCAGATGCGTTCTCAGTTCTACGGAGTTTTGATTCTGGTGAGAGAAAACAGACAATAAACAGGTAAATAAGTAAGGTAATTACAGATGGTAGTAAGTGGTATGAGTAAAATAAGATGGGATAGGGTATCAAGGAGGGAAGGAGCAATTTCTTCAGCTAGAGTCGCCATAGAAAAATCACTTTAAGAGGGGATATTTGGTATAAGACATAAATAATGAAAGGGAGGCAGCTATGAGTTAGATGGAGCCAAGTCTCTGGACAGAGAGAATAGCAAGGAGAAAATGAGTATGGGATGTTGTAGGAGCATGGGGGACAGGGAGGAAAATGGTAAGAAATGAAGTCAGAGAGGTAGGCAAGGTCCAGATCTTACAGAGTCAAGTAGTCCGTGACAATAAGTTGGGGTTGTGTCCTACCTGCAACAGGACACCACTGGTAAATTTTAAGCATGGTAGTAATAAGAGTTCATTTATGCCTTGAGACGATTACTCTGGCTTTTTGTGGAAACTGGGCTGGAGAGTGAGGCAAGTAAGCATGGATGTAGGGAGACCACATAGGAATCTGAGCAGTGGTCAAGTGAGCGATGATGGTGGTCTAGAGATACTGAGAAGCCGTGAGATTCAACAGAGAGTACAGATACGGAACCCCTAAGAATTACTGCTGGACTGCATACAGACTGTGAGGGAAAAGAGGATATATGGAAGATCCTCAGGCTTTTATTTATTATTATTATTTTTTTAAGATTTTATTTATTTATTTGACAGAGAGAGAGAGATCACAAGTAGGCAGAGAGGCAGGCAGAGAGAGAGGGCGAAGCAGGCTCCCCACTGAGCAGAGAGCCCGATGCGGGGCTTGATCCCAGACCCTGAGATCATGACCTGAGCCGAAGGAGAGGCTTTAACCCACTGAGCCCCCCCAGATACCCCCCCCAGGCTTTTAAATATGTACAGTGAGATGGATGTAACTTTCAAACATGAGAAAAGAGCAGGTTTGAGGGTAGATGGAACCAAGTTTTTTTTCTTTTGTGCAAGTTAGTTTTGCTACTTCTATTTGCTATCTAAGTGGCCATGTTTAAGAGGCATACAAATATGTATGGAGCACAGGGCTGGAGATAGAACT
>CM052898.1:25313284-25354473 GCA_028534135.1 Potos flavus | reverse complement strand
TCTCTCCTTCTCCCTCTGCTCCCCTCCCCTACACTCTCCTCCTCTCTGTCCCTCCCCCCCTCTCTCAAATAAATACATAAAACTTAAAAAAAAAGAATCATTTGGAACATGAACACTAGATTTTCAAGACTGTGTGATGCTTTGACTGTCTCCAAAATATCCACTAATTCAGCCAAAAACTCAATCAAGCTACATGATAGAGGTTAGATAGTCAAAGCAAGCAGAAAATAAGGGACCAATATATTCTTCAGCTGACTGCACTGATAACCCATAAGTCCAATGTGAAAAATAAAGATTGTGTCATCTCTCTGCCCCAATTCTGTCATTTTTAGAGGTTTGGTTTTGATATAGACAAGTAATAGAAAATAGCAGTAAAGTCTTGGTGTTTGGGTGACAGTAGCTAACATGATGCCACCTATAGAAAATGGCAAAGTGCTTTGATCTGTCAGACTATGCAGCGAGCAGATAATACAGGATGTTCTGAATTTGCATAAAGGTCTGAGTTCACATTTAAAAAAACTATCATTCAGAGACCTGGGCCCTAAGATTTTTGTTTTTTTTTTCCCAGAAATTTCCCTACCGTTCTCTACTGGATCTAGATTTACAATAATATAAATTAAAACGTTGTACCACATATTGCAACCTGTTGTTTTCTTATCTATAAGCAAGCAATAATATGAATTTGCATATTCTGATATAATGCTAAATGCTACACTGAATTTTAAATTACTAAGCAGAATGCCTTAATATTTCATTTTATAAGACTTTAAATATCTTCATATAGCATTTATCGTATTTAATATACATGTGCTAATATGTGGCAATGATTCCTAAGGTTTAGCTAAAAAGTCTTTTACTGTAATACAGGGTAGGTATGGTGTCTTTTGTAACTGAAGTGAATGTAATATAATGCTTCCTTCCCATATTTACTAGATCCCTTCTACTTACAGTATTCTAACAAGAAAAAATAAGCCCCCCCAAAATAACAAAAACATAGTAGGCATTCAATGAATGTTGAATGAACAAATACCTCAGAATTTTTGCTATGTATTAGTAATAATTGTAATGGTAGTACTTAAATACTTGCCAAGTTTTTGTACTATTGCAGGAATGAGGCTAACTTCTTTATTGGGATTATCGATGTAATGTTCACGAAAATCCTATTAGGTGTGCTTTCTCATTATCTTGATTTTAAAGATGAGAAAACTGAGAGAGATCGAAGTAACTTGTCTAAGGCTCAGTAACTGAGTAGAAATGACACTCATGCAAAGGTCATTCAAAGCCTTTAAGTATTACAGACATTGGTTAAATAAAAAAATAATAATTTCTATCATGTGACTACAGTATATACCAACAGTGTATGTACTGTGTGTGGAGAATTTAAAAAATAATAATAAAATAAATGCCTATACCTAGCTTAAGAAATTTCACCCCTTTAATTTAAAATTTTACTATGGGAAATCTCTCTCAGGTGCTAAAGTGAAAAGAATAGACTAATGAGCCCCCCCATAGCTATTATTCAGCTTTTATCTCCTGTCACCTACTGACTTGTGGTCATTCTTGTTCCATCTTCATCCCTGCTCACACCCTCGACCTCAGATTCTTTTGAAGCAGGTCTCAAACAAGTTATCATCTCTCTTTATTGCAGTAATATAGTTAAAAGATAGGAGCTCTTTAAAAAATAATTACCTTAGCCACAAAACCATTATCACACATTAAACAAATTTACAAATTTTTCTTATCATGTAATATCACATTTGATTACATTTCCCTGTGTGTGTGTGTGTACATAAATTTGTTTTATAATTTATTCTAATCGCTATGCGAATGAGGCCTATGTGTTGTGATTAGGTACTATACCTAATATAGCCTCTTTTTAATCTGTAAGTAGAAACTTTACTGTTTTAAATGAAAGTTTTGCTGACCCCAGGAAAAGTGAGCATCCTACATGGCAGGAAATTTTGCATCAGCAAAAACTTAAAATGGCAAGAATATTGTGCTCTTGGGCATTTTCTCTTTAGGATTCTAGCCTAATCGTGCCTTATTTATATCTGTAAATTTTGTCAAATACTGGGGGGTTTAAAATTTTTATTTATTTTTATTACCCATCTAATTGGTTTCTTTGAACCACTTGATATTCTGCAGGCAGGCTTCTCCTTTGGTCTTAGAACTCTCTTGCTTTGCAAAGAGCAATCCTCTCCACCACCACCCCCTACCTCGCCACCCCCCACTTCCTCCCCTTGCCATTGGGACCACATCCCTGCAAGGGTTAGCTTTCCCTTCTGGCTTCCTTTCACCACAGCTAAACCACAATTTCAAAGCTGTAAGTAGAAGGGCAAAGCCTCCCTTGTTAGGGCCCCAAAATTGGCCTAATGAGGATTCTAGTTCCCCAAACGATCTCTCCAAAATTAGGAATTTGTGCAGTATTAGGTAGCAAAAATGAGAAAGATGAGCAACTAATTAATCATGATATATAGCTATTTAATGCCGAATATACAATTCTTTCATTATAAAAAATGTTTATTTAAAAAAGTGATTTATTTTTAAAAAAGTTATTATTTAAATGGAATTACTTTGTAACAGAGAAATTAAAAGGAGCTTCCAAAGTATATTTGTTTACTTGCTTGCTTTTCCTCTCTACCAACTAACTGTGACTTTGGTTACATATCAGTGTTTTAAGAGCTTTTTGGTATAAGTATACAAAAATACAGATCCAAAGGGATACCTGCATCCTGATGTTCATAGCAGCATTATCAACAATAACCAAACTGTGGAAAGAACCCAAGTGTCTCTCAACTGAAAATAGATAAAGAAGATGTGGTATTGTGTGTGTGTGTGTGTGTGTATGTGTGTGTATGTATGTATATATGTGTGTATATACATATATGGGGCTAAATGAGCAATAGGGCAAAATGGGATGGGCTAAATGGTCAATAGATATTAAGGAAGGCACTTGTTATGATGAGCACTGGGTTTTACATGTAAGTGATGAATCACTAAATTCTGAAACCAATATTATACTATATATTAACTAGAATTTAAATAAAAATTTGGAGAAAAAAGCTTTTTGGTATCGCATAGGTTTTTGGTATTTCCTAGCTCTTTAACTTACTAGTTGGATAAGCCTCAATTACTTCATCCATACAATGGGAATAAAAATATATAAATAATCTGATTGATTTACCAAAGGCAAAGATATTGGAAGGATATGAAGAATTCAGAGAATCAAAAAAAAAAAAAAAAGGTGAAAACTAGGTTCAGAAAAAGCAGAAAGCTCAGTGGCTATAGGGATCTAAGTAGCAAGAACTAATGAAACCCCATCCCACCCCCTCCAGTTCACAACCCCTGAGATGGATCATCTCTAACAAGAAAGATTCCAAGTCCCTGGAGAATAATAATGGCTGTGGTTGGGTCGCAATATCCCTCCTCCTTAACTACCAGGTCCCACCACAGCTAAACACAGTGAGGAAGAGGTCATCTACTGAAGGAAACTGTTGTCCTTTACCAGGAGAAAGAGGATTGCTCTGGACAATAGAAACACAACGAAACAACCAAACAGCTGCCTGTCATTTTTCTCAGAGTTTTAATAAGGATTACATTTAAAATTCCCAGTATCTGGGGCGCCTGGGTGGCTCAGTGGGTTAAAGCCTCTGCCTTCAGCTCAGGTCATGATCTCAGTGTCCTGGGATCGAGCCCCGCATCGGGCTCTCTGCTCGGCAGGGAGCCTGCTTCCCCCTCTCTCTCTGCCTGCCTCTCTGCCTACTTGTGATCTCTCTCTCTCTGTCAAATAAATAAAATTTAAAAAAAAAAAAATTCCCAGTGTCTGGCACTTGGTCAAAGCTCAATAAATGGCAGCCAGTGTTGTTATTATTACAGTATAAAGGAGAAAATGAGCAACAGTTCAGTCATGATGGAAGGCTACACAGTCATTAGCAACTCCTTCACTATGAGAAATCCTGACATAATTCTGCAATGCTCAGAACTGGCCAAGTTTGATGTGGGCTCATTTGCATCCATTAACTTTGTGACCTTGGTCTTAACCTTTCTGGTCCATTCCCCCTTGTACAGAATGGTGGTGATAATACTGAGTTCTGTCCAAGAACTGCTGAGCACAATTGCTGACCAATTGTCAAGGACTCGGGGGAAGAGAGAGGGCCAGACACCTCCAGTGGAGTCAGAAGAACCAAGGCATTTTACATGGAACTTAGTGTACATGTTTTTTTAAGTGTCTTTTATTTATAATCCTGCCTCATTCCAAAAGGATTTTTGGCTGCTCCTATTTTATATCAGTAGCACTGACCAGTCAAGTTGAGGGTGTAGGCTGGTGAAATGAAATTCAAGGGTGAGCAACAAGCCTTCGTCTTTAATTCATCATCTAAGAAACATGTCTGTAACTCAAACAGGAAAATGAGCCATGGACATAAACACGGAGTAAATACAAATATACAATAAGCATATGGAAAAAGTCTCAGTAATCAAAGAAATGCATATTCGATAGCAGTGTGAGACTTTTCAGCTACCATACTGATAATAATTAAAAATAAAGTCTACCAATAGCTAGTGTTGGCGAGGGAGCGAGGGACTGGGACCCTCACTACCTTGCTGTTAAGAATATAAATTGGCACAACCTTTCTGGAAGACAAATAAGGTGGTATCTGTCAAAATTAAATCGTAAAACACTATTTGATCCAATAATCTCCTTTCTAGTAATCCATCTTACAGAATATTCCTATATGAGATCAAATAAATATGTACATGAATATGTATTGTTTTTAGTGGCTAAGATTAGAAGCCATTAAAATGCCATGATTGAGGAATTATTTCAAGTTTTGATATAACCATACAATCAAAATTTTTTGTAGTCATTCAAGAATGAAGTGTATCTATCTTCTGAAATGGAAAGATGTCCAAAATACATATTAAAGTGCAGATACTAGGTTGCAGAAAATGGATAGATCCACTTTGTAAATACGTGCTTTTAGATATTTTAGAAGGACTGAAAAGCTACTACTCAGGAATATGTTGGCCTTCTTTTTTTTTTTAAGATTTTATTTATTCGAGAGAGAGAAATAGAGAGCAGGAGCATGGGGAGAGAGACAGAGGGAAAGAGAGAAGCAGACTCCCTGCTGAGCAGGGAGCCCAATGCGGGGCTCGATCCCAGAACCCTGAGATCATGACCTGAGCCGAAGATAGACACTTAACCAACTGAGCCACCCAAGCACCCCATATGTTGGTCTTTTAAGTTGCTGTTGAGCAGCCACTACAGGGCTAGTGAGGTTACAAAAGAAAATAAGACTGAATTCCTTGGTCTCAGGCTTTAATAAATTATAATAGGAGAGAAATGATAGGCATGCATGTAGTTACCAGGATATAAAGCAACAGTATGAATACATACTAAAATAAACAATCCTGGGCAAACGTGGAGTAAAACCAAGGGAACAATCAGGTCATTCCAAGGTGCAAGGAGTGTTGGCATGGGGGGAGACCTGGAATTCAATCCCACTGATCAACTGGGTGACCCCGGACAGTCACTTCAGCTCTCCATATCTCAGCTTCCTTGCAGGTGACATTGCTGAGGTGGCGAAGCTAATCACACTGAGCTAATGGCTTCTGATCCAGAAAATCACAGTAGGACAGAATTTGAAACTGTCACATAGGGGATTTAGGGAGACTTTAGGGGTAGGCAGGCTTCAAATTGCGTTTGGGAGGTCCACAAACTCAACTGGGGAAAAAAAATTGTATCTTTATTTTTACTAGCCTTTACCTGAAACTTAGCATTTCATTCACTTAAGAATGTAGGCAAAAAAAAGTGTAATAATATTAACAGATACTTTCATATTGTCTCCATAGCTGCTACAGATACCTTGAAATAGTGTTTACACTGATCACTACACCAAAATTACCATAGATACTAGATTTCTTCCTAGATCTTGTTATTTAATGGATTATTAAATAAGCACATTTATTGAAGTGATATTTAAAATTGTTTTGGTATCTGTGTATCAACATAATTGGTTGTCTTTGTAATCCTACATCTTTTTTTTTCTTTTATATTTCTTATTTTTTGAATTTTAATTGCAGTATTGTTAATGTATGGTGTTAAATTAGTTTCAGCTGTACAATATAGTGACTCAACTATTTTATACATTACTCAGTGCTCATGAAGATAAGTATACTCTTAATCCCCTTCACCTATTGCACCCATCTGTTCACCCACCTCACCTCTGCTAACCATCTGTTCTCTATGGGTAGGAGTCTGCTTTTTGTCCATTTATTTTTCCTTTGTTCATTTGCTTTGTTTTTTAAATTCCACATGTGAATGAAATCATACAGTATTTGTCTTTCTCTGACTTATTTTGCTTAACATTATACTCTCTAGTTCCATCCATGTTGTTGCAAATGGCAAGATTTCATTCTTTTTGACGGCTGAGTAATATTCCATTGTGTATATACCACATTTTCTTTATCCATTCATCTATTGATGGATACTTGGGTTGCTTCCATAATTTCTCTACTATAAATAATGCTGCTATAAACATAGGGGTGCATATATCCTTTTGAATTAGTGTTCTCATATTCTTTGGGTAAATACTCAGAAGTGCGATTACTGGATCATATGATAATTTTATTTTTAATTTTTTGAGGCACCTCTCTGCTGTTTCCCACAGTGGCTGCACCAGTTTGCATTCTCACCAACAGTACACAAGGATTCCTTTTTCGTCATATCCTTACCAACACTTGTTGTTTGTGTTTTTGACTTAAGCCATTCCGACAGGTGTGAGGTGATATCTCATTGTGGTTTTGATTTGCATTTCCCTGATAACGAGAGAGGCCGAGTATCTTTTCATGTGTCCGTTGGCCATCTGTGTGTCTTCTTTAATACTATATATCTTATTGTATGCATTTAAAAACATTATGATGAAGTCTATAGGCTTCATCACTCTGCTGCCAAGGAGTGCTTGGTACAAAAGAAATTTAAGAACTTCTACCGTGTTTCTTTATTGCTTTCCTGCTGCATCATAAATGTGTGGCTGACTTTCTGAGAAGGAGCATAGGCTTTAAAAAGATAGCATTTCACAAAGGGATCCTGACAGCATGAAAGAATGGGCACAGAGATCATAAATCAGGGATTGAAATAAATGATAAGCATGGGTAGGCAGCAATGATAAGCTTGGTTTGGACTGAGAGTTTCATTTCCTCTTTGCCCTAATAACTAATTAAGATTGATCCCATTATTTTCTATTCTCTTATCACCTCATGAAGAAACTGCCCAAAGACAATTTCATAAATGTGGTGAGAGGGGGCAGAGATGGAAAGTCCAATGTTCTAGATTCTAAATCAGTGATTCTCAAACCTAGCTGTACATTTGAATCACTTGGGGAGCCTTTAAAAAATATCGGTGGAGAGGGATAGGGGTCATATGTGCTACTGACTGGTAGAGGAATGCGGGAACCTTCCAGATAGGTGAAAATATTCCATGTCTTAGGTGGTGGTTTAGTGGGCATATCCATACAGAAAAATGCATTGAGCTATACATTTAACATTTGTGCACTTGCACCTCAATTTAAAAAAAAAAAAAAAAGATTCCCAGGCCCACCACTGAAAAGTCTAATGAAGCTGATCTGGAGTAGGGCCCAGGAACCAGTATATTTTTAAAAAGCTCTCCCCCCCCCCCCCCCAGTACTACCCCCGCGTCCACTCAGTTGACTGTAAGCATCACAGGACTAAATAATCTGCTTAAGGAAAATAACATGAGGTCTGGCACAAAGTAGGATAGCAATAAGTAGCTGTTGAATGTATAAGTTACCGGACCGAGTGCTTCATATACAGTATCTAATTTAATAATAAGCAACAACTCTCTGATGGTATGTACTAAATAATACTCAGTTCTACAGAAAAGGACATTACAAATTGGAGACATTAACAATTTGTGCAAGGTGCGATAGCTAATAAGTTGGGGAGTGGAGGTTCAAGCACATGTCTCTCACAATGACCTCCAGTTTGTCCATGAAAAAATGTAGCTTTGTTTTATTTCTCCCCTTGAGGGCAGGGGAGAGGGAGAGACTAGTGTTAGGGGAAGAGAAGAGAAGAGAGTGACCCCATTCATCAGATTATTTCTTTGACACTCCCTTCTCTTT
Organism: Potos flavus; assembly: GCA_028534135.1. Classification (NCBI taxonomy): domain Eukaryota; kingdom Metazoa; phylum Chordata; class Mammalia; order Carnivora; family Procyonidae; genus Potos; species Potos flavus. Next base: position 25,346,335 of record CM052898.1, on the reverse strand, counting down.
GAGTGGGAGCTGAAGATGCCCTAATTAAAGCCAGTCTTAACTGCAAGAGGCTGGAATACGGGATCTGGAAACTTTGAGTTGGCTCTTGCAAGTACCTTCAAATGCTTTTGCAGTGAAATGGAAGGTGTTCTGGCGTTGGAGCTCATTTTCTCAGTCATACAGGAGCTTTCTTCTGGGGCGGAGCCCTGGCAAAGGGAGGCTGTTAGCTAACTGTTCTGTCCGCATTTGCTTTCTGCTGGATTTCCAGTGCCTGGAGCTTCCCTGAAAGTACAAATGCGCTTACTAAGGCTCTGCCCCCTTTTTTTTTTTTTATCCCACTCAGCTACTGCAGATGCCATATCTGCTCAGCTTTCATCATTGATCCAACAGTGGAGGCAATTATAGCCGGGTCACAAGTGACTCAACTGGGTTTCTTCGTTATATCTGATTAGGTTCAGTCCTAATAAAGACTGGGAAGGGGGTAGAATTTCCCTATAGGGTTCTACACACCCGACTCAGGCTTTGGCTCCTCTCAATGCTTTTGACCTCTCCAAATAAATAGCTCTCTCCTGAAAAGGAAGCAGTGTGTAAGGGAGTGGACTCTGGGGACGGAATGGCTGAAATTAAATTCCCACCTAGAGTAAGGGTAAGTTACATGATCTCCAGGTACTTCACTTTCCTCATTTGTGAAATGGAGGTAATAATAATAATACAGCACACATCAGATTGTGATGATTAAATGAAATTTTGCATAGAGAGTACTTAGCACAAAGATGGATGCACAAGAATATACACATACAAACACACAGAGGATCTGCATACAGGCAATGTATATACAAGCATACAATATGCACATAAACGAATATAATTATTTTTTCCTGGCTACATCTTCCTTTCTCTCCCTACTTCAACACTTTCTCTATGTTCCAAGCTCTCTTTCTACCAGTGCTATCCAAAACAAATATAATGCAAGCTATATGCGTTATTTTACATTTCTAGCAGCCACATTAAAGAAAGTAAAAATAAGGTAAAATTAATTTTAATTAATATTTAATATTTTCACCCAATACAGACAAAACATTATTGCAATGTATAATACATATAAAATTTATTAAGAAGATATTTCCCTTTTCTAAACTAAGTCTTTGCAATCTGAAATGTGTTTTGCAGTTAGAGTGGCTCATTTTGGACTAGCCATATCTCAAGTGGTCAACAGCCACATGGTGCTAGAGGCTACTGTAACTGACAGCAAAGCCTGTCCCATCGCCCTCCTTTAATGAAAATTTACCAATGCAGGATTACTCCTTCGGGACCCATTATCAGCTTTGGATTCTTTCATTCATTCAGGAAGTGGTTAAGTGTCTCTTATGTGTCAGGCACTGTATTGAGTGTTATGGATACAAAATGACATAGTTCTTGTTATGGGGTGTATTGTATCCACCTGACTCCTATGTTGAAGTCCTAACACCCAGTGAATATAACCTTATTTGGAGACAGAGGCTTTACAGAGGAAAACAAGCCTAAATGAGTTCACTAGCGTGGGTCCTAATGCAGTGTGATGACGCTGTCCTTATAAAAGGGCGAAATTTAGACAGACATGCAGGGGGAATGCCATGGGAAGACAGACATTCTGTTGAGAGCAGAATGAATTGGGAGGGAATCAGGAAGGCCCCTCTTAGGCCTCTCAGGTAGGAAATGAAGAGCAACTGAGGAGAGAAGAGTGAGCTGGCGGATGTGTGTATTTGTGGGCAAAGGAGAAGAATTTATCAGTGTGACTCTTATGGCAGCTGCCTGGAAGGATAAGGATGCTGCCTTAGATAGGAAAGAGGAGCCCTAATGACTTCACCCCACCTGCTGTTCCCTCTCCCGAATTAGGGCATGTGGCACAAACATGAAGGAATCCTGCAGTCTATCATCAAGTTCAGGAAGACAACGCAGCAAGGGAAGATGGTTTCACCAATGTTCTCCCAAAGCAGTGATTCCATCTCACATGCATATTAGTTTTGTCCTAAATTATTTTTTATTTTTTTATTTTTTTTATTTTTGTAAAGATTTTATTTATTTGACAGAGAGAGAGAGAGATCACAAGTAGGCAGAGAGGCAGGCAGAGAGAGAGGGGGAAGTAGGCTCCCTGCTGAGCAGAGAGCCCGACGCAGGGCTTGACCCCCAAGACCCTGAGATCTTGACCTGAGCCGAAGGCAGAGGCTTTAACCCACTGAGCCACCCAGGCACCCCTGTCCTAAATTATTTTTAACTCCAATCTGGAATCCCAAACGGCATCCAAGTACAGGTATGCTGGGCTTGATTAACTTATGTGGGGATTTTTTTTTTTTTTTTCTGCGCTCTTGATCCTTCTACTTTGTTGACTCGATTAGGAGTATTTCCCCATATTGGGCTTTCCAGAAGTGGTACAATGAAGAGGGAGAAAGAGTATCTCCATGTTTTGGTTTGTAAATTGATTGAAACACTGTCTGTTTACAGAACACCCACAAATTCTGTAAAAACAGTATTGAGTGCTTGATACCAGCTCCTCCTATGGCTGTTAAAATTTTGTGGCACCATTTTAGAAGTTCAAGAGTGCCATGTCTGTCTGGTATTAGCTTTGTGCAAGAAGAAGAAGTCATCCTCAGTAATTACACCCACTTGTCAATGACAGTAACTTTAATTTTCGTGTAGCAAATCCATCATCATTAGGACTAAGTCCAATTCAGAGTGGGCAGATGAAAGAAAGCCTGCCAGATGAAAGACCAAATTAGGGATCTGAGTTAGAGTCAAAAATTGAAGAAAACTTTTGTATGAATAAATAGAACCCCAAAGGATACCAGCAGACTTCCTTGGATATCATTAAATCATAGGTGTGTCAAATGGAAGTCTAGCGTACACTCACGTGAGTAAGGCACAGACCGGCATCTCCCAGCTACCATTTGCCAATGGTGACTGGTAGAACACATTCAGAGAGCAAGGGAGCAGTATTCTCTGAGAGTAAAGAATGAAGTTACCCTTTCTTACTGAGGCCAGGAGAAATGTCCCAGGACGATTGGACTGTGGGATCATAGCGTCCTATTTTATTTTCTGAAGCTCAGGTGTAATGATCTGAAATTGTCTTCTTTAACTTTCTTGTTTATTGCCTTTTCCCCGCTGGTATGTTAGCTTCAAGTAAGCAGAGACCTCATTTGATTTATTCGATGTTATATCCCCATTATCTAAAATCTTGCCTGACCTGAAGTAGGTGTTCAGTAAGTAGGTAGAAGGAATCAATGAATTTAAGAGTTAAATCCTGCAGCACCTGGGTGGCTCCGTCCGTTAAACATCTGACTCTTGGTTTCTGTTCGGGTCATGATCTCAGACTCCTGAGATCGAGCCCTGTGTCAGGCTCTGCACTCCGTGCAGAGTCTGCTTGAGAGTCTCTCTCTCCATCTGACTCTCCCCCTGCTCACACTCTCTCTCTCTCTCTCAAGTAAATAAATAAATCTTAAAAAAAAAAAAGTGTTAAATTCTACAGCATGATGAACTGGTGTTGCTTGGCTAAACATTCTCTGTGTTGCCAGGAATTCACTTGTGGACACATAATTCTGGATGAGGGGACTTGCAAAGGGAGGTACTTTGCTATAACGATGGGTCAACTGGATTGAACATTGTGTTATATGTTGTGACTGGCTTGTTGTGAGTTTTTACTCATCTTTGAAAATTGCACCTTTGGCAACTAAGAAAAAAAATACGATCTGGCATTTCATCTCAGTAGGATTTGCCTGCTTGTCGTCTTAGAGTAACACATTATGTGACCTTTGTCAGTATCCTTTCACTGTGCCACTTTAGCCTAGGAGCCACTAGATCAAATCTATCTCAGAGCCCTGTAATTCATTCTTACTCCCTCCCTGGGGTTTGCCACTTCTAAGATTTCTCTCTTCAGCTTGCCATTAATCCCACTGGAAAAACAAAACAAAACGAAACAAAAAAACTGGCATTAGAATTCAATTTCAGCTTCCTGGTGGGACAGGCCAAATGTCAGCAATCTTTGAGGACTATAGAAATATGTTCCCAGGAGCTTTCTCAAATCCATACAACAGCATCTCTAGCTGTGAGCTCTAATGCCAGTTCCTTACACTGGAAGTCAAAAAATATGCCCATTGATTTCCCTTAGATTAACTACAGAACCATTCTCCATTCCCACTGAGAGTTTCCTCCCTGGATTAGGTGACTCTGGTAGAAAAGGAGTCCCTTAAAGCAACTTAATCTTCAGAGTTTATTAAGTAGAGTCACTCAGTTGGAGTCTGAACCATCGGAACAAACTCCTATAGGTTTACTGAAAAGTTGAATCAGGGTGTTCACACCTGAATTCATTTAAAAAGCAAGCTGCCTTAATACCTTGTAAATAAATACTACTGTCAAATCTCACAAGATTTTAGTATGTTACATAATAGGCTTATCTCTATAAAAAGATTTGTCAGAACAGGGTGCTGACATAATGTTGGCGTGCTTGAGAGCATGGGATCCCGGGCCAAGATGTCTCAGCTCAGATTCTACTTACTGGCTGTGCCAGCCTGGTCAAGTGATGTCATCTCTCTGTGCCTCAGTTTCTTCATCTGTGAAATGGGGCTAAGGGTATTGCACTAGTCCCCTTCCAAGTGTTCAGGAGTTATGTGTGACTAGTAGCTACCATACTGAACAATGCAGATAAAACATTTCCATCTTTGGAGAAAGTTCTATTGGACAGAGATCATCAGAAACAGACTTAATATCATTGCAGTAACTGGCATTTCCTTTGCTCTCACCCAGTCAGTCACCAGGTCCTCCTGAGTTCATATTTTTCATGTATGTACCCTTCTCTCTGTTCTCATCATCGGTTTATTCCTTGATGACACAGCTCAACTGGTCTCCTGATGTCTCTCTTCCTCAGTGTTATCCTCTGGAACTTCCCAGACTGAGCGCCATAGCACTTGTCTTATTCTACCTCTCTTGGGTTCAGGTCACAGCATTGGGACTGGTCATGATCCTTCAGGGTTTTCAAAGGCAGAGACCACATTTTATTTATTTTTGTGTCTCCCACAGTCCTGCTCATGTAACAGGCATTTAAATGTTCACATGACTGAATGAATTGATGAATAAATGAACAAATTTTCCTCTGCCAGGGAATGGGCTATATCTAGTTCCTAGTGATTCTGCAAGGCACCCTCCTCTGAGCTGCTTCTGTGCCCCAAGGCAGTGCCTACAGGTATGAGCCTGTGGGTACCTGCTGTGAAATGATGACAAGGAGGGCATCTCTTCCAGCCATCACTTTGCCCTCAGGCTTTATGGTCTCCCGCCAGAGGCCAGGAGCTATGCGCCTGTTCATGTTCTATTCTTACCTGTGCCTTTAGGTAGGGTAGCCCTGGGCCCCTATACTAGGATCTTTTAGTTCTGGACCCCCATTCCCCACAACCACATCACTAATAATAATAATAATAACTTTTCCCCAAAATTGCTTTTCTCTCTTGTCCTAGAAGAATATTGTGAATGAAACTGCAGTTTCTGGGATCCCACTAAGGTCCCTATGCTGCCTCTACCACTTACTAGCTGTGTAGCCTTGGGGATATTGCTTAAGAAGTCTGTGTGGCATCTTCTCAACCATAAACTAAGGATAATAATGGTACAGCCCTTTAGAGTTACTCTGAGAATTAAGGGAGACAAAGCATGTGTAGTACAGGCCTGAAGCATGGTTAGAACTAAATAGAGGTTATATTGTTAGAATTCCTACTTTAATGACACCAGTGAGTCATAGGATTAGCTCCCCAATTCCTTCCTTTAAAATACAAGAATCATCCCTAACAGAAGAGAGCCACCATCCGGGATTGAGTTATGATAATGATAATAATGAGAACTAAGATTTTTTGAAGGAGCACTTACTGTGTAGCAGATAGTAGTCCAAATGCCTGACCTGCATTATCTTATTTAATCCCTGAAGGAATCCAAGAATGAGAGCACCCAGGATGAAAATCACAATGCCTTTTTATAACCTAGTCTCCAAAGTCACAAATCAGTACTTCTGCAGAATTCTGTTTCTTTGAAATGGGTCATTACTTAGGCTCCTCCTCTAGAAGAGAAGACTTTGTAGATGCATTTTTAAAAGCAACAAAGAGATATAAAACATATTTCTTACTGTCGGTTATGGTCTAAAAAGTTTGAAAGTCCCTTCTCTAGGTTGACTATATTATCTCATTTATCATATAAAAATCATGGATCCATAGAATGGTAGAGATAAAGGACCCATAGAGGTCATATAGACCTTTAGAATAAGGGGTTGGCAAACTTTATCTATAAAAGGTCGGTTAATAAACATTTTAGGCTTTGTGGGCCATATGGTCTCTATTGCAGCTCAACTCTGCTCTGATACTGCAAATGCAGCCATAGACAATGTGTAAACAAACAAGGGTGTCTGTGTTCCAATAAAACTTTATTTCTAAAAATAGACCATTGGCCACATTGGTTCACTCTGTATCTAGATAATGTTGATCAACCCTGGCTTTACAGTAGACTTGAGGATTTTTTCTTAATGACCCATGTCTTGGACACATATCAGTCCAAATAAATCAGAATCTCTTGAGGGTGAGCATCCAGATATCAGTATTTAAAAAAAAAAAGTACTCCCTAGGTGATGCCAAAGTGGTAAGAGCTAAGAAGAACCACTGATGTAGGAGGTGACCATGCTAACTTGAGGAAACTGAGGCCTGGCAGGGTGAAAAGATGAATCACACCCCCACTGGATTAGTGCTAGGACTTTCTGGTATTTATTAGGAAAAGGAGTCCCATTGCTGCATTTGACGTATCAGAAACTATGTGTGAATGTTCCTGCACGGGACATACCTGGGTGGACCTTGCGAAGCGGCTTCCAGAAGAATTGTTTAGCTGATAAAAAAAAAGTATGAAGAAACTTGAATCCAAGACAAGTGTGAGGCCTGGATTCACCACTCAGTGACTTTGGTGGGTAAATTCACCTCTCAACTCCCTCTTTTCTCATTCATGATGTAATAGCGAGCATTTTGAAAATTTATTGTATGAGACGATAGGCTAAATGCTTAAAGTACTTTCTCTGTCTTAACTATTAGAAGAGCCCCATGAAGTGGAGGATGTTAGGGTGTCCGTTTTTGAAGAAGAGAAAACTGAGGATGAAAACATTTAAGTAACTTTCCCAAGATCCCATAACCGGGAAGTGATTCAGGCAGGATTCCAACCTAAGTCTTTGCATCTCCAAAGCCCAGGCGCTTGACTGTCTTACTATATCTCCCAAGGTTTTGGTAAGGATCAAATCAGATAATCTGTAAAAACGGGTTATAGGCTCTAAAGCACTCTACATATGTTAGGCATTATTATAGGAGTTCAGTTTTCACAGTCAAGGATATCGGAGGTGCTCTGAGAATGTAATCCATCAGAACACCCTCCGATGCACCGAGCGCTGTCTGGTCAGCCCCAGGCCCCCTGAGAAATGGGGACGTCTCTCTACATCCCTGCACAGAGACAGAGGTGGGGACCTATGTCCACAGCGCAGTGCTAATGAATACAGGCCATTCTGCCTCTAGGTGGCTGTGTCTCTATCTCTGTCTTCTCTCTCCTGCCGCAGAACCTCTTCACTGTCATTAATAGGGTTTTCACCCCCATCTCCCTATTGTTTCGGGTTGTCTGTTCAATGAAGAGATTGGAGCCCTTTGCCAGGAGGCCCTCCTCTTGCTGTCACCTGCCCCCTATGCCAGGCCGAGCCCTGCTCTGCTCGGCTGTGGCAGCACCCACTGTGCTTCATATGCCTCCTGTGTGAGGCAGGGCCAGCCAGGGGACAGAAACCTGGCCAGTTACAGAGCGGATCTAATTGAAAAGATTACTAGCTGTTTTTAAAGTTGTTAAATAAGTAACTGCAAAAGTACAAAGTACTTTGTAAGGGGCACCTGGGGGGTTCAGTTGGGTAAGTGTCTGACTTTGGCTCAGGTCATGTTTTCAGGGTCCTGGGCTCCATCCCAGAGTCAGCTCCACGCTCAGTGGAGAGTCTGCTTCTTCCTCTCCCTCTGCCCTTCCCCCTCGCTCCTTCACTCTTTCTCTCTCTCAAATAAATAAAATCTTTTTTTTAAAAAAAGTAAAAAGAACTTCAAGCTGTCATAGAAACGGCAACTGGAGGGAGGGAGCAGCCAGCACTCCTAGAGTTGCAGGAGCAAAGAGAATGGGTTGGAATTAAACAGATTTAGAAGTTTAAGGGAGGGGGCTGCACAGAGCTGCAACTCGGAGGGTCCTGGACACTGGTGCTGGTGTCTCTGCGGTCGGAGCTTGGAGGTGCCCAGACCTCGAGGAGGGGATGCTGGTTTCCCTGAGGGAGGTATGGTGAGGAGATGGGTTCTGAGTTGAAAATGTTACACACTGGATTCAGCAGCTGCTGGGAGAAGGCACTGTTGCTGCCAGGAGGAAGACGTTTTGCTGGGGTGCAACTCACAGCAAAGGCAGCAAACAGGAGGGAGCAAGTACCTTCTCCCTCTTCCACTCTGCAGCCTTCTGCTGCTGGCAGAGCCTATGGAGCAAATGGTAAAGCAGAAAAAAGGGTTTGCAGACTCCCAGCCCCAGTGTCACACAGCAGAGTATAGAAAAATGGGTTTAGAGCTGATAGACAATCAATTATTAGCCCGATTTACTTCCTCGATTATTGGGCATCTAAACACACTCTTCTATGATACTGATTTCCATACGATCACAGAACTATGCCGTTTGCATCTCATAAGACATAAGGATCCTTCATACAAAAAAACCCAAAAAACCAGAAACATTCTCATCCTTTCCCGAAAATGAAGGGATGCAAACTTCCCACAATCATTATATCCTTCTCTGGGCTCTATTAATTCCTAGTAAAATTCAACCAGTCTCATCTGTATTTTCTGTTAGGTAAAGACTAAATTGTAAAGTTAACCTCTAACGAACTCGTATAAAATGATGAGGGGAATGAAAAACCAAGACTTGGAAACCAGCAGAACTCAAAATTCCAAGACAGGAAGAAACAGGCTGTGGGGGAGTAACAGTGGGAAGACAGTCCCATTGTCACCCTTGATTTCCGCACCCTGAGCTCTGGTGTTGAGGGAGACAGCACCACGTCGTTCTCTGATTTAAAGCATCTATTCTAGAAGACAGAACCCCATTCTTTTCAGGTGCCTATTGCTAACTGGCAATGTGACTGAGTCTGCAGTAAACCGTGCCAAATTTGGGTTGGCAGGAAGGAAGGCCAGTTCCTTCCGTGTGTGGGGTAAGGGTGGTACGGAAAGACGAGTTAACTCCATGGGCAGGAATCCATTGCTCCACTTCCTGTGCTGGGAAATGAGTTCCTCCGCCAGATGCAGTGCTGGGCAGAACATCCTGATGGTGGATCAGGCATTCCGGGAGTCTGTAGCGGTGGTGCTGGCGGGATCGCACTGGCAGAGAAAGAAAATTCATATACACAATATGTGTATATAGAGTAAGGATCGGGGCACCTGGGTGGCTCAGTGGGTTAAGCATCTGCCTTTGACTCAGGTCATGATCCCAGGATCCTGGGATCAAGTTCCATGTTGGGCTCTGTGCTCAGCAGGGAATCTGCTTCTCCTCTCCCTCTGCCTGGTGCTTCCCCTGTTTGTTTTCTCTCTCTCTCTGTCAAATAAATAAATAAAATCTTAAAAAAAAAATAGAGTAAGGACAAATTTCTGATACCTCCTTGATGGAAGGCGTCTAATGTAGTCAATCTGCTATCCGGTGGCTGGCTGGTCCTCCCAGGACATGGTGTAATATTAAGGACTCAGTGTTGGTCTCTGCCATTGGCCGATTAGGCACTCAGCAGTAACATTAGCACTGCTCATGTTATTAAGCCCTGTGTAGCATCTGTCCCTGCCACCATGGCTACTTTGCACATGGTTGGCCAGGGGAAGAGGCTGATTGACATGGACAGAACATGTCCTTTTGTCCACCTTGTTAGTGCTCCTGTGGTGGTCTTCTGATGGATTATCACATGAAACACGAATGGAATGTGGATGCATTTCATGCATTTCATGTTAGAGCTGATGAACATAAATTTAGCAGATGTGATTATAAAGTGACGAATGAAGAAATTCAGATATACTATTGGTAGCTCATCCTGACGATAGAAGTGGAGGGAAATGGAAGTTTGACTATTTCCCCCACTCATTTATTCATCAGATATGTATTGAGAATCTGCTCTGTGCCTAGCATGATGCTAAGTGCTGGGGTTACAGCTAATGTTGTAATAGATCTGTCCCTGTCCTTAGAGTGTGTAGCTTACAACCTAGGGTGAGAAACAGACAGTAAAAAACTCAAGTGAATACACAAGATAATCCTGGCTTATCAGAATGACCAGAAGGGAAATGAACAGACTGATGGAATGAAGAGCAGTGGGGTGGGAGGTAACCAGCACTACATTAGCTAAAGTGATCTAGAGGACCCCTCCGAGGACATGAATTTGAACCGAGACCTGAAGGATAGAGAGGCACCAGCATGGAAACAGAAAGGGGCTGAGTGTCCCTAACAGAAAGAAGAGAAAATGTAGGGCTCTGGGTTGGGGAAACACTTGATGTTCCAGAAATTTGAAAAAAAACCAAGAAGTTCAATGAGGAGGGAGTGTGACTCAAGATGCTATTAGAGAAGTTAGTAAAGAACAGAATATCTATGGAGAGGCCATGGTTATTCTAGAAACAAGTGAGAAGAGACATTGATATGTTCCAGTCTGAGCATGACATGCCCACATGTAAATTTGTAATTTACATTATAAAGATGACAACTCTCCCTAAATTAATTAACAAATTCAATATACTCCTAATAAAAATACCAACAGATTTTGTTATTTAAAAGGAAAAAAAAATATTCTGTGCAGCTGTATGTAGAGACTATAGTACAGGGGCCAAGACTCAAAGCTGGGAGACCAGGTAGAATGCTAACATACGGTCCTGGCAAGTAATAATGGTAGCTGAGGACAAGATGGTGACCATTGGAATTGAAACGTGTGGCACCCTTATTCATCTTATAACTGGAAGTTTATGCCCTTTTACCAGCCTATTGCTATTTCCCCACCTACCTACCCCCAGTAAAGATCCAGTGTATCACATGGTGACTATAGTTGATAATATTGTATTGTATAGTTGAAATTTGCCAAGAGCGTAGGTAGAACTTCAGTGGTCTCATCAAAAAGAAATAAAGGAAGGAGGGGAGGAAGGAAGGAAAAAGAAACAAAACAACAACAAAAACAAAAATGTAAATATGCGAGGGGATGGATGTGTTAATTAACTCTATGGTAGAAATCCTATCACAGTGTATATGTATATCAGATCATCACGTTGTATACTTTAAATATATTTCAATATTGTCAATTATATCTCAATTTAAAAAAACAGAAAAGAATGACATCCTTCAAGAATATGGTTACAGGATCAGGTTCATGTTTGCAATACGCCAATAGGATGTGAGCTTATTGGTTCCAACTCATTTTCAGAAGACTGGAGCAAAATATGGGTTTTATCTCCTGAGCCAAGAAATAGGTCTATCTTCTGAGCCAACTCTGATCATATGGTAGCTTTGGTAAGCAATTTTGGGGCTTGATGGGAAAGAGTGCAGAAATGAATTAGTGGTGTCTGCTCTGATGCAGAAGAAAAATGTGGTAGGACGTATGCCAGGTATTGTCTTCTCTGGATCAGATGGTTCTTTTCTACCTACCGGTTCCTATCCTTTGTTGAGCATAAGAATTCTCTTGGAGGTAGAGCAAAAATGCAGGAAGTGGAGCCCCATCCCCTAGAAGTTCTGATCCAAAGATTTGGGATGAGATCTGAGCATCTATCTTTTCAAACTCTCAGGTAATTCTGATACATACCAGAGTCTGACAAACTAGTCTAAAATGCTGTCATCTGTATGCTACAAAGAATGGTATTAGCAAGTCAGATGATGGATGCTACATGACAATGTTTTTTTAAAAAATCTGTGTGCATCTAGACATATATGTGTGTGTGTATATATATACACACATATATATATGTTTTAAAAACGAAGACCACGTTGTTGAAATGATCATGCTTTCCATTCATTTACTATATTAACCCAGTGACTTCTAGGAGAGGAAATGACATTACTGGCTGCTGTTGGAAGAATCATTTTTGAGGTGTGTCTTATTCTGTGTGCAGGTGGATATACATTTAAGAAATTCTGTAACAAGTCCGGTGGGATTCTCTCTCTCTGTCATTCTCACTCTTGCTTTCTCTCTGACTCATGCAGTGGTCCTGTCTAACCACAGATCTAGATTCCCAACCTGCAGCCCTAAGGTCCAGGGCGCCGGTGAGGCTGGTAGGTCCTGAGCAGAACTTGGTGGGTAGCAGTTGGCTCACGACAGTGCTGCAGTGAAAAGAGAGACAACTCAGGTGCTTCTTTTTAATTTATACAGAGAAGATGAGAAATGGCCTTTGGAGCCACTACATTTTATTGCCACGTCAGGCACTGACATCTCCTGTGGCCTTGGAAAGTTATTTAGTGACTCAGTTTCAGTCTCCTAGTCCATAAAGAAAGGAGACTGCTGTTCACTTTGGAGGAATGTGATGAGGAAGAAACTGAGAAGTTCTGGGTGGCTGCAACGTTAGCAGCAAGGGTCTACTGTTGTAGGTAGTCCCTCATCCATTGCATGAGCACCTACTGTGTGCTGGCTGTGTTCCCAGCACTAGTGCTCTAGCCATGAAGATCAGACTCTGGTCCTCCTTCCACAGAGCAAGAGGAGAGTGTCTCGAGCAGGATTTGTGATGGCAGTTAATGTTAATGGTGTGTTTCTAAACCATGTTTATAGTTAATCATGCAAATCTCCAGGTCCCTCATCTTGAGTACAGCATCATATCATCAGATCATTGGCAAAACTCATCAATAGGGTCTCCTTTTTTTTTTTTTTAAGATTTTATTTATTTATTTATTTGACAGAGAGAGATCGCAAGTAGTCAGAGAGGCAGGCAGAGAGAGAGGGGGAAGCAGGCTCCCTGCTGAGCAGAGAGCCCTATGCGGGGCTCGATCCCAGGACCTTGAGATCATGACCTGAGCCGAAGGCAGAGGCTTTAACCCAGTGAGCCACCCAGGTGCCCCACCAATAGGGTCTCCTTAAACACATATTTGGCAGTGAGAATACTTGGGTAGCCAGCAACTTAAACTGATTCCAGCTAACTTAAATGATAGCACTTATTAGGGAAGAGCTGATCAGTCCCACCTGGGGAATGCCAAGAACAGGACCGCTTGGAAGGCGACAGTAGCAGGGGTAGCTAGGCGGCATCTTCAAGATGCTGCCATCTGAATGATGCAACTCCAGTTTGATTCTGCCCTTGCACTCCTCTGCTTACATTTAAGATTCTCAGGGGAAGCTCTGCTTGGCTTTATAGGGTCTTATGCCCATGTTTTAGCCTGCGCAGGAGAAGGGGGCAGTGAGTGGGAAGGCTGTACCTTGCCTGAGGCTACTATTTCACCAGAACAAGATGAAATTAGGGTGTGGTGGTTCACTAAAAGCAATGTAGTGCCCCATTTCCGGAGAAAAGAAGACAAGCAAGAAACAGCAGCTTTCCACCCTACGTGTTATATGCTGTATCGTGCAGAACTATGACCGTGGTTGGAGAAGCTTAAGTGGTTGATGTCAAAATGGCAGGGTGGATTCACAAAACCGAAGCCACACATCCAGGCACAGCCCCAAACCAGGTTTCTCATTTTAAAAATATGGATGAATGTATGCCTGATTCCAGAGTGTCACTGATGGCCATGAGAAGGACCGGTCTCTCTCCACAAGTATGTTCTAGCAAATGACCTGGATGATTTTAAAACAACTCTTTCTGATCTTTTAGTTTCTATACTCTTCACTTCCTATCCTCTGATACTCAGAAACCCTGGTGAGAAGCCTTTATGTAATTCATGTAATAGATTAAAATACATCATTCCTCGACTCTCTCCTTTTCCCCTCTGAATCTGGCATCACCTCTGTAGAGTCCTCTTAATTCAGTGGTCGTGCCTCAGGCAACAGCACTGACACTGTAGTACATACCCTCCCATCTCAAACTTCCCTGCCTCCTGCCATTCCTAATACGTTACTCTCTTGATCTGCCTCCTTTGCTCTGGTTGCTCCCTCTCGGACTCCTTGGTGGTTTCCTCATCCCTCTTGCCGCAGACTGAATGTTTGTGCCACACTCCCTCCAAAGTTCATATGCCGAGCCCAGTCCCCACAGTGATATTTGGAGTCAGGTCCTTTGGGATTAGGTCACGAGGGTAGAGCCCTCAGGAATGGGATCAGTGTCCTTATAAAAGAGACCCCAGAAACCTTCCTTGTCCTTCCTGATGTGTGAGGACACAGTGAGAAGATGGTCATCTATGAACTAGGAAGCAGAGCCTCACTAGACAGAATCTGCCAGAGCCTTGCTCTTGGGTTTCTCAACCTCTATTACTATGATAAATAAATTTCTATTGTATATAACCCTCCCAGTGCATGGTATCTTTTCATAACAGCTGGAATGAACTAAGGCGCTCTTAAATGTAGCTCTCCCTGTGGTTCTTCAATGGTCTTGTCTCTCTCTCTAGTCTCTCAGCCTTAGAGACCGTCCTTCCAATGCTATCAGCTCCCTTCTATCCAGGTGATTCCCAATTCCCTGCCCTTTGCTTCAGTCGCTCCATTATGGCTTAATCTCATATTTCTAACTAATCTGCCCCATATCCTTAACTCAACATATCCAAAATGAGCTTATCACTCACCTCAGCAGACCTATTCCTCCTTTCAGATTTCTAATTTCTAAAGTCATATATTCAGGAAGCTAAAATAAGAACTGCAAAATGTCATTCCTTTCACCCCTGCCTCTTAGTTACCTGCCCAGACCCCTGGGCTTTTGCTCTTAGCCTGGTTCAGATCTTATGATCTTGAGCCTCTGGTATTATAGTCAACTGCTAGTTCCATTCCTGTCTTTGAGCACTCTTTGTTCTTTTTCATCTGCTCTGGTTTCTTACGCCCAAACTAAGATATACTTTTGCTCATGTCACTCCCCACCCCAAAAATCTTTTAAATTCTTCCTCTATTTAAAGCAGGGGTCATCATCTCAAATGCTGACAGTCAATGAAATGAGTGAAGTGAGTTTGGTGTAAGAAAATTCAACTTTGTTGTTTGTGACCCTCGGTATAAGAACAAATACAACCTAGTATAAGAACAAATACAATCTAGTATAAGAGCAACGCAACCTTGCATCTTACTAGAGATTATGATTCTCTACCACAAGAAAAATGCGACAATAAATCACAACTTCCTTTTGCCCCTGGTGTGTTGTGAACTCAAATAGGGAGTAGTGGGGACTGTGGCCAACTGGAGAATGAGCACCTCCCTAATGAGGATAATTGCTAATTGGCTCCAGCTTCAGCAGGATCATAAGCCTATTGTTGACAGATCTTCCAGACTTTTAGGATAAGTTAAAAATCAGTATTAAAAAATATACTGCGCAGGGAAATCAAAACCCATCTTCCCTCTAAACTTGGCAAACTCTTTGAAATCTTACCCATCCTGCCCACCTTAGGAGATACTTCTTCCTAGAAGCTTTTCCAGTTATTAAAAGTGAAATGTATCTCCTGGAAAAGATGACCCGAGAAGCTATTAGCACATTTGCATGAATTGATTTACCAACCAGAAGCCAAACCTAAGGCTTTGAAAGATTAGAACAAAGGTCGGATAAATTTTGACGACTTGGCAGAAAGAAATTCTATGTCGAGTACACTCGTGTCCAAAGGATTATACAAATACATCATCCAGATACAAATTAATATATTGTGTTTTGTTTTATGCCCTACAACTCCCCCCCCCCCCAAGAATGATGGAGAATTGGCTGTATTTTACAAAACTGATTCAGTTATCACTCAGGGAGTCCTAGGGCACTAACATTCAAGTGAAGGTCTTGGCTGACACCCAACCTGTATTTCTGGGCATCGGTTTTCTTCTCCTTCCACACTTTTTACAGCATTCGGAGGTCATTATCTCAAGATGACATTGTATTCTCTTGGCATTATCTCTTAATTATGTTTACATTATGATTTTAAAGTTCCTTGTATACGATCTCTTTAGGTTTCCATTTCCTATTATAGAGAAAGTGTTTATAAGTCATCTAAGGTAATATAGAAAAAAGGGAATGGAAGAATGCTTTTTTTTTTTTGCAGTTAAGTGCAATGTAGAAAAATTAATTGCACTGTTTTGCTTAGAGAAAATACTGCTCTGACAAAATCAAACATCAGCCATTCCTTATTCGAGAATTATTCATTGTTAGAACTAGGAAATTTTTCTACAAATAAATATCACCAAAACTTTTGAAAGCTATCAAATCACAGCCTAGTAACAAAGGAAGTAAAAAACAATTTATTTGTCACACTGTCATTCACATTCTGGAATAAGAATAATATTCCGGGGCTCATTTAGAGAAAATTGCTGCCAGTGTCAACTCCATTTCTCTTCTTCCTCTCTTCCTATACTGCCTCTCCCTGCTACTGTGGACAGTTTGGGAACAGTGGGTTACAGTATCCCCAGTTCCTTCTGGTGATAGACGTCAGGAACTGATGGACATTGTTGGGTTGATCATGAGAAAGGAGAGCAAGATGACATGGGGCCTCTGAGCACGGAAAGTTCTCAAAGGTCAGCCTGCGAAAAATCTTTTCAAACCTGAAAGCTTCCTTACAACTTAGATGACAAGAGATGGTAACGGACTAGAGCAAGATATTTACAGATGGTAAGACCAAGAACAAAATGAGACTTGGCTGGGTGGGAGGCTCAGAAGAGTTGCCAGCCAGTGAGAGAGCACAGATGTGGGAAGCAAGGCCTAGAAGTTAGGCCTGAATCTGTGTCCACCTTCCTGTTTGCAGGGCACATAGTAGGCACAACATAGATATTAGATGATCTGGGGGCATCTTGGTGGCTCAGTCGGTTAAGTGTCTGCCTTCGACTCAGGTCATGATCTTGGGGTCCTGGGATCGAGCTCTGTGTCAGGCTCCCTGCTCAGTGGGGAGTCTGCTTCTCCCTCTCCCTCTGCTGCTCCCCCTCAACTTACGCTCTCATTCAAACAAATAAATTAAATAAATAAATTAACAACAAATAAATAAATTAAAATCTTTAAAAAATATTAGATAATCTGAATAAGAAGAATAATACAGAAATATCTCCCACTTTCTGATCAGTTTTGGTCATTAATTAACCACAGCAATGTTATTAAGTAGAGACTGATGTATGTACCCATTTTATACATAAGGAACTGAAGGCCACAAAACTCAGTTCTCATTTGTTCTCAGTTCTGCCCCCAGGGGACATTTGCCAATGTCTACAGACATTTTTGGTTATCGCAGTGGGGGGAAAGGGAACCCAATGGCCTCTATTGGCTAGAAGCCAGGTATGCTGCTAAACATCCTACAATGAATAAGGCAGGCCCTACAAAAAAGAACTATCCATTCCAAAATGTTAGTGGTGCTAAGATTGAGAAACCGTGATGAAATGCTGGAAATTTTTTTATTAAGCCCTAATATCTGCTCCCAAACATATTCTAACCACAGTGCCTTAGCACCTCACCAATGTAATGTCATGACACACGTAGCATAGCGTGTGCTCACTAAATAGTTGTTGAATGAATGCATGACAGGATTAGAGGAATGATTTGCCCTGGGAGTTTTTCTTTGCCTTTCTGGACCTCAATTTCCTCATCTGTAAAATGGGTATGACTTATTCCGGTGCTACCTACTTCACAGCAGCACCATTCAGGTGAGATAATGTCCTTGAAAATTCTTTGTTAACTGTAAAAAAAAAGAAAAAAAAAAGTCTAATAAGAGATTTTACCGTAGGCCTGTTGAGTTGGAAACACAAAGAAATGCGAAAGGTAACCAGGAAGCAACAATAAAATCTCTTCATGCACATGTTGAAATTGAGGGACAAGATTTGAAAATACACAATAGATAACAGGAACAGAAAGATTCCGTAGTCGTGATACTCACTCCTGAAAACTGCAAATGTTCAAACCAACCCATCCGGGCCCTAAATTCCTGGTACCTCTGGGGTCTCACCATCCTCCTGCCTGATTGTTTACCTTCTTGTCATTTAATTAAAACCAAGAAGAAGTTCCTTTAGTTGGCAGCAGTTAAGTGCTATTCCTTAGAATTTATTAACAGTCTCCCAATAAAATGCCCCTGGTTGTTAGCAGAAATGATTTCTACTTGAATCAGATGGCACTTTGCAGTATTTCCTGCTCCATTTGGGACTTTCTCACAGATTCCCCCGAGGAGGTCAGTGTGATTTTAGAAACCTATAAACTGATATTGAGGGCAGTGAGTGGGGAATTTTAGCCATTTTCACTTGTTCACTGACATCAGCCCTTTAGAAAAACAAGAACAGATGGGAGAGATTCCTGCCCCCAGTTTGGTGCCCCCCTCAATCCTAATCTACACAAACAAGACTGTTGATCCCTCTTCTCTGCCATAAATAAAGTTCCTCGTGATGTTTTGAGCTCTAAGCCTTTGGCCATAAAGGAAGAAAGCCATTTCTGATGGCAATTCCCAGGCTGTGGTGACAGCTGCTGCAGCTTTGCTGCTTGGTGGCAGCCCACAGCCGTCACCATTATCACAGTTATGTCACTAAGAACGAACATGAGCCCAGCATCTTCTGGGCATCACTCTATGGGAAGGAGCATGAGACCAAAGGGTATGTGTAGTGATGGCAACGTCTCCGGTCCCTGATGACTTAAAATACATCCCTGCCTAGTTACCCAGGGCACCCTAGGACACCCCCTAAGTGAAAGATACTATCAAATTGAGTAATATTAAATCAATGATTAGTTTGAAGTGCACGCTAATTACTGAGTTAGACTTCACTTACTACGAACCACCAAGGTTCCTTCACGAAATATACTCCATAAACAGGACATCAAAAAGTCGAACACAAAAGGAATAGAAACGATAAATCCTCAAGCATATGCCATCATGAAACCTGGGGATTTAAATTAACTCCCCTTGTTTGCAGACTAATCACTTTTTTCCTTACATTATGACTTAGAGTATACATTAACTCCAGTTGCAAGAAAACAAACAAAAAATGCTTCAGAAACTCAAGAGAGGTATCTGTCAGGCTCACAGTTAACTCGTACATGTACTTATGTTGTTTGGAACCAAAGACACCTTCCAGCCCCCTAATGTCAGCTGGTCCACTGACTGCCTCTCCCACCTGACTTTCTGAAATAACTTAGAATAAATGGGTTTTTTGCATGGTTTTTTGGCGCCGTAAGAAAGCGCTGGCATATTATGCTTCTGAAATATTATATAGAGAAAAATAAGCTATTCTGTTTCCCAGAAATACATAGGTTTTGTGGGTTGTTTTTTTCACTCACTGGAATGCAGTTAATTTATTCTCTTGGCACCATTGTTCATTTGTTGTTTTGTCCTGTGTTTCCTCCAAAACTCATTTGTAGTTCTCTCTCCTGTAGTTTTCTCCTGTGTGATCGGGTCACTTCATGCACAAACCCCTAAACTGAAATGTTAGGGTCAGAATATTTTAGGTCCCTTTCTCTTCTAAACATTAGCATCATTATCACCTCTTCTTTGATTTATATGGTATGTTTATACTTCACCAAACACTTGCATAGAGAGTCTGTTAATTATTTGTTTCTTTGAGTATACATTTCTGGATCACTTGTGTCAGGGATGTGTGTGTGTGTGTGTGTGTGTGTGTGTGTGTGTGTGTGTGTGTGTGTTGGCAGGTCAACTTCAATACCTGTGACAATTGGTTAGCTTTATTCTGCTCCATGACCACAACATGCCTTGGTGGCCAGTGTCCATGCTATTGATTATAAAAACTGGACAAAAGAAAGAATCATAAAAGCAAATATGTCATTTCTCTACTTCACACACTTTTATAGCTCATTTTAAACAAGAGGATTAAATAACATGCCTGTTGCAAAATAATATTTTAAAGAATCAGAAAACTACTTACAAGAAAACAAACACCCCCTGTTTCAGTTAGGTGCAAGTACAAAAGAAACTAACCCCCAAGTTTTGGCTTAAAAGAGCAACCATTTTATGATCCGTCATGATTTCGTGAGTTGGTGGGGATTAGGGGGGTGCTGTTTCTGCTCTGTGCGATAGCAGGTGGGCTTGCAGTTGTCTGCAGCGTCCACTCAGCTGAAACATGGAAGGCGGTTTACCATTAATGCTTATGGTCTCCACTCACTGCCTCAGTTCTCCTCCGCACAGCCTCTCCACGTGTATGGAGCTTCACATAGGATGGCAACTCGGCACCAAGAGCCAGGAAATAGAAGCTTCCAGTCCATGCAGGGCTTGGACTCAGAAGCACCAGAGCATAACCGAGCCACATCCTGTTGGCCAAGACAAGTCACCAAGCCAGCCCAAATTCCAAGAGAGAAGAGATAGATTGCACTTCCTATACCAGGAGGGGTGCATGAATCCAGGGAGGAGGGACTGGCCGGAGAACATATTTGGAGACTATTTACTACACTGGACATTTTGACACCTGTATGCCCACTACTTCTCTGTCTTTGTGCATGCATGTGGATATATTTCCATGTCAAAAATGGGTTTCTGTTACTGCCGTGCAGTTATTTCAGTAGCAGGATCCTTTTATCAAATGAAATGTTTCAGGGATTAAAGTCTAAAGCTGCTCTGCTGGAAGTGAGGGTGGAAAGTCTAGAGCCCTCCTCCTCCAGGACCTACAGGAGACCCCAGGACTCAGTAGAACACAGTTTGAAAACCAATGAGTAAAGAATGGTGACTAAAACACATACAAATAATGAGAAAGTCAACCCAGGTCTCTGACTCCACAATCAGAATTCTTGACTATGCTATACTGAGCTCAAAGCCAATTTTCATTTCCATGCTATCTATTATGAATCTCCAGTTAAAAATGAAACCAAGACAATTGATGGTTGATGGGAGAAGCCAAGGGGGCATGTTAACTCTTTTATTCTTTGAGATTTCTTTGTCCTCTCGTACGATTTTAAATTAGTTCCCTAAGAGTCTACCCACTTGGGCAGTACATCCTGGGTTTCTTTGGCAACCTTCATGGTTCCTTTATGCTCTTGGCTTTTATTGAGAGTGGATATAGGAAATGGCCTTTGGAGAAATGTGCCTGCATTGTGAAACCACTCTCCCTGATGCGAACTTTTATGAAGTTCAGTGTCTCCTTTCCAAGTTGTCCAGTGACAGGTTCCCTTCAGGGCTCAGAACAAGCAGTTTTGAAATTTGATTATGCAAACAAAATAATTCATCAAGCCCTTCATCTTGCCTTTCACGATTAGGAATTCAGAGTCCTATTTTTGATCAGTTTTACTACATTTCCTTAGCCTAGGTTTTTGAATGAGGTTAACATTGCCAGATTCCAGCTGATTCTTGTCATTTTTAGCCTTGTTTATAGAGGTTTGTTGCATCCATGCCTTGTTGGAAACCACCTAATTCTTTTCTGGAAGCAAAGTAAGCATATTATAAATTATCAGTAAATGAATAGGTGAATCACCTCCCATCTTTAATTGGTCACTGAATCTTCAACCGTATATGATCTTATGTCTTACTATGGTTGTAAATTCAACAAAGTCTCAGCCTTCTGTTTCTCTCATCATGTTTCTCTCATCCTCTTATCCTGCCTTAGGTTCTTTTTACAGTAGCACTTACATCCAGCAGGAAAAAAAATTTTCCCCCAGCATCTCTCTCAGAAAGGTGAGAACATCTCTTACCCAGAAACCCTCTAGAGAATGTCATCTTGTTTCTGATTGGTGCATATACCTTATACAAGGTATCATGTCCATGGTCTGGGCCCTGTGGCCACCTACCTTGGACCTGCTGAATGACTTAAGCCAGGAAGGATGCTCACCTGGAGCTGAGGATAGGGTCAGCTTTCCCCACAATGCTTGAGCCAATGAGGGAAATGTTGGATATAGAAGGAAATCTAGAGTGTTCTTACAAAGGAGAATGGAGAAAAGGTATCTGGTTGAATCTTGGCTATGTCCTTTATTGGGCAAGTCACTTAAGCTTTGTCATCATTTGTGTTCTCATCTGAATTGAGGATAAAGATCTTTCTTTTCCCAGCAGCAATGAGCACATCTAATGCCCATATCTAGGTTTCTGATACCATTCTCCCAGGAAAGTAACCAGGGCTCCTTAGAGAAATGACTAATTCCAGGGCTAGGGTAGACCATATACAAGATGCAAGGGCTAGGGTAGACCATATACAAGATGAACCTAGATTTGCCAGAAAGTAAGGAATTGCTCAAAAAAAGAAAAAGAAAAAACCCACAAAATAATGGACATATGTTAACGAGACACAGAAGCCAACAGAAAGAACTCCCGAAGGTCTAATCAATAACAATTAGAGCAACACATTAAATAACACACTAGACTATTATAATGTAAAGTATAAAATAAATATCCTTAAGTCTATACTGTAATAAATAAATGACTAAATAAATAAAGGAGAAGAGACAAGTGGGATGCAAATGTCCCATACAGAAGAACTCCGAATAATTTATGTAGGTACTATTCAAAGAGTAGCATCAAAAAGTTTGACTATACTTAGTGACTTGTTTCCAAAGAAAGCCGTATGAAGAGAGGGGGTGGAGAGGAAGTAATTTATAATGGAAAAATGTGGAAAACATTTCCTTAGCAAGGTAATAAAGGTGGATATCAGTGATAACTTATGTTGATAGCTTGTACCCTCAATATGGTATGTTAAGAATAGCTATTCATTTCTGTGGTCTTCATCCTCAAAATCCATAAACCTGGTCTATCCATGAGGAAAAACCACCGTTTCCCTAATTGAGGGACATTCCAAAAGTACCTGGCTACTACTTCTCAGTACTGTCAAGTTTATCAAAATAAGGAAAGTCTGAAAAACTCACAGTTTAAAGGAGTCTGAGAATAAAGGCAAAATGTAATGCAGTATCCTTACTGGGATCCTGAAAACAGAAAAGGACATTAGGGGAAAAACAAAGAAAGTCCACATAAATTATGGAGTTTAATTAATAATAATGTATCAGTATTGATTCATGAGTTTTTACAAATATACCACGGTAATGTGTTATTTACAGTAGAGGTACCTGGGTGTGGGGTATACAAGAACTCTGTACTATCTTTGCAACTTTTCTATAAATCTAAAACTCTTTTAAAATAAAATATTTAAATATAAAAAGTCCTTCTTTATGAGATTGTAGTCACAATCAGAGAAGTTTATAAAGTACCTAGCTCAATGTAGGTACTCGGTATATTTAGCTACTATTATATTGGTATATTTAGCTACTATTTAGCTATACTTAGCTACTCTCAGCACCATTCACCCTTAACCCTTCTGCTCCATTCTCTGTATAAGTCATTTGAAATGCTAATTTGAGTTTCTCATCCATCCTTTCCATATTTCCCACCCTACCTTCCAGCTTTAAAACTTCTAGTGCTTTTCTACTGCTTCTAGGATAAAGAGGAATAACTTTCCATGATCTACAAGACCCCAAGCACAGTCTTTCCATGACCCTATGTATAGCTTGACCTCTGTGTATCTCCCCAGCCTTATTTTATATAACTCCCCTTCTGACCCTGTACTCCATTCATATGCTAATCTGCTTTCAAATTCTCTCCTGCCACGGGCCCTTTGCACATGCTATGCCTGTCTGCAATGTGCTTTTCCACTCTTTGCCTAGTTAATCTCTACTTAACCTTTTATTCTCAATTCGAGAGCCACTAGTTCAGATGTCTGTCACATAATTTTGTTCTCATCCATAGAAGCAGTAATCTATTTGTAAGTTTTTTTTAAGATGCATAATTAATGTCTGCATCCTTCATTAGGTTATACATTTCACAAGAGAAGAGCCAGTTAGTTCATTTATGCTTTTCATTATATGCCTAGCTCCCACCACATTGCCTGGTACAATCTATGTTTCATGAATACTTATGGAAAGAAGGGAAAGAATAAGGAAGGAAAGAATGAACTGCCTCTACTATCATCCTTTTTAGAAACCTTTTTTCCCAGATTTCTCAAATAAAAATTTTGAAATATTAAACTAGCGTCCTGACCTCTCAGCTTCCAGTTCTGTTGAATTGCAGAGTGAAGGAGGGTATTAAAATGAACTAATTTGAAAATCCTATGACTCACCGGATGCTACCCATTTTCAGAGGTGATTTTTGAAGCACTAACATTCAGAGTGGGGAAATAGTGCTTTCAGAGGAGTACACAAGGCAGTCATCAGGAACTAGCATCCGCAGTGCTTGGGGCTTCCTTGCAAGGATTCCCATGTAATCTCCTCCAGGAGTTAAGTGTCTCGCATAACTGAGACTGAGTGGGTCTGTTCTGGCATTTTCTGGTCATTTAGTGATTCACCATTTTCCTGGGTATAGGTTTCCTATGCTAAAGTAGAATAAACAGTGAAAAAAATAGCTCCTGCACTTATCTTTAACATAAAAAAAAAAAAAAAAAAAAAAAAAAGCTGAATTCTTTCCTTGATTCCAGAAATACTTTTATTGTGGTATCAACCACAAAATCTGTGGACTGTGAAATAGGATTTCAATTATTGAGGAAGGAAGCCTCCACCTTTCCAATTGCGTTCATCCCTTGTGCTGCCAGAAATAGCTCACTACCATTCCTTCCGATTATTTTCTTACTGCCTTTGAATCTGTTAGTTAATAAGGCAGCCCTGAAATAAATACTTTTTAATAAATACTTTTTAATTCCTCTACAGGTGCAGACATGGTACATCTTTTTCAAAATGATTTTTCCCCAACTAAGTTCCCTCTGGAGAACAAAAGGCCTGGAGTGTCATTCTTCCCTCTTTTCATCCACACGCAGTACCCTTTGTGCCTCCCTACCTATTACATAAGTCAGTCTGGAACAGAATTTAGAATAACACAGAGGAATTCTGGAGATCATGTAGATATATTGAAGTCATTGATTCAGTGACTGAAGAATTGGAGTTCTTCAAAACAAGATTTTGTAGTAGGAACTCTGAGGATCAACTTTGAAGGATAAGAATCCAGTCTAGGTTTTTGTTCATGTGGTTTGTCAAACAACAAAAATAGTGCCCACCATTTCTTTCTTTAAGGTTTGATGGAGGATCTAGAGAGAAACCAGGTATGGTTTCTGTCCTTAGAAATTTCTAGTCTTGTAGGAGCATTAAATATGTGTGCAAATAATAATAATAATAATAATACCAAGTTCCACTGTGGTAAATGCTGTGAAAGGGGCCACCAGGAATGCTACATATAGAAAGCTAATTTCCTTCTTTCTTTCCATAAGAATTTAAGCACCTAACAGACCAGGCTCTGTGCTATTCTCTGAGATTATTATGTGGAACAAAAACCACGGAACTTACAATCTAATGGGGAAACAGACATCACTCAGCAATCATACTAATGGATGTACAATTGCAGACTAACCTGAATTCTGTGATGGCAAGTGCATGGTTTCAGGAGAGCCTTTGGGAAAGGAATCTGGAAGACAGGATGTGGTGGGAAGCCTGCCCTTAAAGAGAGAAGATGACAGGGGGTGGCTTTGAACAGAGTGGGGTGTGAGCATTCTAGACAGGGCAGCAGCACATCTGAAATGGGCTCTGAAGCTCAGGAGATCCTAGTCATGCAGAGACGTCCTTTCATGAGAGAGACTATCTTCGGCCTCTTGTCTTCCATTCACTATCAGCTCTCATCCCTGGGGCTCCCTTCTAGAGCCTCTGATTGCGAGGGTTCCCTGCAACAGCATCTACCCACGAGGATGAAATTTCAACAGAATGGCTCTAGCTCAGCTACCTTTCTCAGTGTGCACTTGGCCCATAAAAAAATCGTGCATTTTAGCCATGCCAACTAGTGGTAGTAAAGATAGGCTATAGGTGCTCCCTATCATACCCTCTTCCTCCAGTTCTCCTTGTGTTTTAGATCTGCTCAACTAAACACAGCCAACCAGTTGGCTGCAAAGCAGTCATCCCACAGGAAAAATGGGGTGCCCACTCTCTTTCTGGCATCCTAGCCTTCCTGTTATTTTCTTGGAGGAGGAGCAGTAGGTAGCCCTATAGGGAGAATAAAGAAAAGCCATGGTAATTGCCACTTTCATGCTCCAGGAACCCTGATAGTTTTTTTTCTATCAGTTCCCCTCCTCTCCTTTCCTTGTCTTTTGCTTCTATAGCCATGGGGCAAGGCTGGTGGAGAGGGTCAATGGGATGATGATTAGGGCCAGCAGGTTGAGCCAGACAGCTCTCAGTAAACCCCAGAAGGTGTGATTATTCCCCTACAGTGTGTGTCTCCAATTCTTGAACAGCAGGAAGAATCCCATTCAACAACCTGTTTGAGATATTTCTTTGGGTCAGTGTGTTTCTCCTCTGCAGCTTTGTTCATGCAAGAATTCATACATAAAATACACATACATTTATGCTTAATTTTTTTTAATAAGGGAAGGATGATATAAACCTGGGCCCCAGAAATCTCAACCTCATGCTCACTGTGTAGTTTATCAGGGAAGAAAACCTGGCTTAAGATATTCTTGAGTAAAATGAGTTCATTGCAAGCTCTTTCTTTTTCTACAAGATCAGTGTGGTTTCTCATTCCAATGAAAGAATCCCCAGGAACACAGATGTTAGAACCAAGCATTATTTTTTTTCCTTATGAAACAGTGACATTGGGAAACCTAAGATTAGTGTAAATGGAATTTAGTGAGGAGAGAGGGCAAAGTCTTTTACCTGATTGGAAATGAAGCAGGGTTTTTTCACTTTTATCTTAAGGTGAATTTGATGAAGGAATCAAAGGATCACCCACCTAGACACCCTCCTCACCCTACTTCTCTCCTACACCCCCACCCCAGGTTTTCTACCTCTTGCGTTCTGATTTGGTCCTGGGAAGCATCTCTGGATTTTATATTATTATTTTTTAAAGATTTTATTTACTTGTTAGAGAGAGAGAGCACAAGCAGGGGGAGCGGCAGGCAGAGGCAGAAGGAGAAACAGGCTCCCTGCTGAGCAAGGAGCCCAATGCGGGGTTCGATCTCAGGACCCTGGGATCATGACCTGAGCCGAAGGCAGGCGTTTGACTGACTGAGCCACCCAGGAATCTTTGGATTTAAATCAGGGATTGTTGGGTATATGTTCATGTCACCCTGACCCTCTGAGCAAAAGTTTGGGGACCTGGTGTATGAGAATGTCATGTCAGGATACACCTGGCAGAATGTTAGAGAAGATGTGTGTGCCTCCAGGGACACTGCTGCATCTCCCTCCTAGAACACAGAAGCTTGCAGCAGGAGCACACACAGCACATAGTGGGGCTGAGACTTGCGGAAGGCTGCTGGCAGGCTTCCCACAGCCCCTGTGTTTTACACATCTCTATGAAATAACTTGAAAGCAGGGTTCAACACACACCTGATTATTCCAGGTTATTATTATTTATTATTATTTTTTTGCAAACCTGGCACCTTCTTGAACAGATTTCTTAACCACAGCATGAATGGCCAAAATTCCCATTCTTCTTTCTTTCCTCGAATTATTTCAGATCTCAGCCCAGCTGGTAATATTGGGAAATGTTTAACAGCTAGAGGATTAACATGATGAAGCTAAGCCTCTATGTCAGTCCGGAAGCATCTCTTGGCCTCCATAATCAGATGTTGTCAGGGCGCACATCTTGCTTGCCTGAGGTTAAACATCTACAGCGGTATTTCTCAACCTCAGCACTGTTGACATTTGGGGCTGGATAACTCCTTGTTGTGGGGTCTGTTCTGGGCACCACAGGATGTTTATCAGTGACCCTGGCTTCTTACCCACTAGATGCTATTTGCACTCTCTCCTTCAGTTGTGACAACCAAAAATGTCTCTAGACTTTACCAAATGTTCCTGGGAGGGGGTTGGGAGTGGGAGGCAATAGCACTCCCACCTCTCCACCTGGCTAAGAACGACTGGCCTATGGAGATCGTTGAATTTGTCAGAAAAAATCCCAATCTGGGTCTCTGTGGAATCTTAACCTTTTCTTAGGAGACTCTTGTTAAGAAGAGACCTGATGCCTTCATCTTATAAATTATGATGGCTAATATCACCGTTTATGTTGAAGATTGTCTCCTGAATTTCTGCAGCCCTGCTTTCCTGATAAGAAACTAAAGGTTGCCATGAAATGAATCATTCAGACGGTTTTGCAGGAGGAGGTATAGCTGCAATCCTTGCCTATTCCCCAGTGCTGGCCAATATAAATTGCCAGTGCTTGTTGACTTAGAGATTAATTATGAATGATAGGGAAGCTTATGAATTTTTCAGAATTTTTTCCTTGCCGGGTGCAGCAGTCTGACTTACTATCAGGAGTGTAAGATCCGCTCCAACTGTCCTACATCAAAGCCACGTGCTGTCACCCGGGGCGTTATCTTGTTCCGTGCAGGCTGGCTGCATATGTTGACTCCAAATTTTTTAATCAGCCATTTCCAACTCAACTGCACATGTCAAACTGTAGAGACAGACTCCATTAAGCACCGTCTGAAACCAGCAGGGACCTTGTGGCATCATGATTTGATATCTCTATGGCAAAATTTTACAATAAGAAATTACATGGATACACATTTTGCTGAAATGCCAGCAGGATGCCTACAAGATTTAAAAGGGGGCAAAACACCGTCAACAACAACAACAATAATAATCTCAGTACAGTCCTTTCAGCTATTCAGAGGATATTCATATCTATTTAGGTATCTCATTTTCTCCAAACCCTACAGTTTTAGATCATTCCCTTATTTTTTTTTTCATTCCCTTATTTTTATCAAATATAATGAATAGGTGGCTGATCTAGTCATCTCTTAATCCATAGAGTTGCTAATGATGACCATGATTATGCTTAAAAACTTAGAAGATAATTTTCTAATTAAAAAACACATAGATTAGCTTAGAATATTGAGAGTTACCTGTTACATGAAGGAAAAAATACTTATGGACCATCACGCAATAAATATATTTTGAACACCCATTTTACATCAGACCACTAGCTGAGCTGTTAACCTAAAAATCATTTGGGTTTTACTTCATGTTAAAACCATTTCTCAAAAATGTATCTTGCCACTCTCTTGCTTAAGAATATAACAACCATCTTGTTGAAAGGCACCATTTTGCAAATCAATTCTGTGTCTAGGAATGCTAATATAGAAAGACCAGGTTATTGACCTGAGGCATATATTTGGTATTGCTTTTTAAAAACACAATCCCTATTGTGAATATATTTGTGAAAGTAATTTTTTAAGTTGGTTAATGGAGGTTCCTGACTAAATTTTTGTTTCCTTTGAGATTGTACAGTAATTATGAGGTAGGGTGAAATTTACTACAATTGCTACAAAGTTATTTCTCTAAAGGCCTTTCAAAGCATTCCCTTTGCTGGGAAATTCAACTCAGGTGCTTTTGCAAATATGAAAGGGCAACATCAGTAGATGAACAATCTAATCTTAAAAACAGTTTCACAGAGGATTAGTCTCATGTCTGAATTGCAAATAAAATTTCAAGAGACAAGAAATCATCTGTCTTGGGGGTGGTCTACCGCTCAAAGTGTTTCTTGGCCTGAACAATTGTTAAGTATATCAGAAATAAATTAGATTGTGAGGCCCTAGGGCCTTCTTGAGTTGAACTTCTCTAGTGCCAGAATTGTGTTTTTCAGTCAATATTCTTTTAATTTATACTGCTTAAAATACTCTTTATTTGCAGATTTTTCTCTCAGAGGAGTGTACTTCTTTTTTTTTTTTTTTAATTTCCCTCTTCTCAGCCACAGACATATTTGCCTTGTACAATGAAAATTTAATTATGTTACACCATGTTCACTTGTGTTAATTTGAATTAATGCAGAATTATCACACAGGTCAGGTAAACTAGAATATTGAGCAATTTCCATATACTCAAAATAGATTTTCTGTTATAAGATTTTCTACTTTTTAAAACAGAATACACAGTTGTTTTCTGTGACAGAGACAAAATATTCTCTATGTTCCCTTACATTTTCTTCCTTCCCTTGCAAGAGTTAGGGCCATATGACTACTCTCAACAAACAGGCCGTGAGTTATATGCTCTGTGTTGTCCTCTCACAGGGAGCCTGGAACCCACATGTTGAGATAGGAGAGTCACAAAATGGTGGTGCTTCCATCTGCCTGGATCCCTGAGTGACTATGTGGAACAGAGTCCCCCATAATCCACATGGACATGTAGAATAAGCAAGAAATAAACCATTGTTATCTTCAGCCTTTGAGATTTCAGGATTAATTTGTTATCAAGGAATAAATTAGGCTATCTGGATGAATTTGTTCTTATTTTTGAATTTATTTTTTCAATATCCTATTTTCAGTATAACACACAATTATCCTTCCTTGCAATTGACATGGAATTACTGACCCCAGCTTCATCAAAAATACAAAGTCTTCTACTTCCAAATCCCCCCCACCATTTCCAACTTATAGAATACGGCAAGAGTAGGTGTTCATATATTCCCACAAATAAATTAAGAATTGTCACATATATCAGAATAGATATTCTAATGCCTTTGCTCATCTGTAGCACATGACATAGTATTTTATAAGCAGAAAGCATTTAATAAATACAGATGATGTAATTTGATGTTTTTAAATCATTTCTTTTATCCCACTGTTGGAAAATTTGGGACCTCACTCTTCTTTTTTTTTTAATACTGCCTCCTCCTCTTGCCCACTGATACTTTTTAAATAACTAATAGAAAATACATCTACTTGATTATGGATTTGACACCAGGAACTAACTGTTCCTTTGACAGGTCTTAATCAAGGTGAAACCCACCTTTTATAAATATTTTTGGCTTTAAACAATGGTATCACATTGTGGGGAGGCATAGTCTTCAGGGCAGGCAAAATGAGATAATGATATATGTGGGTAGACTTATGAATAGACCCAATTTCTACCAGGTACTTGTGTAATGATCAGCCTGGGACTTGAAATTAAGCACGTCTTGTATTTGTGACGTGCCACTCAAAAGAAACAGAGCTGTATGTGACAGTTCTCATGTACCCTGGAAATTATACTGCTTTGCCTCAATTTTAATTGACATGAGCTGCTCTATGACTTATAGCTCTGAATGTTTTCTACTGCTCAAGATGTCTGTTATACACACACACACACACACACACACACGTACACTCACCTGGTTGAACATTCACATTCACTAGAGCCATCATCGTAGAAGCCAGAAAACTCGATTTCATTTTGCCCTTGTGAGTAACTTTTATACTGCCTTGTCGATATTTCAAAATGAAATTCACTTCCTCTTAAAAAGTGGGCATTTTTAGCAAAAGCATTCAATTTTATTAGTGTATAGAGGTATTTTAGACATCACTGGATGTTTTCTGGATTTCCTGTTGAGCACATTATTTTTGCGAGTGACAAATTGCTTTTCACCATGACTCGGTGATGTGATATCAAAATTATTTAACGGTACAAAAAAGCATTTTTATTTCCCATATTTATGTCAAAATCTCCTAGGGCTCATTTTGGAAAAGTGACCATTTTCCATCAGATTGGCTGCCACAGCAGAATTGTAGAAATTAGTTAAAACTAAATTCAAGACTAATGGCTATGAAAATAATAATTTACATTTGTGAGATACTTTGCCAATTTTGAAAAACAACTCTTCTTTTTTGAAAGTTATCCCCACTGAACATTACAATAGTGAACTGTTGAAAAGCTTTTACTCTGGATTCAGACAAAAATGAATTCATATCCCAGCTCTACCCCTTCTCTGAGATATTCCTTTAATCTCTCTGAGACTCAGCATCCTCATCTGTAGAATGATCTTGATTGTAATAGTAATACTTATCTCAGGATTAAACAAGGCAATGAATGAGACACTTGGTATGGCCAAGCCATAGTTACGTACTCAGGATTCAAGATCATTAGCTCTTCTGTGGACCATAAGCTCAGAGGGCAAGGTCTGTGTCTAGCCTGCTCTCACAGCTCAAACCACATACAAAGTAAGCATTTAGTGGGTATGCTTTAAATGACGAGTTGAGTATTAACATTCCCAGTTTCCAGATGAGGAAACTGAGGCTTCCAGAGTTTCATTGGTTCACACCTCAATTATTCACAACACTTTAGTCAGTTATTCTCTGCCCTTTCTGCACTTAAACACTCTCAATTTCAGGTATATGTTCAACAAGGGTTTAATAAGTCTAAACCATTTGCACTCAGATTTCTCTTTAGGTCATGATTTGAGCACCTATTAAGCATCAGAAACCACACTAAGTGCCTGGACAAACTTATCTTATAAACCTGTCCAAACAAGCCTGGTAGATATTATTAGCTCTATCTCAAATTTAATTCTGCAAATATTCCTAGTTCACCTACCATGCATCAGTCACTGCGGATCTTATAGTGAATAAGACAGACAAGGTCCCTGCCCTGGAGGCTTTTATAGTCTTGCAGAGAACACAGCAGGGAGCAAATAATGCAAATGTGATGGAAGCAATAAAAGAGGAGGTTCAGGATGCTGTGGTAGCCTAGAGGAAGTGACCTTGCCTGGGGCCCCAAAGTCTCCTAAGGAAGCAGTGTGGAGGTTCAAACCTGGGTTAGTCACACAAAGGCTAGAAAGGAGGGAAGGGAAAGCATGTGCATCAGCCTAGGGCCATGAAAGAATATGTAATGTTTGAGAAGCTAGAAGCAGCAGCACAGAATGACTCGAGCCTGGAGGGCAAGATCCAGTGTTGTCAAATGAGGCTGGAGAGCTATGCAAGAACCAGATGGCAGCAGCTCCCTAGGCTTTGAAAAGGACCTCAGACTCCTATTGCCAAAGAAAATGAGGCAAGCCTCATCATCAAGCAGGAGCAGGATGCAGTTACTGAGCATGGATTTAGTCCTTTGTTCTCAAAGTGTAATTTGCAGCAGCAGCAGCATCCAGGAACTTGTTAGAAGGGCACCTTCTTGGGTCTTGCCCTAAACCCACTGAATCAAAGCTCTCTGGGGATGAGCCCCACGACTCTGGTTTCACAGGTTCTCTGGTTGACTCTCATGTGCACCATAGTTTCAGAACCACTGGCTTTTGGTAGACGTTCTCAATTTTTGCTACAGGTTGGAATCATGTGGAGATTTA
>CM052898.1:25283454-25312784 GCA_028534135.1 Potos flavus | reverse complement strand
AGTTCCCTGGCCCTGGTCACACAGTGAGTACGTGACAGAAGCTGTGTTTGATCTTAAGGTTCTCTGATTCTAAAATCCATGCTCTACTTTCTAAGGCTTAACTCCTCTGTGAAGGGCCAATTTTCTCTGAAACTACTGGCAAACTACTTAATCTTTTGAAACTTGGTTTCTTTCCTCAAAGCAGGGAAAACCTATTCTGCCCCTTTTAAGTGTTATTAGGGTCAGAAATTGTGTGAGGATGAGATATGCAGGCTGCAGAATGTCAAGTACTAATAGCTGCTGAGATTTACTAAAAGCGAAGCCATGCCAGGCACTCTGCTAAGGGGCATACACATGCCATCTCATTTAACCTCTCGCCCATCTGTGAGGTAGGTAGTATCATTATTATTCCCCTCTTAGAGTTAAGGGAGTTGGAAAAAATGAGAAGTTCAGGCTCCGAGAGATCTCGTAACTTGCGCAGCATCGCTTGGCTTCAAAGTACAGAGGCAAGGATTTGAAGCTGCTTAGTAGAGGGTGAGCCCCTTGCCGACCACATCATACAGCCTCACCAGACGTGGACAAAGGGGAGACAGGTGGGCAGGAAAGGAGTTTGGAGGCGGTGGCCAGGCGCTGAATGCAGTGATGTAGCCACCGTCCAAACCTCAGTACATTCTTGAGACAGGAGCTTGGACACCCACATCCCCTGGAGGGAAACTGACACTGTCCTGGCTGTAACTTTCCAGACTGGAGTGTGCCAGGAGGGCCGCATTTGCTGAAGCAGTTTGTCTGTGAAGGAGGAGAAAAAACACTGGGCTGTGGGGAAAAGGAAGACCGTGCCAGCTCAGGGCAGTGCTTTACAGGGAAGTGTCTCTGCCCTCCTCTGCGGTAGCTTTTGGCAGCGTCCTTCTCAGACACTAATCCCTGGGGACCGAGGGGCCAGGCTCGGGAGTGGAGAGGAACAGGGCAAACAGACCCAATGAACCCAGGTCAGCAGGCGGCTTGCACCGCTGCTGCTGACGGACGCACCTGCCTCAAGCCCTCAGAGCCCAGAATTAAGAAGGCTTTATCGGGAATGTAACTGGTGACAGGCCAGCAAAAGTCAGGCTTTACCTACCTCTGCAGAGAATGGCCCTTCCCAGAACACAGTCACTAAGCAGCAAAACATAGCAAGTTAGAAGGTAGCAGGTGAGGAAGCTGGTCCCAGCCCTCTTACTGATTATTGTGTGACTGCGGGCAGATCACTTTCCCTCTTTGGGTCACAGTTAATTAACCCAGCCCTTTAGTCAGTCAGGCAATTATCAGAGCCCACTATGTGTTCAGCACCGTGCTAGGTGCTGGGAACGCAGAGAGAAGCAAAAACCCATGCATCCCTGCCCTCATGGACCTTAACAGTGCACTAGGGAAACATCAAATAATCACAAAAGTGCATGTAAAATTACAATTGTGAAAAATACTAATAAGAGGAGAGATGCGTACTGCTAGGAGAGCTTGGCAGGAGAAACCAAGTGTGGAGGGTCAGAGAAGAGTTTGCTGCAGAGCCTAGGATGGAAAATAAGCCCTGGTTATGCATCAAGGAGGAGACAAGGGAGAATGTTCCAGGCATGGGGAACAGCGTGTGCCAACGCCTGGCATCAGAAGAAAACAAACCCTTCCAAAGGCCGCAGCGAGGAGCCCAGTGCCGCATCCTGGGGCGGGGGGAAGGGGGCATGTGGTGTCCGACAGGCCATGGATTTCCCCAGGGCCGACACCTGGCTTGAGCTGACTACACCTTCTCGAATGCTCCTTGGATCCACACTTCTTGATCATTTTCATTATAATCCTGAGGCTGAATTCCTGCTTCATCCCTTCTGAGGCTGAGTACTGCAGATTTTTCCAGAAAGTAGAGCAATTATTCAAATAATGCAAAAGTAATCTGCCTGTTTTTGTTTAAATTTTCTGCATATTTGAATCCTGTCTGCTTTTTGCTTGACTGGAGACCAACTTGCAGCAATAAGAATGATGAGTTTGGAAGAGTCCAGAGTTGGACTTGCCCCCATATCATCGTAATGTGTGAGCCCAAAGAAGTCAGGCATCCTAGGGAAAGCTGGTGCCCAAGGATGTCTCCTATGCAGGCTGATCCTCTAGGGCCTCAGGGGCTAATGAGGAGATTCCAAGTCTGGGCCCAGTGATGATTTCTCTATCCCCCTGGAGATCAAACATAGTGTTCCCAGCTGGGTCCCTCTTAAACTGATACATAGATCTACTTACATAGTGGGGTTGCTCCCTTCCTTTCTCCTCCCTCCAAAAAAACTGAGTGTGTCCATGGATATGAAAAAAAGGAAGCACAGGAGAATTGCCTAGGTGAGCATATCCCAAAATGTGCTACACAAACGTATCACACACAGGACCAGATGAGTTTGGGAAATGTAGGGCCGCACAAGGTTGTCTTCTCACTGATGTGTCTTGTAGCTCTCTGGGAAGGAGAGAGAGAGGGCCAGCTCTAACTGGCCACATACCCCTTTCTCTGCAGGACTAGTATCCCCAGAATATACCTTTGAGAAATGCTTGTCTAGACTTTGCAGAGACTCCTGGGACATAATAGTGAGGGTTTGTCATTTCTCAGGTGCAGGGACTATGGATAGAAAGGTCATGACGTTGGTCCCGAGACCCCCAGCTAAGGGCAAATTGAGGACCAGAACAAGGGCTCCTCTTGTCCACTCCAGGGCTCCCCTGTCCCTGGGTCTACTTTCCATCATAAATTATGAAAAGGAGGGAGGGGAATTGACATCTGATGAGGGCCCACGCTAGAATCGGGATAATTCTAGAAACTGTTTTCTAAACTCTAGGACCTACTATGTGCCAGCACCATGCTAGGTGCTTTGCATGCATATCATCTCAGTCAATCCTAAGAACACACTGGGGTAGGTATCTTATGTTATCCCAGGAAACTGAGGCTTAGGTTCAGTCACTTGTTCATTCCCTTTGAAGAAGGAAATTGCAAAGCCAGGATTTGGATCCAAGTGGCCTGACTTCCCTTGAAACATGCCACGCATCGTCTCATTTAGTCCTTTCAGTAGCCTTAGAAGATCAAAATGATCCCCACTCAGCAGTTGAGGAACCTGAGGCTCAGAGGTTGAGAAAGCTGACAAGGTCATGGAACCAGGGAGTGGGATAGCTGGGCACAGACTCCTCTCTACCCTATTCTCAGGCCTGTGTCCCCTGCTGCGTGGTGTTCCTGCAGGTGTGAACCAGGCCAACGGCAATGCTGGTCTGAGTTCTTGCCTCTGCATGGACTAAAGGGGCACAGCCAGGAGCTGGAGAGAATCCCAAGCCCCAAGATGGGCTGGAACTGATGGCTTAGGTGATACCTGTCAACACTTGGGCAGTGCTGAGCTCGGCTCCCCATCACTTTGAGAGAAGAGTGCAGGGAAATAGTCCCTTTGCTTGGCAGGCAAATCATGACAACCACCACACTGCCTCTGCTTGACCTCTGCTAGTAGGAAGATTATTTGTTTAATTAGGTAAAGAGCCTTCATGCACATGTACATATTTTAACCCTAATGAGCTGTCAACGGAAAGGTTTGCCCTTGGCCTGGTTTGCCAGCTGATCTTTCCTTTCCTTGGTGGAAAAGGCCAGTGCAGTAAACAAACTCGTTTCCATGGAAGTTCACTCTCTGGCTTTTTTTTTCCAGCACTTGAAATGGTAATTACTTGATTCCTCTTTATATTTTTGGATTTCATACAGTGGGGCTGTCAAGCTCCTCGATTGAGGATGGCCCTCTCTATCATGCCAGGCTGTTTGAGAGAGCTTCGGCTGCATTTCCTTTTTCAGAATCCTCCATTAGATCATTAGCTGTCAGGCAGCCGCATTGACCTTCTGGTCACTCCTTCTAATTAAAGTCTAACAGAGCAAAGGGACTTGACGCTGGAGAAGGTTGATGACATTGGGAAGCCAAGGAAATTTGTCAAGAGGTGGGAGCCCCCCGATCCCTTCCTTTCTCGTGCACAGACTTTAGAGCAGGACACCCCACATCCACACCGCAGAGGGACACGGTCCCATCTGGCACATTCTCGTCTGAATCTTGGGCGCCCCACTGTGGCCCATGTGAGAAGTACAGCTACCATGGGCTTGTTTAATAACACAAACAGCAGACATTTCTGGAGGGTTTGTTCAGGAAACTGTGTGCCAAGAACTGGGCTGAGCACCTTATACCAAATATGCAAGTGTCTCCTTGCATTCTCATGATAGCCTTAGATCGATTTATTACACTGATTATTCAGATGAAGAGACCTGGAGCACAGAGAGGTTAAGTAACTTGCTTAAGGTCACACAGCTACTAAAGGGCAGAGCCAGGATAAGGACACGCTCATTGCTCTCATTTCTTGGGGAAGGCTCTGGCACTGCTATAGCCTCTCCAGAAGACATCAGCTAGTCAGGACAGGTGAAGGAGGGTAGACATTTCTCTTCCCCCTAGTGGTGGCTCGATGTGTTAAACTGTCCCCTATATACAAGGAACAAAGTGAGGGCCCTGAGTTAATTGTCAGGACCAATTAGGAAACCAAACCAGGCACTTAAGAAAGAAGCCAACATAATGGCAGAGAAAAAGAGCTTCAGTGTGAGGCGGGCCAGACTCCATTTCTGATGGGTCGTACCACTTTACCAGCTGTGTGAACTGCAGCAAATTCCTGAACCCTACTGAGACTCAGGTTCTTCATCTGTAAATTGGGAGTGATCACGGTAACCTACCACATAAAGTTGTTTCACATGCGAAACTTTCCAGACTGCCCTGTGGGATATTCTTCAGTGAAATAATTGTGTAAAAGACAAAATTAAATGCAGTTCAGTAGGCTTATTAATTCTAGAATTGTTCAGAACCATAATCCTGCTAATATGTATTATAAGTCTCCAGGAGGGAGCAGGATTTCCTGACCCCAGAGTCCTTTTCCTGGGAGAATGCACATTAATCTATAGTTCTTGAGACCCTTTAGAAAAGACCGAAATATAGGCCATAGGATACCCAGGCTCGACATAGGCATCAGTAAGTACCAGTCCCCTCTCTTTTGTGCCCCAAATGTTCAAATAAAGGCATAATATTGTGCAAACAATAAAAATTCCAGTTTAAGTTAGAGAATAATTAAGTTGATCAAAGTCTAGCAGACTTCCTTAATGCAGAACTTCTCAGAGACTTTATGCATTTTGATACACAATTTTCGAAACTCAACTGACCATAATTCTGGAACCCTTTCTTCTGGAGTATTTAATAAGATTGTTGTTTAGCAGAACTCTTTGGGAAGTGCTACCTTAGAATATATGACCAAAAGTTGCAATTCAGTCTTTATGATCTAGGAAATAATCATGCCCCTCTAAACTGTGGAAAGAAGAAGATAAGGCAACTCCTGAATTAAATCAGGTGCTAAAAATGCATGGCATAAAAGTAGATGGATTTTTATGTGTTTTATAAAACAAACCAAGGGGCACCTGAGTGCCTTAATCATTTAAGCCTCTGACTCTTGGTTTGAGCTCAGGTCATGAACTATGGCCGTGAGATCATGACCTAAGTGAAACCAAGAGCCAGCAACTGGCTCCACACTCAGTGGGGAGTCTACTTGAGATTCTCTCTCTCTCTCTCTTCCTCTGTCCCTCCCCTGCTCACATTTCTCTCTCACTTGTTCTCTCTCTCTCGCTCTCATAAATAAATAAATCTTTAAAAAAAGACCATTGACGATGCTTCAAAAGTATGACCATAAATTTTTTAGTGTTCCTGTTTATATCATATTAAAAAGAACTTATTTTCTATACCATTTTGTACCATAGGTGAGATTCTTTCTTTTTTTTTAAAGCATGGATCTGGGTGGGGTTTTTGTTTTGTTTTGTTTTTTATTTTTTTTAGAGGGGAGGGGCAAAGGGAGAGAGAATCTCAAGCAGACTCCCTGCTGAGCGAACAGCCTTCAATGGGGCTCTATCTCATGATCCTGAGATCATGACCTGACCCGAAATCAAGAGTTGGGCACTTAACTGACTGGGCCACCCAGGTGCCTCTGGATCTGGTTTTATTTTCAAATTTCTAAGTAAAAATAGCTTTTAAAGGAAAGGGACTTAGAAAACTCAGATACTTCTTAAGCTACTTTTTGTTGTGAGTTAATATGCACTATAAAGAGGAATAAAGCCCATTCTGTTTGAATGCCACTATTCCCTATTTGTTAAACTTTTCTGTAAATACAATCAATCATAAATTACCAAACAAAACAAACTTAATTATAGTTTGAAGGAAAACAATAGACTTGCTTGGAAATAAAAAGATAAACTTAATTCATAGAACAGGGATCAGTAACTACGGCTTGCCCCATGTTGTTGCACATAAAGTTCTATTGGAACACAGAAATACTTGTTCATTTACATATTGTCTATGTCTGTCTTCATATTTGATTGGAAGAATTGTGTCATTGCAACAGAGATCTCATTACCCTCAAAGCCCAAAGTAATAATTATATGGCCCTTTACAGAAATGTTTGCCAGTCTCTTTCAACGATGTGATAAGGATGGAGATTACGTAAACAACCCCTTCATTCTATAGATGAGAAAGCCAGAGAAGTTAAGGAGTTGTCCAGGTTTATCTATGCTTGGATATGCTGATTCTTACTCCTAATAGCTCTAACTACAGGGAAGACAAGGATAGATTTCAACTTAGATATCATCACGAACTCAGTGGTAGTGGCCATCTGGAGTACTGGCTGAGAAAGTCTTAGGGCTCAGTGAGAAGGAATACGATGATTGATTAATCTCCCATAGTCTAGGGGTAGGAAAGCTATAAGATATATGCCCTGAGGGCACAATGGATAAGTCCTATGTCTATTCCACGCATTTCTAATAGTTATATTACTGGCTTCTTCCTTGTATGTCTGTCATGTAAACACTTTCATCATTGGACCAAAATAGAGGTGCTGTATTAGGCCCTCATTAGATGCACCGCTGCCTAGCAGTTCCAAAGTGATTCTTGTGCAAGTTCATTCAAATGTCTTTCCTAGCAACTGCCTACCCCATGGTAGGATTTAACTTAAGATTTCCCTCCATCTGGATTTGTCTGTTACAAGATTCTTAACTTTTAGTGAAATATGTCTGTGGGGGCAGAGATTAGGGCATGTAAAATGCAAAGTCATGAGTTTATTGGTTTTTGTGATCCAAACTGAAAGTCTCCATATTTGTGCTTTTGTGCAGCTGGACAATCCAGATGAGCAAGCGGCCCAGATCAGACGGGAGCTGGACGGACGTCTCCAAATGGCAGACCAAATAGCCAGGGTAAAGAATCTTTGGGGACGTTTGCTGGGGGCAAGGCCAAAGTCCCACACAGGAAGCACACTGATTATTAAGGTCCATGGACAGATAAAACGGAGAAGCAGAAAGGAAGAAAGATGAGGACAATCATCCGATTGGACCCTCAACCCTCCTTTCTCAGGGCAGCTCTCCGAGAGATAGCACATGTATTTCCCATGCTCCAATCAACACACAAACCCCAGCCTCCCCTTTCTCCCAGTATTTCCAACTGTCTACTGAGCATGTCCTCTTGGATATTTCAAGTTAAATGTGTTCAAAATCTAGCTCCTTATCTTCTTCTTTCCAGCATACATACTTACCTACATTGGCTTCTCTTCACGTGTTCTCCATCAGGTACTATGGATGGGACCTCCTAGGCATTCTCAGGTTCTCCTTCCTCCCCGCAACACCCCACACTCAGTCAGCCACCCAGGTCATTGATTCTGTCTCTGAAATGTGGGTCAGATCCCTTGAATGCTTTCCAGTACTACTGCTGGTGCTTTGGTTCAGGCCCTCATCCTCATCGCTGGGACCTCACAATAGCCTCCTCGTGGGTATCCCTGGCTCCACTCCTGATCCTCGCCTGTCTATCCTTCACACAGTTGCCTTTCTAAGCCTCATGCATGAACATCTCAAAAAAAGAACCTCAAAATCCTCCAGTAGAATCCTCCACTGTCCCCAGAACAAAATCTAACCTCTTTGGAATGATATTCCAGGCTCTTAATCCACAGACTAGATCCTTTCTTATTAGGCTCTCCTCCCACAACTTCCCTACCAAAATTCCCCATTCCAGCTACAGAGAATGTCTCCCTCTGAAGAGTCCAGCAGGCCCTTTCCAGACTCAGTGACTTTGTACCCACTAGAGTGATCTTTCTTATCTTCTCCATTTAGCAAACCCTCTTACTCAGCCTTTGGTACTCAACTTAAAACCCCTTCTCTAAAAGCTTAGCTAGTTCCCCTCACTCTCATGCTTTCTTCATACCACATATAAACCTTTATTACAATAGTTCATTGAATGGTGACTATATTTTTACACATCTGAGCCTCCCAATAGAAAGATTTCTCTAGAGTTGGGATTATGTCTTACTATTGATAACTGAACCTAAGCGTTATCTACTATGACTGCTTTTGCTGTCACTTGTGTTATTATTGATAGTAGTAATGCAGACGTATTCACTGAATACTGATTCCATTTCACATACTAAATGCTTTACATTACCATCTCGTTTAATCCTTCAAACAGCCCTATAAGAATATTCAGTTATCATTTTTGTTTTAGAGGTGGGAAATCAAGACTGAGCATGATAGGTACTAGTTAAGGTGCTGCACTAGACTCTTAACTCAAGTCTGTCTAGATAGGAGGCCTGAGACAAGGGTAAGACACTCACATAAAGTGTAAAATTTAAAAGCAAGGGGCCAAAAATGCAGTAAGCAAGATAAATAACATTTTAATGAAATATTTTTTAATAAAAATTAATGCAAAAATCCATGGAGAATAAAATATCAAAATTTTAAATAATTAGATCCTACTAGTTCCTATGGTAACCACAGAACATGTATGTGTGTGAGGGTAGGGGGCTGTGGGAGATGGTAGGGAGGATGGGCAGTTAGCAAACTTGCCATCCAACCTTTCTCTTCATGGAAAAGAAGTGTCTCAGGACCTGGACACGTGAGAAAGACTTCCACTAGAAAAGAAACCAAAAAGAGATTCCAAA
Organism: Potos flavus; assembly: GCA_028534135.1. NCBI lineage: Eukaryota > Metazoa > Chordata > Mammalia > Carnivora > Procyonidae > Potos > Potos flavus. The sequence continues at coordinate 25,303,799 of CM052898.1, read as the reverse complement.
AAGCTCGACAATCTCCGTTTGTGCTTCAGCACCGTTATTGAAATATTTTGCATCTTGTTTTTGGACATCTTTGAATTTTATAGTAGCGTCAGTCTGTTGGCTAAAAATAATATGCAGCTATGGATTTGCCAAAAGGTAGCGTAAAAGGCTTTTATGTTTGAAAAATCCTGCTTAATGAGGGAAAAACATCAATAAGGCTTCAGAATTTACTTCCGTAAACTCAGTGTTCCCTCAGCAGATTATCCAGAAAATAGAGGTCATTTGGTCCATTCTCTGCCTTTAGGCAACTTTTACATCCCCAACTAATAAGCATTCATTCTATTTGAAGAAAATCACACACACACGCACACACTCCATACACACTTCAAAAACAAGTTTGTGGCACCTTTATTTTAGTTGTTTACTTTGAGGCTTCACATGATAATTTAAGAAACTAGAGTAGGCTAATTTCAATTTTTAAAAGACCATGAATGAACAACTATTATACAGTGAACCATATTGCTCACCTTTAAACAATAGTAGACCAAAAACTCTCTCCTCCAGCCCATACCACTAGGTATTCTGATACCAAGTAGGATATTATCGACAACTTAAACCTAGACTTTCTTAGACAATGAAATAGCCAATTAGAGTGAATCTTGGTCATTATAGAGAATGGAGAGTAATTTCCACGTATATGGAGAAATCTCCAAACACTTAATGTATTGCGGATGACTATGGAAGAGTCTGCCCATCACTGTCTCCTCTTCTTATAGGAATGAACTCTCTTCTTCTTCATTGTTTATTCATGCCAGTGGTCTCCTTGCCACAACTAGTTAGTCCTGGAACTAACTAACTAACTAGTTACCCACATGGAACCAGTCACAGCTTCCAGCCTACCCTGACCACAAGTTATTGGTCCAGAAATGGATGCCTGATGCAACTAAACCAATGAATTACTGCCCTGGGACCTGTGGACTGTGGGCCAACAGGGCTGTGTCTTATCATGCTAGAAAGATGTCTGCAGTTGTGTTTAATTCTTCCATGTAGGGCAAAGAAGCTAAAAGAATGAAGTCAACATACAAAGAGAGATAGAGACAGGAAATATACCAAGATACTCAGGATGTTCAAGCCCCTGATTGCACTTATTCTTGAGCCTCAGCTGTGTAACTGCTTTTCCCTCAGTTTAGTTGGGTTCCGAGACAAATAAATTCTCTTTGCCTAAGCCAGCCTGGCTAATACTAAGGAAAATTGAGACATAGCTGCTAAAAATTGAACAAAATATCAAGATTTTAGATATTGGCTAGGTCATGAAGGAATATTGAAACAAAGCACCCCAGCTTATCTTCTTTTAGCAAACCCTGATTTTTCTATTTCTGACATTACAGTGAATTTTAGTGAGAGTGTGCAGTTCAACCCATATGGCTTACCATCAGCTCCTGCAAATATCATAACCAGAAATTCCTGGATAGGGGACAGGCAAGATGGTGGCGTAGGAAGATCCTGAGCTCACCTCCTCCCACAGACACAACAAATCTACAACTGCATGTGGAATTGTCCCCTCTGAAGGGGGCCTAGAAACTGGATGAGCAGGGTCTCCACAACAAAGGAAGGCACTGACACAGGTAGAAGTGGCAGAAACCACACTCCAGATGCAACATCACATTCCAATCAGAAGGATCTCAGAAATATAGGAATTATTGCTAAGGAGCAAGAGATTTCCACATCAAAAACTTCAGCCCTTAGATCCTACACAGAAGATCAGTCCCCAAAATACCAGGCTTTGAAAACCAACAGGGAATGCACTCAGGAAAACTATAGAACTGTAGAGAAAACAAAACTGCTATCAAAGGGCTTAAGCACAGACTCACTCAACCCAGAAACCAGTGCAAAAACAAGAGATTGAAAAGCACATAGACCACAGGTGGAGGGGATCCACTTACCAATCTTAGAATGTCAGCCAGTGAGGCAAGAGACAGCTGAGCCTCTCCCTGGGGACTGAGACACTGGCTGCAGCCAATTTTCCTATTTCATTCTGCTGTGCTTATCCTGGTGCTGGTAGGCACCATTGTGGAATCCTCCCTTTAGACTGCTGTGTCAGGGGATGTGCCCCACTAAGAGCCCTGTACAATCCTGTACCTCAGCAGGGCCTCTCAGCCAAAGGGGTAATAACCCTCCACCCATCAGCATACCTGTAGTACTCACAGCCAGGCCTTACGGCCAGATGGGATGGGACCAGCCCTGCACAACAGTGAGTTGTCACCCAACCACAACAGGGGAGTGTACACAGCCCACACTAGGGACACCCCTGGGTGCTTCACTCAGGTGACTGGGGGAGTTTGCATTACTGGGCCCCACATGACACATTCTGCATAAAGCCACTCTTTCAAGACTGGGAGACTGATCTATCTAATAGATAGAAATAAATAGAAAATCGGGCATAGTGAGAAGACAGAAGAATATGTTCCAAATGAAAGAACAAGACAAAACCTCAGAAAAAGTACTAAATGAAATGGAGATAAGCAATCCACCAGATAAAGAGTTCAAAGTAATGGTCACAAATATGCTCACCCAACTTAGGAGAAGAATAGATGAACACAGTGAGAACTTAAACAGATAGAAAATATAAAAAAGAACCAAGCAGAGCTGATGAACATAATACCTGAAATGAAAAATATACCAAAGGGACTCAACAGCAGATTAGATGATACCAAAGGATGGATCAATGACCTGAAAGACATGATACACAAATCACCCAATCAGAACAGCAAAAAGAAAAAAAGAATTTTAAAAATGAGGATAGTTTAGAGACTTCCAAGACAACATCAAGTGTACTAACATTCACACTATGGAGTCTCAGAAGGAAAAGTGAGAAAGGGACATAAAACCTATTTGAAGAAATAATGGCTGAAAACTTCCCTAACCTGACAAAGGAAACATGCATCCAGGTCCAGAAATCACAGAAAGCCCCAACTAAGATGGACCCAAAGAAACACACACCAAAACACATTACAGTCAAAGTGTTAACAAAGAGAGAATCTTAAAATCATCAAGAGAAAAATAGTTACATACAAAGGAACCCCATAAGACTATACCTGATTTTTTTAGCAGAAATTTTGCAGACCAAGAGGGAGTGGCATGATATACTCAAAGTGCTGAAAGGAAAAAACTTATAACAACCAAGAATACTCTACCTAGTATGATTATTACTCAGAATTGAAGACAAGGAGTTTCCCAGATGCACAAAAGCTGAAGGAGTTCGTCAACACCAAACCAGCCTTACAAGGAGTGTTAAAGAGATTTCCTTAAATGGAAAAGAAAATTCATAACTAGAAGTAAGAAAATTATGAAAGAAAAAAATCTCACTGACAAAGGTATACATATAGTACAGTTAGTGGATGAGCCACCTACATAGCTAGTATGAAGGTTAAAAGATAGAAGTAATAAAATCATCTAGACCTATAATAATTATTCGAGGGATACACAAAATAGTAAGATGTGAAGTATGATGTCAAAAACAAAACAAGGGAGGGGTGGAGATGTACTTTTAGAATATACTTGAACTTCAGCAACCATCAATTTAAAATAGAGTGCCATATGTGTAGGATGTTATACATGAACCTCATAGTAATCAAAAACCAAATACATGTAATAGACACACAAGAAATAAAGAGAAAGGAATACAGGCATAATAATAAGGAAAGTCACCAAATCACAAGAGAAGAGAGCAAGAGAAGAAGACAGGAAGAGAGAAAAGCTACAAAAACAACCAGAAAATAATCAACAAAATGGCAATAAACATATCTATCAGTAATTACTTTAAATGTAAATGGACTAAATGTTCTAATCGGAAGACATATAGTAGCTGAATGGATTAAAAAAAGCCAAGACCCATCTGTATGCTGTCTTCAAGACACTCATTTCAGATCTAAACACAAACGCAGACTGAAAGTGAAGGGATGGAAAAAGATATTTCACACTAAAGAAAAGTTGGTGTAACAATAATTATATCAGACAAAACAGTCTTTAAAAAAAAGACTATAACAAAAGACAAAGAAGGGCATTACATGATAATAAAGGGATTAATGCAACAAGAGAACATATAATACTTATAAATATTTATGTACCCAGTGTAGAGGGACCTAAATACATAAAGCAAACATTAACAGACATAAAGGGAGAAATAGACAGTAATACAATAGTAGAAGGAGACTTTAACAGCCCACTTACCTCAATGAAGAGATCATCCAGACAGAAAACCAATAAGGAAACATTGGCCTTAAAAAATTCCTTAGATCAGATGGGCTTAATAAATACATACAAAGCATTCCAATCAAAACAGCAGAATATACATTCTTCTCACAGGTACATGGAATATTTTCCAGGAGAGATAGTATGTTAGGCCACAAAACACATCTCAATAAATTTAAGATTGAAATCAGATCAAGTATCTTTTTCGACAATGATATGAAAGTAGAGATCGACTACAAGAAAACTATAAAAAAACAAAACAAAACCACAAACACATGGAGACTAAACAACATGCTACTAAATAACCAGTGGGTCAATGAGGAAATTTAAAAATACCTTGAAACAAATAAAAATGGAAACACAATGGTCCAACATCTGTGGAACATAGCAAAAACAGCTCTAAGAGAAAAAGAGTGATGCATGCCCACCTCAAGAAGTAAGAAAGATTTTGAATGAACAATCCAATGTTAGACCTAAAGAAACTAGACAAAGAACAAAGCCCAAAGTTAGTAGAAGGAAGGAAACAATAAAATCAGATCAGAAATACATGAAGTAAAGATTAAAAACAAAACAATAAAAAAAATCAATGAAACTAAGCGATAGTTCGTGGAAGAAATAAACAAAATTGACAGACCTTTAGCCAGATTCATTCAGAAAAGAGATTTCAAATAAATAGACTCAGAAATGAAAGAGAAGTTCCAACTGATACCACAGAAATACTAAGGATAATAAGAGAGTACTACAAATAATTATATGCCAAAAAATGAGACAACCTAGAAGAAATGGATCAATTCCTACAAACATAAAATCTTCTAAGACTGAATCAAGAAGAAATAGAAAATCTGAATATACTGATTGTTATTAATGAAATTGAATCAATGAAGTAACTCCAACAAACAAAACTCTAGGACCAGATGGCTTCACAGATGAATTCTACCAAACACTCAAAAAAGAGGTAATACTTATCGTTCTCAAACTATTACAAAACACTAAAGAGGAAAGAATGCTATTAAATTCATTCTATGAGATATTAACATTACCCTGATATCAAAACCTGACGAAACCACAAAAAAACAGAAAATTACAGGCCAATATCTCTGATTAACATAGATACAAAAATCCTCAACAAAATATGAGTAAAAAATAAAAAATAAGAGTAATCTGAATTTAACAGTACAGTAAAAGGATCATATAGCATGATCAAATAGGATTTATTCCAGGGGTGCAAGGATGATTCAATATTGGCAAATCAATTGATCTATCACATTATTAAAAAGAAGGGAAAAATCATATGAATATCCATTTCAATAGATGCAGAAAAAGCATTCACTGAAATTCAACATTCAATTGTAATTAAAACTCTCAAAAAAGTGGATATAGAGGGAATGTACCTCAATATGATAAAGGCCATCTATGACAAACCTACAGCTAACGTCATACTCATTGGTGAAAAGCTTAAATTTTTCCACTAAAATCAGGAACAAGACAAGGATGCCCACTCTCTCCACTTTTATTCAGCATAGTATTAGAAGTCTTGGGCACCTGGGTGGTTCAGTCGATTAAGCGTCTGCCTTCAGCTCAAGTCATGATCCCAGCATTCTGGGATGGAGTCTCACATCAGGCTTTCTGCTCAGTGGGGGTCCTGCTTCTCTCTCTCCCTCTGTCTGCCCCTCTGTCTGTGCAGTCTCTCTCCCTCTCTCTCTCTCTGTCAAATAAATAAATAAATAAATAAAATCTTTCAAAAAAAAAGTCTCAGTCACAGAAATATGACAAGAAAAAGAAATAAAAGGCATCCAGATTGAGAAAGAAGTAGTAAAACTGTCACTATTCACAGACAACCTAATACTACGTATAGGAAACCTGTAAAACTCCACGAAAAGACTATTAAAGCTAATAAATGAATTCAGTAAAGTTGCAGGATACAAAATTAATATACATAAATTTGTGGAATTTATATACACAAACAACAAACTATCCAAAAGAGAAATTAAGGAAACAATCCCACTTATAATTGCATCAAAAAGAATAGAATACCTAGGAATAATTTTAAACTTGTTGCTCTGAAAACTAAGACTCTGATGAAAAACACAAATAAATAGAAAGGTATACTTTGCTCAAGGAATGGAAAAACTAATATTGTTACAATTTCTGTACTACCCAAAGCAGTCCTTACATTCAGTGCAATACCTATCAAAATACCAATAGTATTTTTCACAAAACTGGAACAAATAATCCTAAAATTTGTATGGAACCACAAAGACCTCAAATAGCTAAAGCACCTTGAGAAAGAAGAGCTCAGATGGAGGTATCACATTCCCCAATTTCAAACTATACTACAAAGCTAAGTAATCAAAACAGTATGGCACAAAACACACACAGTGAATCAATGAACAGTGTTGAGAGTCCAGGAATAACCCCACACTTATATGGTCAATTAATCTTCAACAAAAGAGGCAAGAATATACAATAGGGAAAAGACAGTCTCTTCAATAAGGGAAAATTGGACAGCTACATACAAAAGAATGAAACTGGGCCACTTTCTTACACCATATACAACAATAAATTCAAAATCGATTAAAGTCTTAATGTAAGACCAGAAACCATAAAACTCCTAGAAGAAACCATAAGCAGAAAACTCTTAGACATAAGTTTAAGCAGTATTTTTTTGGATCTGTCTCCTCAAGCAAGGGCAACAAAAGCAAAAATAAACAGGATTATATCAAGCTAAAAAAACTTTTGCATAGTGAAGAAAACCATCAATGAACAAAAAGACAACCTACAATAAAAAGACAACTGGGAGAAGATATTTGTAACTGATATAACCGATAAGGGATTAATATCCAAAATATATTTTAAAAACTCACACAGCTCAATTTCAAAAAAACAAGCAATCTAACTAAAAAAAAAATGGGCAGAGGATCTGAATAGATATTTCTCCAAAGAAGACACACAGATGGCCAACAGATATATGAAAAGATTTTCAACATCATTAAGCATCAGGAAAATGCAAATCAACTACAATGAGATATCACCTCATATCTGTCAGAATGACTATCACCAAAAAGACAAGAAATAACCAGTGTTGGTGAGCATGTGTGGAAAAGGGAACCCTGTGTCCTATAGGTGGGAGTGCAAAATGGTACAGCCACTATGAAAAGCAGTATGGAGGTTCCTCAAAAAAAAATAAAAGTAGAACTAATGTGCAATTCCACAATTCCACTTCTGGATATTTATTTGAGGAAAACAAAAACGTTAATTTGAAAAGAATATATGCACTTCTATGTTTACTGCAGCATTATTTACAATTGCCAAAATAGGGACGCAACCCAAGTGTCCATTAGTAGATGAATGGATAAAGAAGATACGGTGTATATATATGATGGAACATTACTCAACCTTAAAAAAGGAATGAGATCTTTCTACTTGTGCCAATATGGATGGATCTAGAGCATATTTAGTAAGTGAAATAAGTCAGACAGAGAAAGACAAATACCATATGATATCACATAAAACAGAAACAGACTCATGGATACAGAGAACAATCTGGAGAAGAAGAGGAGGAGAAGAGGGTCTGAGCAAAATAGGGGAAGGGAATTTAAAGGTATGAACTTCCACTCATAAAATAAATAAGACACATGGGTGAGTGTACAGCATAGCGAATGTACTTAATAATATTGTAATAACCTTTTTTGGTGACAGATGGTACTAGACATATGGTGATTACTTTGTAATGCTTATAAATGTTGAATCACTATGTTGTATACCTGTAACTCATATAATATTGTATGACAACCATACTTCAGTTAAAAAATGCCTTCACAAATACAGGTCCTCACCTTTTCCATCACCCCAATCCAAAGATTCAAGATGCCTTTCACCCAGGCCTACACCTTACCTCTTCCTGCCCATCTGGCCTTTATTAAATGTTTTGAGCATTGGCTGTACGATTTCATGTAAACTCTTCATTTAGACTTGTGATAAACAAGCCAGGGAATTACAATAAATCTCCCCAGTTTAGGCACATTGAAGAGTTTAAGTGCTGTGCCAAGTTCACTTAGCCAGTAAGTAGAAAGTTGAGTGCTCTGATTCCAAGTGTCATGCTCTTTTTTTGAGCAGTCAGATGACAGGCAGGAAGTTATACCAGGACAGGGATCTCTCTCTCATTGATGATTGCGCCTCCAAGAAGCTACTTTCTCTCTTCCACTAAAATTTACTATACATTTTCTTTAGTTTATCCAGAAGGCCAAATGAAGCAATACCCTCAGGCAAAACTGGCTCCTGAAATTCTCCATCCTTTCTGCTTTGACTTCCTTGGAATCTTAAAAAGGTTGTAAGGACTCTGGTGTTTCTGCTGACAGCATTGTCATCATCACACGCTTATAAAAGGCATATGTTTGTCTTTTCTTCCTAGGAGAGAAGGGAGGTAAGCGCAGGGCAGCTTTCCTCCGCTGAAACTCTATGCTGTAATCTGTCAATTCAGTCACACGCACATGCCACGTATCATCAGACAGATGGCTGCATGAGCCTCCACTGTGAACATCAGACCTGCTGTCTTAAAAATTCCATGAATAGGAGCACCTCAGTGGCTCAGTCAGTTAGGCATCTGACTCCTGGTTTCGGCTCAAGTCATGATCTCAGGATTGTGAGATCAATCCCCACATTGGGTTCCATGCTGGGTATAGAGCTTGCTTAAGATTCTCTCTCTTTCTCTCTCTGCCCCACCCCCCCCTAAAAAAAATGTTCCATGAAGAGATCTGAATGCCTTTGTTTAAATGTGGTAAAAAAGACTTCTTAATCTCTGTTCAAACATTTTCACAAATCCTCTCATATTGATATTAAAATGTCCCCAATTTCACTTAGGAATTAAGTCTAAGTTATTTAAATTGTGTGATCAGAAGTTGACATTGGAGCTTAAACAGACAGATTGTGGCATTAGTGGTACTGTGATATTTGCCAATTCTTTTCACCACATTTTGAGGTAAGATTCCAAAATTCGTGAGCTAATTATATAAGACAAATAACACAGCTTTTGTAGTATTCATGGCAGAGGTCTGGGAGTGAAACACCATTGGTTTTTCACACTATCAGTTAAATGTGGAGTTGCCATTTAAACCCCTATTCTCTGCAGAGTGAAATCATCATCTCATACCATGGTCCTGTTGCAAACATTGATGAGACTATGCCCCCAGGAAAGAAATAATGTTCTAATATTTCCCTGATGGAAAGTTTCTGTTCCATGCATTGCCAAAAATCAGATAAAAATGGAATCTTCTCCAACCAGAGAATGATACTACCCCACTCCCTGCAGCTTACAAATTAATATTTTGTACCTGGCATTCACCCTGGGGCATGAAGGAGCAATATCCAGGCACACAAAAGTTTAGTCAGATTTTTTTACCTGGAAGAATGTGTGTACAGAGCATCTCTCTGACTCTGACCTTTGCAGGTAGTTAACAATCCAGAAAAATCTGAGTTCAAGCAAAAATCTAAATGGTGGGGCATCTGGGTGGCTCAACTGGTTAAGTAAACATCTGCCTTTGACTTCAAGTCATGATCCCAGGGTCCTGGGATCAAGCCCGACATCAGGCTCCCTGCTCAGTAGGGAATCTGCTTGTCCCTCTGCCCCTCTCCTTCGCTTGTGCTCTCTCCCTTGCTCTCTCTCTCTCTCTGTCAAATAAATAAATAAAATCTTTTAAAAAAATCTAAATGCTGAGGGGATCCTCTGAAGTTCAATAAGTAACATCGAACCCTTTAAAGATGAGTTTGAGTAAAGAAGCCAATCCTGGAAGCAATCATACCTATGCCCAAAATACCTTTTAATGTGTGTGATACTGAGTTTTACAAACTATTTACCAAGACTTTCTTTCTCTCATTTAACATGCCTATCTTTCCCCCATCACTCCCTGCCCTTCACGCCATGCCCACCATTGCACAGTCCACGTTGACTGGTAACAGTGGAATGCTCATTGCTATGGGGGGGCTCACTTTCCCTAGTTCTCCGCTGAACACTGAGATGAAATGATGCAGAGCGTGGGCCATGCTGACGGGCCCCATAGGGTTTACCTTGGTTCTTTGCCATTTGGAGCCAGATAGTTCTGCCCTATCATATGGTAGCTAAAAACAGGGGCTATAGGTTTCGAATCCAATTCCACTAATTATTAATTTAATTTCTAGGTATTATTTTCCTCCAGAACATGGGATTAAATAACAGCACTAACCTCAGTTGTTGGAAGAATTAAATGAGGGAAAGCATGTAAAGTGCTTAGCTTAATGCTCAGGACACAATTAATAATTGTAAATGCCAACTAGCATCATAGTCTTTAAGATAGTCACCATCATTATTATTGCTGTTGTTATTGTTGGAAGTGGTGGTGGTAGCATGGTGCCTGATAAACATGGATATGGATATGTGTGCGTGCATATATGTATATGTGTATGTGTATATGTATCCGTATGTATACATGTGCTGATTTTATAGACATATAATCAAAAAGTATTGATATTTGTTATTATCTTTCATATCTTTCATTCTTCACAATATTCACAATATTCATTCTTCACAATAACTCACCACTTCAAATATGGAAACTGAAATTCAGACAGGTGAAGAAACCTGTCTAAAGTCACACAACTTATAGGAAGTAGACCCAGGATTCAAAGTCGAGTTGATTTCACCCATGTGGGCTGGATAAGATTCCTTGGTGCCTTTTGTACTCTGCACATGCCTGTTACTTCATGTGTCACATGGTGTTTCCTTGATCATTTGCTGGCACTCCCCTTCACCCCATACTATTGCCTCTTGGCTGACTCTTTCATCCCCAGTGACATCCACACCATCTGATACATGATAGGAGCCCAGGAATTGCTTGAGAGATTGTTTTGAATAAGTGCAACACTGTCGCTGAGCTTTGTATCGATAAAGTGTCCTTCTTCCTTCTGATCTTCTATCAGTTTGTCATTTAAGCCTTTGGAGTCTAAGAATCCTCTATCTGAGTGGCGGTACCTCTGTCAGCTTTTACATGTACCCACTTCCTCCTCTATGGATAAAAGTGCAAAGACAGGAAAGAAAAGTAGATGGCTGACAGAACTGTTAGCATTTTCAAATGCTATTTTTCAAGATGTTCCAAAAAATCACTCAGTGTGGCTGGACATAAATAACCCTGTTAGGAATTGTCCTTGGGAGGCCATCCCCATTGAGGAATGTTATCAGTCCAAAACAAAATAAATGGACAGCAGAGATTTTCTTTGGAAGACTTTGTCCACCCATATGCTATGTCTTTCATAAAGCAATATGAATAAACAGTGTTTTTGTCAAGGCTAATTTACTTTTATGCCTGGGAAAATAGCAATCAAGATGGACGACTACATTTTCCTCATTTTGGCACAACTTCGGCTTTGAAATGTGTTTGTAATGGGTCTGCTGCCGAAAACTCCCCTCAAGAACCTCAGCCTAGATTGACAGAATGCTATTTCTTCTCAAGGCTTTAGTACTCAAGGCAGAAAAATGTCCTTGTTTTCCTTTGCAGACTTCAGTTTTATGAGCCTCTTTTTATGATGTCATTAGGAACTGTCTAAGTTCTGGGAGGAGTGATCATTCTTTGGATTTTTCCTATATTCTGCTGCATAAAGTTTGTTGGACTCTAACTCTGGGCTAAAGTGGTATTGTCTATAACCACTGGTTCTTCTTGCAAAACCTCAAGACCATGGAGTTAAGAGGCATTGAGTGAGTCCTAAAGGTGGGTATGATAAAAGGGACTGCACTGATGTAAGGTCTCTCAATGCTGATTAGCAGGAAAGAATCCACTTCACAGACACGATGGTTTTTCTCTTCATCTCCATGGCAACTGCAAATCAAGCAGCTGCCAGTAAAAACTGAGAGATGCCATTTACCCAGTTTCCCAAGCATCCCATATAGTTATGAGGTTTGAGCCCCAAAATGAGGAGTAAAGAGATCAGTATAACAGACCTCAAGCTGCTGGTATGTAACCTGCTTGGTATCTTCTCACGTGGTGTTGGGGATCACTTTTTGACCATGAATTAACTTCCCTCACTCTTTCCTTTGCTCTCAACAAGGGCCATGTTCAAAAGATGAGGAAATATTTGTGGCCATGTACAGTAATACAGACCTTCTTGGATTCATGGTTGCTTGTATATTTTTCATGGAAAGGAGAAAAGAACAATGATCCTGTCCCAGCCAGCTCAACCTGGTGGCAAACTCTTCCTCATCCATCAGACTCTCAGCCCGAGGATCACCTCCTCTGGAAAGCCACTCCTGATTCTCTCAGCAAGAATTAATGTCTCATCTACTGCTGTTACAACATCTACCTTCTTGTTTCCCCAACAGATCTTTCTCCCCACTGATTGTAAGCTCCAGGGGATCAGTCCACATCCTTTCATCATGATCCCCCCCAGTGCCTAACACTAAACCAGGCACAGTGTTGGTGCTAGTAAATATTTTCTAAGTGATGGTGGACCAGCAGCCAAGTCCTCACATCTCTGTCCTCTTTTTCATAAAGTTTGTCCAATTCTCTGAGGCTCACAATTATCCCGAATTGCGTCCGAGAATGATAAGAAGCAAAAGGAAGTCTACTCTGCAAAATTTTTGAATAAGTAAGATATTTGCCTTGAATCATTACTAGCTCTCGTTGAGCTCATCAACCTATCATGTTATTTCAGAGGTGTCCATCCTGCTTCTCCTCTTACTTTGACCCACAGTGTGTTTAGAAAGTACCACTGGTGGGCTGAGCCCAACCATAAAGCAGGAAGTGATTATACTAAGAGGCTCCAGAAGGAACAAGTACTGAAAGGTTGCTGGGTAGATTTCAGACCCCTGTGCTCATTTACATGGAAAAGCAGAATCTCATTGTTCTTCCAGAACTATTTCATCATCTCTCCACCTCTACCTCATGACTGAGTTTTAGCTGCATTGACAACTTAATATGGACACTTCGACAAGCCATCCATTCATTCACTCAACTCATATGTATACTTACTATGTGCCAAAGATTATTCTAGAGAATAAGAATTCACCATGGGTATCAAGACAGACATCGTGGCCCAGTGGGAAAGATAAACAATAAAAATTTCACCATTTTCTATTAATTATAATAAGTGTTACCAAAAAGTTGAGCTAGGTATTATAAGAAAGTATAATAAGGGAATTCAACCTAGGGAAATAAAATTTTGAGGCTGAAATATAGAAGATGGCAAGATGACTGAGAATTATCTAAGGAGGCAAGGGGGAAAGGGGAACACTTATGACAGCCCCTGGTCGGGGCACAAAGACATCTCCAAGCTCTGTACAGAGGATTTACAATATGAATTTTAGTGAAACTTCTATGGTAGCAAGAAAGAAATACCCTTCTAGGTAACAAGTGTGTGGGGAGAGTTATTGAAAGGAAAACAAAAGAATCTCAAGGGAGCCAACAGGAGATATAGGTGGCCTTATGGGAATTAGAAAACCAATAAAAAGTCAGAGCAAAGCTCCTTTCCGTGACTCCAAATAGTTTCTTTTCTCTTCTTCCCTTTGTCCCACCTTCCTACCTTTCCTTCTTCCCTCTGGTAGTCTCTACCTCTATCTTCTCTCTACCTCCTCCTCTCTCTTCTTTGTCAAGGGTCTTATTCTTTCACCTGTTCCCATATGGCAGCTACCCTTGAGTCTACACGATCTTGCTATTTCACCTCCACCGCTAACTGCAATTTCAATATCTCTCAGTTCATTTTCTTGAGAGAGTAAATTTCGGTTGACTGTTGGCCACTTAATTGAATTAGTTGGTTGATTTGGGTCAGGTGCCCACATACTACGCATCTTATTTTTTTTGCCACCCAGAATTGGCAAACCAATTCGTGTCCCATGTGATCCAGGTGGAATTCTATCCTCAGCCACAGGGATGGAGGAAATAACTCATGCCTAAGCAACTCAACACAGCATATCACCAGCCGTAAGAGGTGGTTCGGGGTATGTACATAAGTCAGACTTTGGGTGAGAATTTTGGGATAAGAGACATTACAAGAAGAGATATTCATCCTTCCTTTAGGTAGCATAAGGTGATGTTATAAGGGGCAGATCTTTAGCAACCCTTCTGTGACATTAAAGGGAGCCAGACTGAACATTGGGCCAACCCAAAGGATCCCAAACCAAGATTTGGGAGAAAAATTCAGTTGTCATATCATCTGAGTCCTGATTCTAGCCTCACTGGAAGCTGGTCTATCCCCAGGACATTTTAGACCAATAAATTCCCTTCATTGTTTAAGCCAGTTCCAAGCTGGATATTTTTATCACTTGCCCAAAAAAAAAAAAAAAAAAATCAAACTAATGTGGCTTGCCCCTCGACCTGATCAGTATGAACCAAGGCTAAGGAGGGCAAGTTCATGTTTCAAGTGGGAAATGATTCTTTGAGAAGGTGATTAATCCAAAGTATATTTAAGGTACCTAGACAACTTAGAGGTATAAAGAAACAAGTAGCATAGCTAAAGCATGTTGCTATTATAACTGAATTCATAAGCAAGGAAGGAAAAAAATAGAGGTCAGTTCTGATACTAAATTGATTTATCTTCTTTTCTAAAGAATTTTAATCATGTTTTTCATCACTTCATTAATTTTTTCAATTTTTCTTGAAAACTAACTATTCTTTCTACTATTCCTTTTAGAAATAGCTACAGGCTATGTTTGAAACATCTCAAATGAGCTCCTCTTGAATTATTCATGTGAGAAAATCTCTATACGTATCCAGAAATAGGGTGTCTTTCTGTCTCTAAACTTAAAAACAACTGATTGCATTTTGCTAAAAAGAAAAACTGTTTCAACCAAAACCAAATTTAAAAAATATCACCCCATTTTTCTTTCCACAAATCAAATTTGCTAGAGAAAACTGGGGAAAAAATTGGACTATAATAAAACATTTGACTCTTTCTTACTATATGTTTATGTATATATCTCTTAGCTCTTAGAGATTGTAAATAACTAGAAGGCAAGCAGCTATCTACTCAACTAGGTTGAACATTTTTCTAGCACAACACCACAATATGTGAGCAAAATTTCACCAGTGGTAGATGTTATTATAACTCTGGGCTGTAAGATGAAAACCTCTATGTAAATCAGGTCTCTCTTTACTTTACTGCTCATACTTTTCTTTTTCTTTTTAAGGAGCGCAAATTTCCCAAGTTTGTATCCAAAGAAATGGAAAACATGTACATTGAGGAGTTGAAGTCATCAGTCAACCTGCTCATGGCCAACTTAGAGAGCATGCCAGTGTCCAAAGGTGGCGAGTTCAAGCTTCAGAAGCTCAAACGCAGCCACAATGCTTCCATCATCGACATGGGCGAGGAGAGTGAGAACCAGCTCTCCAAATCAGACGTCGTGCTGTCTTTCTCCCTGGAGGTAAAAGCCCTAAATGCTTGAAAGTCTCCTGGCACAGCCAGCACAATGTGGGTGATTAGATGCACCACCATCAGCTTGCTTTCATCCTTGCACCCCCAGGGCAGTTATTAAAATAACAGCTTGCTAAGCATAGGTCAGCTAATCAGCAAGTGATTCTCCATCTCCAGGAGCCCTTGCTCTTCTTAAGGAAATGCAGTCTTAAGAACCACCTACTAAATTTAATCTTGCATTATTTTCCATCTTAAAGCAGTGCTCAGTGATTTTGTAAAGACCTTATGCAATTTAGAAAGTTTAAAATTTTGGCATCCTGTGTCGTGGTTATGAGAGAAATATCTAGCATCATTGATAAGTTGTAGATTTTCTTTCCTGTCGTGTCTCCTGTTGGCTACATGATAGAGAGCCTCTTGTTGCAGTGGAGAGTTTTTCACTGATCTCATTGTCCAAAGAAAGAACCTGTTCAGACTGGGACTGTGGCAGAATGCTCCACATGTCAATAAATTTCTCTATAACTTCTACTCAATGTTTGTTCTTCATACATATAAGTTAGGGAGTGGATCCAATCTGGCTACATTGGAATTGCCTGGGAAGTTGGCTCAGTGTATAGATTCCTGGCATCACCCAGACCTATTGACCCAAATCTCGAGGCAGGGGAAATACAACATGCTGCAGTCACTCTGGAAAATAGTTTAGTGGTTTCTCAAAAAGATAAACATAAAATTAGCACGTGTAGAGTGCAACTCTACTCTTAGATAGCTACCCAAGAGAAATGAAAACACATGTCTCCATAAAATCTTGTTCCCCAAATGTTTATAGCAGCATTATTCTTACTAGCCAAAAATAGAAACAATCTAAATGTGTATCCACTAATAAATAGATAGACAAAATGTGGGTACATCCATACAAAGGGTTACTACTCAGCAATTGAAAGAAACAAACTACAGATACGTGCTTTGATTTAGATGAACGTCAAAAACATTCTGCTTAGCGAAAGAAGGCAGACACAAGAGACACATGTTGTTTGATTCCATTGATGTAAAATGTCTAGAAAAGGCAAATCTCTAGAAACAGAAATTAGATTAGTGTTGCCTGGGGCAGGAGGTGAAAATGGACATGAGGGACATTATTTGGAGGAGATAAGAATGTTCTAAAACTAATTTGTGATAGTCATGCAACTTAGTATATTTACTAAAATCATTGCATTGCACACTTGAAGTGGGTTACTTATATGATCTGTAAAATATGCCTCAGTGGTGTCAGAAGGAATCTGTGGGTGGAGTGCACCACAAAGTGCGCATTTTAATAAGCCACCCAGGTGCCTCTTATTGCGCTCTGAAGTTTTAGAACCATTCATAACTTATTCAAGCTCAGAACCCCACAAGGATTTTATGATAGACCTAGACTTGGGGGAGACCAAGAGAATAAATCAAATTTCTGTAGATTTAATTAGGATTTGTGAAGACTAGATTAATTTTCTAGAACATCGTTAATGCTTGCTGTGAATTAACTGCGGATAATTTGTTTTACTGTGCTCAGTTCAGATCAAGATGGTCATATTACAACGTTTCAACATGTATTTTGCAGTTGGAAGAGGCAGTATTCAGTTAAATATAGGGCACTTGGTGTGTGAAAAAATCATCAGTGTAATTTCACAGAAACTTCCTTCCTTTCTTTCTTTTTTAATACTGCCACCTGAGGTACTGAATGCTTTTTCTTAGGTGTCTTTGAATTTGATTATTGCCAATTAGAGGTGGCAATTTATTCCTTACTGCCTCTTGTCTTTCTACAGAAAGTAGGGGGAAAAGTGGTTTATTGATTTTCATGAAGCTTTTAAATCCATAATTTCCTAATTCTTTACCAGTATTCAATATTATACAGCTGATTATCTGAAATATAGATGTGAGTGAGTCCCCGACCATATTCCCATGTGTACATGGTTCAAACAGGCTTTAGCTTGTAAGCACAAGTACAGAATGAAATGCCCTGGGGTTCCCAAATACTTTTTACTTGGAACACCAAATTGCACATATACTAAAACTGCCAACAAAAATCATGGTGAGTCTGTGTGTTGGGTTACACAGTCGTGGGGGCGGTGAGAAGAGGGAGATAGAGGACTGTCATCTCATCAGGGCAGACTGAGTTTGGATTTGCAGGTTGGTACGAGACATGTTTCATGCACTTATAGAATTGCAAGGCTGGGAAGAACAGTTATAGAGAGCAGTTAACTGCAGCAGGAGAACTGAGGTCCAGGCTGCCCAGTGGCATGGCCTTGCACAGGGAAGTGCAATGATGGAAAACAATGGGTATATATAGAGTACCATTTGCCTGCTTCGCATCATTAACTCAGTGAATCCTCACAACAATTTTTTGAGCCATTTGCAAATGTGGAAACAAAGCCGCAGAGAGGTTAAGGAACTGACAAATAATTATACAGCTAGTGGAGATGCAGATTCAAGATTTGAACTCAATCTTCCAAATTACAAAAAAATGCTGTTTTTTCTATTATGCCTCCCATTTCCTCTTATTTGGACGGTTCTTCCCAGTATGAAAATTCTCAGTTACATACGTCATCTTATTTGGTCCTCATGCAACAGCCAAAGAAGGATATAGGACATTATTATTATCCTCATCTTACAGATGAAGAGACTGAGACTCAGGAGATTTGAAAGAAAAGTGGAATGACTTCAAGGCCAAGTCATTTGCCCAACATCACATGAGTAATACGGTGGTTCTCAAAGTATGGCTCCTGGATCACCAGCATCAACATCAGCAGCACCAGGGAAATTATTAGAAATAAAAAGTCTTGGGCTCCATCCCAGACCTGCTTATCAGAAATTCTGGGGGTGGAGCCTAGCAGTTTCTGGGTTTAGTAAGCCCTCTCGATATTTCTTTTTTTTTTTTTTTTAAGATTTTATTTATTTATTTGACAGAGACAGAGAGAGAGAGAGAGATCACAAGCAGGCAGAGAGGCAGGCAGAGAGAGAGGGGGAAGCAGGCTCCCCGCTGAGCAGAGAGCCCAATGGGGGGCTTGATCCCAGGACCCTGAGATCATGACCTGAGCCGAAGGCAGAGGCTTAACCCATTGAGCCACCCAAGTGCCCCCTTCTAGATATTTCTGATTTGCACCAAGTTTGAGAACCACTGGGCTATTAAGCAGCAAAACTGACGTGGTTCAAGGCCAGTCTTATTGTACTTCCTTGAATCAAGCCCACTGAAGGAGTGTACACACTAGTTGTTGCATGTAAGTGATAAATCACTAAATTCTGCTCCTGAAACCAATATTACACTGCATGTTAACTAACTAGAATTTAAGTAAAAATTTTGAAAAAAAAAAAAAAGTGTACATTTTTTGCACAACCATACCCTTCTCCATGTGTCCTGCCGTTACCTCTTTTGGAGTACAATTGAGTGATATTTTAATATCCCTTGCTTCTTATAGATCCCCGATGCAGGTCATTTGCTTCAGATTTTTAAATCGGTATATTTGACAAGAGGACTCCCCTCCTGTCCTCTCCCCTCTAATAAATGACAGGACATACCACTGAATATGAGAATCACAGGTGATTGAATGGAGTTAAGGGTAGTGGTGGGAAGTGCCTGGAATTGTGAATGATATATCTTGGTCCCGCAAAACACCAGCTTTTTTCCTCAGTCTAGAACAGAGAGTATGCAGCTGCAGACATGTTTTTGTTTTGATTCAACAACGGCCTGCCCAGAGTTTGTGTATTTTATTCCTCCCTTTTTGGATTATTGTCAAAACTTCAAAATCAGATTTCTGACTTTGGTTCTGATTCAAATTTCCATTTTCTGGTAGGAAAAATTGCAGTATCTGGCAACTCCAGACTAAGGAAAGACAGGGCCACGATGGGCTGCAACTGGGTACCGACTGCTCTGTTTAGATGGAGCATATGCTCTCCTGTTTTGCCCCAGGCCCCACTACTCCCTGCTGCATCTCCGCCTCTAACGCCAAATGGTTCTTTGCCCTTTATCTTAGCATTTGTGTTATCATTTATCTTATTGTAAAGAGAAAAGTTAATTTCTGGGCCTTTGTCTCTGCCAAGTTCTGAATTAAAAGCTAGACTATTTTTAAAGAAAATAAGAGAGTTTATTTTCTTGTAGAAATGAAAAAGGATCCTTTGCATTCAACCCAGGAAAAGAGAAACCCATTTCACATTTCCGGTCTGGCCCTATGAGCTTCTAAAATGGTGAAGGTTGTCTTTCCATCCAGGAGGCAGTAAGTTACACTCTGAAGAATTGTATCTTCATGCTAGACTGGTACCAGCCTGGCTGATAGCAAACTGATAGAAACTGCCAGATACGTGCTGAGTTTTTTGGTAACTTCTTCCTATCCTTATATTTTCTTCTGGGTGAGACTGTCCATGGGCTTTGGCAGTAACCTCCAGCACGTGTGATTCCCTTTCCAGGTGGTGATCATGGAGGTGCAAGGCCTCAAATCCTTGGCTCCCAATCGCATTGTATATTGCACAATGGAGGTGGAAGGAGGAGAGAAACTACAGACTGACCAGGCCGAGGCTTCTAAACCAACGTAAGTTCTGCTCCTGCACAGTTCATTTTCCAGAAGGTGGTTCTCACTGGCTCCATTTTGTCTAACTCCAAACTAAAGGTCTGGTTTCCCCAGAAGGTTCTAGAAGGCATGTACCTTGTTTGTTTTCCAAACAAGATGACTTGATCACATTCTTATTTGGCAGCCATAATAAGGATTGCAGTTCTTTCAGAG
>CM052898.1:25265555-25282954 GCA_028534135.1 Potos flavus | reverse complement strand
TATTTCTTCTCCTTTTCTTTTCTACTTCTACTTGTAATTTTTCCCATTATCAATCCCTAGCTATCATGTCTGCTACTTGATTTTGATTACACTAGAAAGTATCCTATTGAGGGTTATCTTTCATCTATCCTAATAACTCCACTTCATCATCTGACAAGTTTAGCCCTTTTCCTGGCCTACTCATCTTCTGAATCTTGTCTTTGACCATTCTTACAGCCCACTGATGCCCATACTTTATTTATACATTCTAAAATCAAAATTCAATTCAAGCCAGTTTTATTTGTTACTCATTAATTCTACTGTTGCCACTACTCAGTATTGTACCCAGTAACTGGAAACCCACATCTTATCTCATCATGTGTATACAAGGAATTTGACTTTTGTTTTGTTGTTTTGTTTTGTTTTGTTTTACCAAGTACAGTCACAAATCCAGAAGTACATTGCATGACCCACTTTGTCCAAGAGTGTGTTTTTTTAGAACTTTAATGTAGAGATGACTCCACTAAAAACAAGGGCAGGGAGAGTGGTACCATGATAAAGTTTGGGAAATGCAAGACATTACATCTCTTTCTGAGTTTTTCAGTGTTCATCAGCATTTCAAAACCTTTGAAGATTTCTAACAGTAAATAAACCCATTTGGCTTTGTTTATTCATGAGTTTCCCAAACTTATTTCAACTAATACCTATTAGCATCCATTGAAATGCTAGTCTACATTGTCCAAACCTAGTAATGGAAGTTCCAAGTTCTCCCTCACCTCCTTAGCCAGTGCTGTCTCTTCACTTACAACCAGGGTCCTGCCCGTCATGATCATTTTGGATCAGGTGTGTAATATAAGAATGTTGTGTTCATGAGCTAAATATACTTTGTGATTGGAAAAAATGGGGTGTGTGTGTGTGTGTGTCCTCTGTTCATCCTTCATTTTATCAATCTGGGTGCTAAATGTGGAATATTTTCCAGCAGACTATATCCTCTCAATTCAGTTGTCCTCCTTTCCTGGGTTTTAATGTGGAAAACCAGGAAAATATGTTATCACAAGTTTTCAAGCAATATATTTATTTCAAAGAATATTGCCTCCATTTGTAATATATTGTTTCTGCTTCTGTGGGAAAGCAATGGAGGTACTAAGGCAGAAGTAATTGAAATCGTGTCTTTAGGCAGGCAATCTCAGGAAGGCATGAGAATGGAGAAAAGAAATACTTTGTGGGTTCAAGAACTCAGATGTATTTGTCCACCTCCTATGAAACAGAGCAGACTTTTCCCATGCCAGGTGTTTTTCAAAAGACAGCACTCTTAGCTCTGCTGATAACAGATTATGTTAGGTTTTATCAAGACATGGCTTTGAGTAAAGTCGAGTCATGTGATAAGGAAGTAACTGCTTCTCCATTTGTTTATCAGTTCTGATCCGGTCCAAGAGAACGTTTTTATTTGGTTCTAGTAAATTTTTAACACCTCCAGAGGCTCAGGTTCTGCGTCTTCTGCAGACCAGAGCCTCCAATTAGAATTTCATAGCATTGCTTAGATCTCACTTATCCAAAAATGTTTTCTGTATACTGGGCCTTGGAGTGGGTTAAAGGGAAAGAGAATACCTTTTCTGAATGTCCCCTTCAAAATGTAGATGTAAGGGACAGATGGGCGGGGTAGACACTTGCATGCCCTCAACAAGGGTACATGTGATGCTTTCCTTGTGTCCACCTTGGGCTGGGGCTAGAGCCTTGACATAGATCCAGCTTTGGCCTCGTAGAGTGGACATTCTAGTAAAGGGCACAGTCAGTAAACACATGAACAAATAAACAGGTAAAGCAATAGCAGTTTCTAATTTGTGTTACCTTCCATTCATGACTGGTGGTGCTGTTTTGTCTTCTGTATCAGTGACATAAGTGTTCTTTTTTAAAGAAATATATTAACATTTAAAAGTGAATTAATTTAAATAAAATATATTAAGTAAATAATAGCCCAGGTGGTACCTGGATATGATAAAAAAATAATAATAATCACGGAAGTATCCTGTGTTGATATGTGGGAATAGCAAACATGGGCAAGATGGTATGCAAATTACTTTAATTTGGGAAAATCGATGTAAGGAAACAGAACATATTCCCTGAGTGGAAGATATACTTCAAAGTGACTTTCTTGGTGGATTTGTACCATTAAGTTACCTTCTAAAGAAAGCAAGTCCTGAGGGTTAAATGCTAGAGAAATTTAAGTAATTGGGCTAAAAAGAAAGGCAGTTTTAGTTAGCAGTCCAATATTGTGCTAAATTATCCAAAATTATATTCTTCTGAATAAAAACCAAGGATGCTACTTGACATTTGATCATTTAACCAGTTTATTATTCCCTGACAAGCCATGGGCTTCGTGACGTATGGATTTCATTATTGTCAGGAATTAGAAAACACAACCAGATTGTTTCCTGCCACTTTCCAAGGAAAAAAGAAAATAAGATGCCCTCACTGGTAAATCTTGTCATAGACCTAGCATTTTTTAATGGCACCTTATCTAATGAGACCACATTAAGGCAAAAAGCAAAAACAAAATGCAATGACTTTCTGTAACATTTTTCTTCTCTGAAATATATTATTTGTCCTAATGGCAACTCAAAATGGGCCAAGGCTTATTACACCCAAATTACTCATACAAATGCAGTCGCATTAAATCGCCCCCACAGTAAGTCAGTTACAAAGTCAGAAAAGGAAGTTGTGCCGGCCAAATCCTTGCCTCATGTATCATCTTAATGGTACTTCCTATCTCAGTGTAACCAAAAATGTTTTCAGTGTACTGGGCCTTGGAATGATTTAAATGGAAACAGAATATCTTTCCTGAATGGCTTCTTTGAAATTTAGATGCAAGAGAATGATATAAAGGATAGGCACTTGCCTTCCCTCAACAAGTGTACATGGGATACATTCCTTGTGTCCACCTCATGCTGGAGCTATAGCCATGAATGACATAGATCAAGCTTTGGCTTCATTGAATATACATTCTAGTAAAGGACTTAGGCAATAAACAAATGAACAAATAAATATATAAGATAATAGCAGATTGTAATTTGATTCTGAAAGAAATGAACAGGCTGCTGCAGTGAAAAGTGATGAGGAGGTAGGGTAGTCCAGTGGCCAAGAAACCCTGCTCAGAGTAGGTAATGTGTCATTTGCTACCTGAAGGATGAGAAGGAGCATATGACCCAGTAATTCCACTACTGGGTGTTTATCCAAAGAAAAGGAAAACACTAATTCAAAAAGATATATGTACTCCTATGTTTATTGCAGCATTATTTACAATAGCCAAGATATGGAAGCAACCCAAGTGTCCATTCATAGAGGAATGAATAAAAAAGATGTGTGTGGGGTGTGTGTGTGTGTGTGTGTGTGTGTGTGTGTGTGTGTGTGAGAGAGAGAGAGAGAGAGAGAATATTATTCAGCCATAAAAAAGAATAAGATCTTGGCATTTGCAAGGCAGTATGGATGGATCTGGAAGATATAATGCTAAGTGAAATAAGTCCATCAAAGAAAGACAAATACTATATGATTTCACTCATATGTGAAAGGAACAAAGAAAAAAAAGAAAAACAAAAAAAGCAGACTCTTAAATACAGAGAACAAACTGGTGGTTTCCAGAGGCAACATGTGTGAAACGGATAAAGGGAATCAAGAGTACAAGCACTGAGTAAGGTATAGAATAGTTGATATACTATGTTGTGCACCTGAAACTAATATAATGATGTATGTTAATTATACTTCAATTAAAAATAGGGGGGGGGGAAGAAGAAGAAGAAATAGCAAGGAGAAGATGCCAGGTGCAGGGAAGAGCAAGTTCAAAGGCTTTCAGATAGGAAGGAGCTCCATGTGTTCCAGGACCAGAAAGGAGAGCAGCGTGAGTAGAGATTAGTCAATGATGGGGAACATGATACAGGAAGAAACCAAAAAGCAAGTCAGGGCCAGACAACTCAGGGCCTGCTAGGCCACATGAAGGATTTGAACTTCATTCCGAGACCATAGAGAAGCTGTCAGAAGGTTTTAAGCCTGGGAGGTATGGTTGAATTTCCGTCTTAAAACCTAAAACATCTTTAAGGACCAGAGTTAATTTGGAATGAAGGGTGTATCGGTCGACAAATATGGAGTACATACTGTGTCCCAAGCTTTAGAGTTAGGGGAATGCTATAGACCTGACCCTTGACACAGAACCACAGAGAAAAGCTGGTGGGAAAAATCTGAGTGCCCCAGGCACAGAGTGATAAATTCTTCCCTAGTCACTATAGCTTTCAGAACTGTAAAGGCCACCTCACTGGCAAAGGAGTGAGGCCTCCTGAGAATCACCTCCTTTAATGTTTACCTTTCTTGATACTCCATGTTCAAGGTCACAGTCCAGGAGACTTTTATGTTGAACTGAGTGGGAGCGTGGCTACCATTTCTCTTGTTTTTCCTTTCTGAGAAAGAGGCTTAGCTTTTTTCAGAGTTAATTAAATCATAAGTGGTAAAGGCCAACACTGACCCAGAAATTCAATTTTGCTAGGCTCCCAGAAGATGTGTGGGTTGGGAAGAAGCAAAATTATAATTATGGTTTGGGGCACTCAGAAGCTATCCGGCCTCCCGGCCCAGAAAGCTTGGTCCAGAAGCCACAACTTTTGTTGAAAACCAGTTTGTGTTTGCTTGTGAACTGGGAAGTGAAAATAAGCTGGCTGAGAAAACAAGAAGCAGTGGGGTAGATGGTGGAAAGGAACGAGTGCTAGAGACCAAGCTTCGGAGATGGAGCTCCTCATTCTATACCTGACTCTGTCATAAATTTGCACCCCATCTTGTACAGGTTAGCAAGCTTTCCAGCTTCATTGTGTTCTGATGAGTGGTATCCAAGACCACTGCTCCCCCAACAATTCTTTAGCTTGTTCATCCAGCTGACCCAGAGAAGAGCTATAATAACAGACCTTATGGCAGAGTTTTCAGAATTTCAAGTAACACTGGGGTGGTGAAGGTTCTAGAGTTGGTAGGAGTTCAGGACTGGATGATCGAGTAGTGGCTTAAGGTTGACAGTTACATAGTGATGCTCCATTGCAATGTCAGAAATTCATGAAAGTTCTGATATCCTGGGTAGTCCAACAGAGGGTAGGTATAAAACAAAGATATTTTTTGCCCTAGCCCTTTAAGGACTAAGTGATACGAAGTTCATTTACTTTCTGGTTCAGCTCCTCAAATACCTTGTCTGAACTTACCTATCACTTGTACCTAATGCTGGAGTAATCTGGGATCTGGACTGATCATCCATCACTGTTTAGTGGAAATCCAGGGCAATACATTTATCCGTAGGTGTGGAAAACCACTATACTTGTTACC
Organism: Potos flavus; assembly: GCA_028534135.1. Taxonomy (NCBI): domain Eukaryota; kingdom Metazoa; phylum Chordata; class Mammalia; order Carnivora; family Procyonidae; genus Potos; species Potos flavus. The sequence continues at coordinate 25,277,629 of CM052898.1, read as the reverse complement.
TAGTGATCAGGGAGAGGAATGTAGGAAGGAATGGCATATTGTTTCTTATTTGTAATAACATAATGCAGTGTAGCCCAGGAACTCGATTTATCCTCATTGATAAGAAAATAAGAGAAGCTTGGTCTAGAGTCATCAATGCATAGAAGCAATATGGCATTTTGGACAAGAGCACAGGATCGGGAGCCTGCATGAGCTTGGACAGGTTAACTTAACTCTTGTGCCTCAGTTTCCATATTCTTGTGAAAATTAAGTTAGTTAACAAATACAAAATATTTAAAACACCACCTGGTGGCTGTTATGATCATGGCTTCATTCTTGTTTGGAGGAAGGAGAGAGAGATGGGGAATAAAAATAGCCTGGGTCTAAAATAGTAATTTACTTGATGCAACATCTTCTGTGGGCCAGGTGCTGGCTAAGTATTTCATAATCCATGTCTTGTTTAATGCCCCACTGATACCTGAGATAGGTACTATCGTTGTTCCCTACATTTTACTCATGGAAATATTGAGATTTAGAGAGGTTAAATAACTTGGCCAAAGTTGCACAGATAATAAATAGCTGAGCCAGGAGCCAAACCCAAAACCTGTACTTTTAACTCATTCTGCCTTTCTGAAAGATATTACGCCATTAAAAGGAAGTTTTTTGTTTTTGTTTTTTTTTAAATTAGCATTGACTATTCAGCAAAACTATCCAACAAGGCTCATTTCTTTTCCATAAACACAGTTATGTCATGGGTTAAATCTCTGCTCCTGTTTAAATGGTGATGACTGTGTCATCATGTGTCAGCATGAACACAGGTGTTTCAGCTCACCGCCGACTGAGCGGGCATCATTCGATCCATACGCAGCAGCGCTGTTAGGGGCCACATAGGTGAGTCTGCAGAGATAAACCAGGGGTGGCCCCACCCTTCGAGGTGCTTACAAGATCCCAGGAGAGCCACTGATGACAGTGATCACCATTCCCCTTCATGGAAGTCATTATCAATAACTATTGCCCCTACCATGCATTGAAATCTGCTAGGTGCCAGGTAATGAGCTAGCTAATATCATATGGTTGAGCCAGAAAACCCTGGGTTTAAATCCCAGCTCCACCCGTCATGGACTGGGTGATCTTGGGCAAGTAGATTCTCTTCTCTGAGTTTCCATTTCTTCAAATCTGAAATGGAGACGGTAATACAATCTGACCCATAGGCTTGGTGTTGGAAAATATGATCCATGTTAGCGGCTGAGTTTGATGAACGGCACCTTGTAGCCTCTCAAAAAATAATAGCCAAAAACGGACTATAATCTCACTGAATCTTACCTGGTACTGTAAGAAATAGATCTCTTCTATGTCCTCATTACATATAAGGAAGAAGAAGCTCAGAGAAGTTAGGAAGCCTGCCCTAAAATCCTACAGCTTCTTAAATACAGGCCATATGACTCCAAACACATGGAAAGCAAAGAGCCAAACCTGCCTAAGGAGGAAGGGCACTCCGTCCAAACTTCTTTCCAGAGCCAGAGGACAGACTCTCATGATAGGCTGCCATCAATTTGATGATATAAGAGCTAGTTCCTGAAGGCAAGAGAAATGCAAAAGGGCAGCAGTCCTTCCCAAGTCCTCACGCAGAGTCACACTGTGCCAAATCACTCAGCTCCCTAAGCCTGGGTCTCTACAAGCCCATTCTTCCAGCTTCTTTTTGGATCAGAGCCTTTCCTCAAGAGAGGCTAGAGTGCTGCCGACACTATCTTTCTATGTGTCTTATCTGTTTTACAGCAAAGTCTCCTGTTCTGTGATACAGAGCTCACCTCGCTGCAGGGATGCAGAGGAGTGTGGGGCCTCTGGGGAATGCAGCTGCTCTTCTTCTCATAATGCCAATCATCGTGCTGTTTGGAAACTTCTGGGACTCCTGTGCTTAAATTCTGGAGTCCCGAAGTTCCCTGGGCTCCTTTGTAAGGACTTAAAGCTTTCACCCTGCCCCACAGTTTGTGGTTCAGAGAGTTTGGGGTGAAGCAGCTATTCTGGGGAGCCTTTCATAGCTGGAATCTAGTTGGAAACATTTTGGCGATAATATGGAAAATAAGGGTTCGACATAAGCACAAGAGTAAAAACTTTGGGGTGAAACAATCCCTAGTTTGGATCATGCCATTGACCTTGTTATATTGGATGAATTACTAAATCTTTCTAAATCTATGTTTCTTCAGCTATAAAATGAGGCTAATGATACTTATAGGCTTGTTGATGAGGAATCAAATTTAATAACATATGCAAAGCACTTGTACCAATTTAAGAATTGTTATTCTTATCTTTTTAATTTATTATTGTCTTTAGTGGAGCCAGGGTGAAAGGGAAACAGGTAACAAAGGCCATCAGTAGGGTGCCCTTTTTTAGTTTAGATGCACTTTTTTAGTTTCTCTTGGAATGTGTTCATTTATATGTAGATGACTTACTTGTACTTGGAAAAATCTGTATATCAGGCTGGTTTTCTTATAATCCCTTACCTGTAATATATGATCAATAAATGTTGATCGACTCAGAGCTAAGCCTTAATGGCAAATGGCTCTGGGAGAAGTTAAGAAGAAGGTCCCTGTGATGGACTTGAAAACCTCTTTAGAATACTACTCATCATAATGATAATTATGTGAGAGTTTTCTGTACTGAAATGAGTGCTCAGTATCCAAAAGAACGGAACAAGTCTGAAAAGTGAAGTGAGCCCATTGCGTGAGCTTTTCTTGACATCAAACCACTATCATTTTTCAAGTAATGAACAAACCACGTGTATGTTTACACACACATGTACACAAGGAATTGCTAGGTGCATCACCAGTTAAATCTATGTCAATTGGGATGTATCTTGTTGTTTAGCAAATAGGCTACTGTGTCATCTAATTAAGGTAAGGTTTTGTTGTTTGGGATTTTTTTTTCTTCTGTAAATTTACTAGAGAGACAAAAGGAATAAAAAGAGAGCTCTTGTCTACCATTGCTTTACGTACCAAATAGTACAACCGAGTTGCAGTATCAATAATTGAAGGCTATTAGGAGAGAGGAATTGGAAGCAGGAATCTTGGCATTTGAAATCCCAGTTCTGCCCTCCCATGTGTTGTCACCTTGTTTTTCTCCCTACTGCATCAAATCACACAAACTGTCTCCTCCAACAACAGAACTAAGTGATTGTCTGCTGAGCCAGGTATATCAAGACTTGGGGCCTGGAAAATGCTTCTCTCTTTCTCACTTTCCTACTTCAGAAAGACCCCAAACAAATAAATCTCAGAACCAGCCTTGTCTCTAGAAGTGGCAGCCTTTAGGACTCATTGTGCTCTCTTGGTCCACTGTGACCAGAATTCATACCAGGGGCCTGTTACCTGCTGCTCCCCCAGATACTTGTAGGTCAAGGGAAGCTTCATATTGCAGAGAGAAGAGCACAAGACGCTATTCACTATCCTTCATTCATTCAGTCAGCCCTTCCTTCCTCTGTCTTAGGTGTGTGAGGACCTCCCGTGTGCCAAACACTGTGCATGGTGCTGAGGATAGAGCAGGGAACAAAAGAGGCAAAAATCCTGCCATTGTGGCACCCATAGTCTAACAGGACAGAAAACCATCAGACAAGACCGCTTTAGATCATTGGGTAGAGATGCACCAAAATTTGGGTTTGCCCTTACTCTTCAGTGAAAATCTAGTAACTTTGCTTCACCTTTATCTTTGGAAGACCTGATGATCAAATGTTATTTCATGTAATCATATAAATAACTACTATAGCCAATCATGTGATAATGTCTACAATACAGGCAAGGTATATCTTCCTGGCTTATTGTTAATATCTGGATATTCATTTTTAAATATAAGGGACCATTCAAAATCTTAATATGGGCTTTATATGTTGAATCAAAATCTTAATTGTGATTAGAGTCAAAATCTTAATATGGGCTTTATATGTTGAATTCTAGCAGTCCGTGGTTCTTCCACACACTAACACACGTATATTTGTTATCAAACTGTTGACACATGTCATAACTTAAAACTCTAAAACTTTTATATTAAAAAACTATTAAGATTTTTAGTTAAATAAGTAGATGAAAATTAAAAAGATGTATTATCTTGATATCTTAAGGAGCATTATATCCCTTTTGAGCCAAGAAATTTTTTATAAAATTTAAATTGTAGTGCAAGGCAGAAAAATAAAGGTTAGGCTTTATCATAATTCTAATCTTTGTAGACCCATTCAGTGTACTAGCATTCACCACATAAAACAAAATAAGATAAAGTTTACCCTAATCTGTCCCTATCCAGAGGAAAGAAAAGCTGAATAAGTCGTTGTCACCGTTGACATTTCCACACCCAGGCAGAGCAGGCCCCAAATATTTCACTTCCTCACCAACCTCAAAGCAAAGTAATTATCTGTTTGGCATCCATCCTAAATGTGCCATATAGAGGCACCGAAGGGAAGATTTTAGCTGAGAGTGCTAAGAAGTTCTTGTTCCTACCACATAATAACAAAAATTTAAATTTTGACTATTAAAGTTTTAATAATGAAATTATAATAATGACTGAATTGTTAATAATTTTATTGGATTCTTGTATTCCCAGAAGCTTATTTTGTGATGTCAATGCTCAACCTTTTCCAAATATGTATTGTAACCCTCAGTTCCTTTAACATTCAGCTAAAAATGCGGGTTCAGGGCCCTCCAGCTTTGCTAAGAAACAGATGCAGGGTGATTCCATGGAGATTAGCCAAATTGGTCAGAAAATATTCCCAAGAAATGACAGTTGAGCTTAAAAGTTAAAAAGAAGGAGCTGGTCCAGGAAAGAGCATGCTGGGCAGAGACAATAGAGATTGCAGAGACACTGTAAGGAGGAGCCTGGCAAGTTTGAGGGGTTGATAAAAGGCCAGGGGAACTGGAGCAGAGTGAGGGGGCAGGGCGGTTGGAAGTGAGTCAGTGAGGCTGGCTGAAGCTAGATTTCACAGACTGGAGACCAAGGTTCAAGTCTGGATTTTGAACCTGAAAGTAACCTGATGGTATTTACATATATAAAAGAGCCTTCTGGCTGCTCTGTGGAGAATGACTACGTGGAGAATGGGCAGTAATGGAAGCAGGGACACCATTTGGGAGAATGTTAGAGTCATGTGGGAGTTGATGGTGCTTGGTGGTGGCAGAGGAAGGGGCGTGAAAGGGACAGGCTCAAGAAACATGGGGACACAGAGCCAAGACGCTCCTTACTTTCGTTTGTTACTCTTCCCAAGGGAAGTGCTATGCGCTCTGGAGGTTACATTCTAACCCCATACGACCTTTGGCCCTTCCCTCATGAATGTAAGGTTCTTTATTACCACCCAGCCTTGCTTTGCAGACACTGCCTACCAATTTGTGAGTTGTAATTCCTGTATCTTGGTAAGTGACCTTGTGTGAGTTGAAGGCAGCCTGGCATCTCTTAAAACCTTGTGGGTAATGGATGTACAGCTGGGAATTGGGACAGCCGATTCTCTAGCTGGGTCTTTTATTCTCTGCAAAAATTACTCTACAACTGTACCAAATTTGTTCTTTCTCTACGTTAGCCAAGACATGTCTTTAACAGAATGTTACATGCTGACATTAGGATGACATTAACACCAAACCAAAAAAGAAAATTAATGAATTCACTTTCCCCTCAAGGTTTCATTTCGTGCTTGGTTTAAAAGTCGGATTGCACTGTGCTTGTGGTAATTCTTGCTGCTGGTAGGAAGGTATTAACGTGAAAGGATTTGAAGAAATAACCTACAATGGATCCAATATCACAGAGCAAGGGAGCAGTTTTCTATAGATAATGTGAGTGTTGGGTACTTGAAGTCTTTCATGAAGATAATGTTTAATTACATTTAAGTAAATCAGGCTCGACTCCAACTTCACTGTGCAGTCTTAGACCCAGGACTCTGCTAATAGATGCAGCTGCTGAAAAATCTGGGCAGGAAATACATATTTTGTATATGTACTTCAAATAATATTTTTTAGCATCTATTTTGTGTGAGGCACTATGCTCAGTCCTATTATTGGCTCAGTTTTTAAAATTAGATATGGTGCTTTCTGATCAAAAATTTAATGTATCTGTTTCCAAAAATTGAGGGAGAGCGTAAGGAAAAATTTAAAAATTACTCATGATTCCAATACCCGCAATAATGATTGTAAATATTATGGTGTTGTTTCCAGTTTGCTTTTCTGTATCTGTGAGTGTGTGTATATAAACACCCACAGATATGTTCACGTGATAGATAACCTTGTATGGAAATCTTTATGCTCATCTATGTTTGTTTCCTTTGGAGAAATTCCTAGGGATGGTATTAGTTCACAGCTAGTTAGTTCCTACATATTGGTGAGTAGGGTGACCAGCTCATCCTGATTTGCCCAGAACTTTCCAGTCTTAGTTCTGAAAGTCCTGTGCCTGGGGGGCAAAGTGGAGCAGTTGGTCATCCTATTTGAGTGAACACTTCTACTCAACCTCTATCATCCCGTGTACTAGGGGAAAGTATATGGCTGATAGTCACTTGCTGAATTTATTTGTTGGAAGACCTCTGTCTCCTGAGCTTCAGCCATCAGGATACCATTTTTGTCTCTGGCAGCCTTAGAGCATTGACTGGAGCTTTTAAACTTGAGCCTGGAATTAAGATACAGTTCAGCCATCTGGATACAAACAGCAAACAAGCCACTGTGCTCAAATAAAGGTCATGCTCCGGCCTCACTAAGCAATCTCAATTTGCTCCATTTGTCTGGATACATAAAAAGCTTCCCAATTAGAATTATTACATAAACAGCAGAGTGAAACTTCATGCAAGCAGATTACATTGTAGTGTTTGTACATTGAAGTGAGAACAAGTAACATCTTAGCTATATTTGTGTAGGATATCCTATAGTTATAGCATCAGGAGAAAACAAAGCCACAGATTAAACTAGAGGGAGAAACAATGCACATGATACAAACAACTCATCGTGGGAGTTTTCCAGATCTTTAACAATAACCACTAATAATTTAAGTCCTTTTTTAAATGGAGCTTGTTTGCTAGTGCCTTCCCAATTTTTTTTTTTTTTTTTAACCTAGCGAGGATCAGGACACCATACCCATATTGTAGGTGTCAAATTCAAGTGAAAATGTGCCTGCCGAGCAAGTCTTAGGACTAAGGTTAATACCACTGGCTTTAGTTAAAGTAACCCAAAATCAGCTATCAACTTCATTGCCTGATACCTAAACTCTTCTATGATCTTGGAAAAAGTAGTATATGTAGAAAAAAATGGATATGTAAATATAAATATAAAATCAAATATAAATATAATTTGAGGGAACATTCATATATATATTCATTCATATATATTCATGTATATATATGGAAAGTATTCTTTGTTTTGGCTTTTATTGTCTCTTTTTTTTATTATTATCTCTTTTTAATAAGTAAATTAATAAAAAGGTTTGACCCATGTTTGAAATCTAAAGTACCCAGGCACTGAAGAAATAAGAAATCTACATAACCTTGAGAACACTCTAAATAGAGAGGCAGTTAGTAGGGCTCAATTCTAAACCCAGGTTGCCAGGATGACTGAAACCATAAGTCTCTTGAAATTGATGTCAAACACCTTGTTTAAAGTGGGGGTAAAGCACACAAAACTCCAAACCAGCAGTATTTGCACTGATTTTTTAGACCCAAGTGCTGAACAGAAGTACATACTCTCTCCACATGAGGTTAAACCTAATCAAGGGACAAGTAATTAAAATTTCTTCATAGGAAGACTTATTTTAAAAAGAAAATGGGAAATCACAGATCCAAAAATGTTGTCAGTGTAGCCAAACCAAAGACTGTGGCTTCATGCAGCTCTGCTGTCTTTTCTGGCTGTTTTAGATCTCCAGATTCACCTTGCATCCTGATTTATTCTGTTAATTCTGCATCCTTATTCATACTTGTTTCCTTATTCATTCAATAAATAGTTGTTGACATAAAAGTATGAATTAGATGTTGCTCTAGGCACAAGGGATACAACAATGAATAAGACAGGCATGGTCCCTGCCCCCAAGGAGCCTATATCCTAGTGAGAGGAGACATAAAACAAGTATGTAAACAAATAAGATCATTTAAGAGAGCAGTGAGTACTAATGAAAAAAAAATTAAACAGGGTGCTATGATGGGGAATGACTGGGTGGGGGGAAATTCCCTTTAAATTGGCTGGTCAGGAAATCCCTCCCTGAGGAGCCATTACTGGAATTGAAACTTACATGTCAGTAATCACTTTGTCACCTGAAGATCATTTAAGGAAGAACATTTAAGGAAGAGGAAAAGGCAGATTTAAAATCCTCAAGGTGGGAATAGCTTGTGATATTCAAGGGACAGAAAAAAGAACATTATATCTGGAGTATGTGAGTAAGGGGAAAGTAATAAGAGAGATAGGCAAGGCTCATATCAGGTAGAGCCTCGTGGACCATGGAAACACTTTGGATTTAATTTAACTGTGATGGAAGCCATCAGAAAGTTGTAAGTGAAGGATGGTCAGTTACCAGTTATTACGTGGGCAGTGGATTGGAAAGAGAAGCAGAGCACTAAGTAGCTTTGTAATATTCTAGTTGGAAATTGAGTGATGGCTTCCTGGATGTTTATTTAATTACTACACTTCAAAAAATACACGTGTTTCAGGGTATATCACTTGGCAATAAGAAGGAATGAAGTACGGATGAATGTTGCAACACCGATGAGACTTAGAAACATTATAAATAAAAGAGACTAGATATGAAGGATCCCACACTGTAGGATTCCATTCACATAAGACGTCCAGAAAAGGCAAATCTGTGGAGACAAGAAATAGGCTTACGATTGCCTGGGATTGCAGATGGGAGTGTGATTGGCTGTAGACAAGCACAAAGGATCTTTTTGGGGTGATGGTTGCATTCTGAAACTGGATTATAATTATGGTCTCACAATGTTGTAAATTTGCTAAAGGTCATTGAGCCATACACTTAAAAGAGACAGATTTCATGGCATGTAAATTACACTTCAAGAAAGTTTTATGTTAAACATCCTTAGGAAAAAAATGTTCATATATATTCTTTAAAAAAAAAAAAAAAAAAAAGCAGACATAGCGAAACTAGTAGAGAGCTGTCCAAGCAAGAGGTGATGATGGCTTAGACACTGAATTGACAATGAGGAAAAATAGATACTTTTTGAAGAATGATACACGAAGTCTCATGGTCGAGCTAAATATGTGTGTGCGGAAGTAGTGGAGGCAAAAGAGGAATCCAGGACAGTGTCTAGGTCTGCGGATGGAGTAACCGGACAGTTGTGTCGCCATTGCCTGAGCAGTAGAAGAGAAAGTTATTCATTGTCACCGCAACTGGTAAGTCCCCATCAATAGGAACCATGTGGCCGGTAATTAGTTACTAAGTTTTGCACACACACACAACATTGTAGTCAAATATAGAAGATTCCGAGTTGTCTCTGTGTCAGTAACTCTCTGATTCTCTTGTACTTTTATGTACTTTTTTGAGTGTCTAAGAAAATGATTGCTAACTGCCTATTATGTACTGGGAATGGATCTAATCCACATCCTGCTTTATCTGTGTCACGGCCCCGAGCGAGTGAACCCAGCGCAGGTGGTGTTCACTGGCATAGCCGTACAAACTGGTAGAGTGCTTACTCCCCTGCATATGTCAGGAAGCATCTCTTTCCAATCTGGTGATGCCCATGGGAGGGAGTCATGGAGCAGAACACCTTCCAGATTTGTTTCTTCCTAATTTGAGAATCTGAACAGAGAAGAACACTCTACTTCACCTACAGTAGAGAAGCCCTAAATATTTAGACAATATTAGCATGAAAGATTGTACCCGCAAAAACTTCCTTAAGGCAAGGAATGGCTTAACTGATTTATGAACACACTGTTTACTCTGGGATTTCTCAATTACAATTTCATATGACAGTTTGAGGATGAATATATTTACGACCTCCAATAATTATGGCTTTTAAAGAATCCATTTTCTTCCCATTGGTTTTTTAAAAATGTTGATAGTGAAACAATCCTGATAGGGAAGGGAAGAGAATAAATGTATACTTGAATGATCTCCAGTCATTGAACTAACTTACAAAAAAGCTCATAGGTTAGAGTCTTTTGCTTCTATAGATTGCTTAAATAGTAAGCATATGTAATGTGAATATATATATATTTTTAAATTCCTTATCACTGTGTAATTCAAAGGGAAAATATCAAATAATGGTTTGTTTTAAGGATTCTCAGATTATCCTAAGAGCATTACTCTTTTGAGCAATTTCTATAGTTTATGGCATCAATATAGTTGATGTCTTTTAAATCCCTCAATTTGAAATTTTCAGTTTAGTAAACAGGCCATAAAGTAGGTCTTATTTGCTTTCTAACAAATAAAGCAGAACAGCTTGTCCACGGGGATTTAAATCATAATTTACATTTAGGTTTATTTTTATATGTAGGCTGTAAGTACAATTTGCAAAGCTGGGTAAAACTAAGGCACTAGAAAATTAAAAAGAGAGATTTATTTTTTTTCTGCTTAAAATCGAGCTCAGTTGTAATTTAAAACTGCTTTAATTATATAGAATAATTGGATTAGACAGAGGTTTGCACAGTTTGTCAGAAGCAGAATATGACAGTTAATGTTTGCCATTCTGTTCTGTTGAAAGCAGGACGCGCACACCCAAACAGGAAAGAAAGTGAAACGTAACATGGAAATGATTCAGAGGAATTAAGGACTTAACATTATGTAAAAATAAATCCTCATCTATACATATTAATGATGAGATTTCAGAGAAAAATCTATTCCAAACGTGGCTTTGAGAAGAATTAGGACAGATAGCTACTTGTAAGTCACCCTCCCTTTATCAAATTGGACGTATTTTTAACATCCACCACAGTTAAACATGCAGTGTACAGCACGTCTTTCCAAAACTTCATTCTTCACCACCCTCACACCACACCTGCACACCACTGGTGCTATTATTTGTTTCATTTATTTATTTTTTTCCAAATCTACCCTCATTTTAAAACTTAGGTTTTAAAGGGAATCTTTTTCTCTCTGATTGTAAATAAGAGAGGCCATAAAAATAACTTCAGCGACAAGAAAATAATGTTAGTAAAATTCTAGATTGATATGGTTCCCTGCAGAAAGAGGCTCCAAATATTGACAAAACTATCCTCTCTTTAAAAGAGAAGAGGATGAGCAAACTGAAGACATTCCTCTGCCACACTGAGTCTTCCTGAGGTAATCAGAAGGAATGGAAAAAGCTTAATTATCTCACCAGGCCATTTGATGCCCCACCTCTTTCCTACCTCAGATCATCTCTAGGATACAGGACCTGACTTTTGAGAATCAAAGTGTTCAATCTCTGTTTGTTGCATGGTTTAACTAGACTCCAAATTTCCCTGGTTGATGTTTATCGTCTTGGGTGGGTTTTCTGAAACATTCCATCATTTCTTTTCTGTTTAGTAAATCTTTCCATGCCAGCTTGACTTAATTAGTGATACTGTTGAATGTGGACAGTCATGACAAAAGAGAGAAAATATTTCTCTCCCCAGCTGGCTTCATCTCCTGAATTATCTGACTAAAATACCAAATGAAAGTGTTAATTCTTGAGGGAAAAATCAAAGAAAGTGCCACAGAGAAGAAAACATTTGAAATAGGCTCTTACTTTTCTTTGAATTTTATTTTAATATACGTTAGCATTTTATTACAGCCTTGAAAAAGAGGACTATTATTGATGAAGTTCCCAGGCCACAAATAAATAAAATGAATAGTTCATTAATTTGATAAACGTCAATTGAGTAGCTACCATGTGCAAAACACTACTAGATACCAAAAATGGAAAAATGAAAAGCAAAGACCTTGCCCCAGGGAGGCAGGCACATGCACCGGAAAGTAAGTGATGTATATTAATAATGAATATAAAACAAAAAGGATTCTCTTCTGAAGCGAACTGCAGATTCCTTCTTTTGGAGAAAACCAGACAGTCCTGGAGGAGAGAGCTTTTGAAGTGGCCTTTGAATTTGGCTACGAAGTGCTTGCAAGTGCAGGCTGGGTGGGGAAAGCATTCCAGCTAAAGGAAGCAGTGTCCATCAAACGCCCACAGTACC
>CM052898.1:25093797-25265055 GCA_028534135.1 Potos flavus | reverse complement strand
TTTTTTTTTTTTTTTTAAGGGACTCTTTAAGGGGCTAGAGAAGTTTTGGAATAGTTCCCTTAAAATTTTTTTTTTGCCAGCCCTGGTTTAAATGGTTCTTTGCACAGCTGTGTACTTAGCAGAGAACAAGTCATTTGCATTTTTGGATTATTTCTTTTTTGGAGACAGATGGATGGTCTCATACAATTCTCAAACAGCTGGATCTGGGAAGGGTGTGCAAAGGGATGGAGATGGGGAGTAAAAGCTGGGAGAACAGAGATTCGGGGTCCAAACACTGTATCCTACCCAAACAGCTAGAGACATCCCCATCCATCCTCTTAGTAACTTCTGTAATTCCTCGAAGTATCTAAAATTTTGTACCACTGGATGATGGTGAAAGGTTTGAGCCAGGGTTTCTGAACTTTAGTACTACTGACATTTGTCAGTTCTTGGTTGCAGGGATTTTTCCTGTGCATTGTAGAATGTTCGCTGGCATCCCTGGACTCCAAAAGTCCTAAAGAGTTCTTAAAAACTATAAAAAGAAGAGAAAAGAATGAAGTCTGTAAGTGTAAGCTGAGTGGATGTCAGTAGCATCCCCACCCACTCCTGGTTGTGACAACCAAAAAATGTTCACAGACGTTGCCAAATGTCCCCTGGAAGGGGGAAGGTAAAATCCATCACCCCAGTTGAGAACCATTGACTTAGCTAGTAATCCTTTTTCTCTGTGCTAGCAAACCATTTTAATTTCTTTCCACTTACTGAAACAATGGTTTAAGAAAAGGATAGTTCAGCTCTGGGGAGTTACAGTTTATATTCATTGGCCTTATGGGCAATATCATCAGTTAAGGACTGTGTCACAGAGTCTGATAGCCTGGTGACTAACTCAGAAAAAATGGTCAGTCCAGGATCTAACCCTCCTCATATTAATGCCAAATAGTGACCAAGGTACTGATAGTGAGCAAGAAGGCTAGGCATTTATTGTAAATCAATTTATGGCTTTATTCTTGAGTCATATTATCTTCTTACATGCCAAAAATAAATAGAAATACATTTCAGTCTAGTCCACTTCCTGATGGTGTCCAGGAATGGAACCTGATTCAGATGATTCAATCAGAGAAAATGGAGAAATTGTATTTCAGTATTAATTAAATGCTAAGGAGTTATCAGTCACCAATAAGAATAATTTAGTGGCACTTTCCATTAAAAAAATCAACTCCCACCTCTCTGTCTCCCTGATCTAAGTATCTGATTCTAAAGTATGAGACCAGAAATGGCTCTGTTTGAACTTTGGGTCTCCCTTGGGCTCAGTTAGCTCTAGACAAGGGGCAAAGCCACGTGGTGTAGACAAAACCACTAGAACCCCATCTCCACCCCATACATGGGGGCCCTGCTCCCAGAAAAGGGAGATGGAATTTTCTTGAGATACACTGAACCTACCATACTACTATTCCTGCATATAAAGTAGGATCTAAATCCATTGTTTTAATTAATCCAGGTACATCTTTAAATTACATTTGACTGTTAACCCTAGCTATAGATCCTCTTTATAAGTCAATTAGCTAATGGACAATGTTAGTCAATTACCTGAATTAACAAGATAGTTAGGAATGCAAAGGACCTAGTGTGTTCTTGACCATTTCCAAATCAACTGAAATGTTTCTGCAGCAAAGGGAAATGTGCTTGGGAACGCAGGATAAAAACGTACCGTGGCTGAATTTTAGCAACACTCTTTCTGAAAATCCAATAGTCACAAAATTGGAGAAGCATTTACAGCCCAGGATTGCCATCTAGTGGCTAAATCCTATCATAACTTCCCTTTTGCGAGGGTGGAGGGGGGAGTGTTTCATGAATCTCTTAGTGTCTCAAAGTGTCTTACCAGTGAACAAATGATTAAATGGGCCAGTGTATCCTCACAGCCCAGCCCATATACAAACAGCAAAAATTACATAAGAAGGAAATAGGATCCTTAAAAATACCAATAGCTGATATTTGGCTCTTTCCATTTTAAGACATTTTCATATTTTTACTTAATCAAAGCTGACTCCCTACCTTTAAAATCCTGGCTAAAAGAGAAAACTTACAATTATCATGTTCTGGAAAACAAATCAGATGTGCTTATGCATCTAGATCTGATTGTTCAGCTTTTGGAAGAAGTATAATGGCACAAAAACTAGAACAAAGTCTGGTACACAAGGAACCATGTTGTGTTTGTCTTGTGTTCTGCTGTATATCCATCACACCAAGAATGCAACCTGGCACATTGTTGAAATGCAAGAAGTACTTGTTTTTGAGAGTGGGAGGTATGCAGAAGTCAGGTACCTTTAACTCCATTTCATCTCCTGTTTATACCCCAGATCCTCTTAGATGGGAGGAGGGCATGTTCAATACAGTCTTGAGCCAAGTTCCCAGGGGATACTCCAGCTTCAAGCTGAAAACAACACAAGGGAACCAACTAAAGAAACTCTACATGGTAGAGGTGACTGCAGACGGAGGGAGAGATAAATGATGCCTAAAATTATCTGGAAGGGTACACAGAGGAAATGAGACTTCTGTGGGGGTCACAAGTGGGATTTGTGTGAGAGGAATGAGGAGGCATCACTAATGAAGAAAGCAGCCTTAGGAAAGGTTCAGAAGTGAGTAGGACCATGGGGCTTGGGAAGGTTGAGGTCACCATTAGGAGTGAGGAAAGGGAGTTTGGGTCATTGGGATCTGCCAACCCAGCAAGGATTTCCATGATCTGCACAAGTGGCATCCATAGTTCTTCACTTCTCATAGGCCACTTCTCACACAAGCAGCCTCTTTATGCTCCTCTGCCACCTGCCTTCCATCCCTCCATCCAGGCCAACGTCCTCTGGACACAGGGATGGCCCAGAGGAGGTTCCCAGAATGAGACATTCCCAGTCCACTTCCCAGAAGATTCTGGGCCTCTCCCACATCCGGAGATTTATCTATACTTTGTATTCACACGGGATCCGTGGGAGAATTTACAACACCTTGGACAGAGATGAAATGACAGAAACAAAGAGGCTGGAAGCAGAAGGGAGTGTTGAGTACGTCCTGCCCAGCCCTCTCACTTTATAGATGAGGCTGCTGGCCAGAGAGAGCATGGGGCTTGGGTAGAGTCACACAGGACTGGAGCAGAGGCTAGAACCTGGGGTTCTGAGCTCTCAGCCCAGTGCTCCTTCTAATTCCCTACCTGCCTCCTGAGAGAGGCACAGGGAGGAGGAGCTCTTCTTCCATTCTGGAATTCCTGCTCAGTTAGGAATGTGGGCTTTCTGCCAGAGGCACCTGTCCAGGGGCCGGCTCTGGCAGGCTGTGAAGTCCCGCACTAATAGGAGAGCCACAGGGCCATTGCTGTCAGGGGACCTGCCTTTGCCGGGTCCCAGCTCCACTTCCAACCTAGAGGGGCATGGGCATTGGTACAGGTTTTTAAAAAATGACTCTGAAGTTGACCTGTCTGGGCCCGGGTCTCAGCTTCACCCCTTACTACTCTGGCGACCTGCAGCACACTCTCTAATGTCTTTGAGCCTCAGTGTCCTGCTCTGTAACATGGCAGAAATGAGAGTACCTGGTCTGGAAGACTGCTCTGACAATGAAACAAGATACTGTGTGTGAAGTGTTTAGCACGGGGCCTAGCATATTGATTCCATAAATGTTAACTTTTATTATTATATGCTTATATTATTATTGTTGATCTTCAGTCAAGTGACCTTGATCAAGTTGCTTAAAGGTTGTAAATTTCAATGTCTGTAAAATGGGAGTAAAAGCTTCACCTTACAGTGACTGTGGTACTGATTCAGTGAGATCCTTTAAGCAGAACCCTTAGCACTGGACGTATAGTAGGCCCTCAGTCATTGTCTTTCCTGAGTTACCCTTAAATGGTAACAACCTCACAGCCCCACTTGCCATCCATGCTCTGCCAAGAGGAAGAGGCTGAGTTTGTGAAGCTAACTGATTCTCTTTCTAGTAGGTTTAAATAACACCTAATAAAATGAACAGATCCCAGTTCTCCAAGAATAAAAAAAAAAAATCAATAGCACCCAATAAATAATGAATGCCTTTTTGTACATCAGTAACAAACACATTGCTCCAATTGCACAGAACAATCTTTCTACCACCAAACATTCTAAACAAATAAGTAAAGACAACAAAAGAATCCATAAGCATAACCTCAAACTGAGAGATGCATACTTAAACAGCCTCTGTCCACAGATAATACATTGATGAGCTTCAACAAAGCACCTCTAAGAGAGGTCACTAGGGGCTAGGGCAAAAAAAATAGCACAGTGAATAATATCTAAATGTCTTCTCTCATTAGGAAAACTATAATGTTTCAGAAAACCTAAAAATATAGTACACTGAAAACTTTTTTCAGATCCTTGTAAATTCCCAGTATTCCAAAGAGGCACAAGGGGCAGATGCTGGGACCAAATATCAACTAGATGCACTGGCCTTTCCTGATTGCTGGGGGTTGCGGGGGAAAGGGGCTGTGGGGCTCGAGAAAAATCCCTTCTCCTCTAAGCTATGACTTGAAAAGTTCCACATGAAAGACATATTACTTTGAAAGCAGACCATGCTTTTCATGCTGGAACATGCATGAAACCCAAAGTCACAGAGTTCAACAGGGAGCATCTTCTTGTCATATTAATGTGTTGGTAAAATCGGAAACATTATTTTTATATGTTTTATATGTTATGGGTTAGCATGGAAAATATGTAGGGTTTTAATAATCAGAATACTGGGGCGCCTGGGTGGCTCAGTGGGTTAAGCCTCTGCCTTTGGCTCAGGTCATGATCTCAGGGTCCTGGGATCGAGCCCTGCATCTCTGCTCAGCGGGGAGCTTGCTTCCTCCTTTCTCTCTGCCTGCCTCTCTGCCTACTTGTGATCTCTCTCTCTCTCTCTGTCAAATAAATAAATAAAATCTTTAAAAAAAAATTCAGAATACTGGGGCGCCTGGGTGGCTCAGTCAGTTAAGTGTCTGCCTTTGGCTCAGGTCATGATCCCAGGGTCCTGGGATCGAGCCCTGCGTCCAGCTCCCTGCTTAGCGGGAAACCTGCTTCTCCCTCTCCTGCTTCCCCTGCTTTTATTCCCTCTCTCTCTCTGTGTCAAATAAATAAATAAAATCTTTTAAAATAAAAAAATAAAAAATAAATAAAATAAAATCAGAATACTTTGGGTAAATGTGATGCTTACAGAGTAGCATTTCTGACAGTTCTCCCAGGCTCTCGAGAGTTCAAGTTTACCCTTTATGTATCTCCACCATTAAAAAGAACTGAATTGAGCGGCCTCGGGGTGGCTTAGTTGGTTGAGTGTCTGACTCTTGGTTTCGGCTCAGGTCATGAGCTCAGGGTCATACGATCCTCGCATAGGGCTCTGCACTCATGGGGGAGTCTACTCGAGATTCTCTTCATCTGCCTCTGCCCCTCCCCCTGTTTGCATTCTCTCTCTCTCTCAAAATAAATAAGTAAAATCTTTTTTTTTTTTTAAACTGAATTAAAAAAAAAAAAACTGAATTGAAACACCAGATCTCTTGGGATCCCATTTATGCTGCGCATTCCTTTTTAAGGAAACATAGGTTAGACCAGGGGTTGGCAAACTTTTTCATAAATGGCCATAGAGCAAATAATTTAGCTTTGCAAGCCATGCAATCTTCGTCACAACGATTTAACTCTGCTGTTCTGGTGTGAAGGCAGCTATATGTGCTGCATAGATGAATGAGTATGGATGTGCGCCCAGCCCAACTGCATTTACAAAACCAGGCGGCAGGCCACCTTTGGCCAACAGGACATAGTTTGGCAATCTCTGTGTTAGACTGTCCTTCATCATCAATACCTAAATAAGCATAGATTTTTGTAATTAATCTAGAATGCTAGTTCCCTGAGAGCAGGGACCTTTACTATCTAATATTCAAAGTATCTAGTATAGCATATGGGCACTAGGTGCCAATAAATGAGCTGAATGAATAGATAGAGGTTTTCAGACTAGTCAGTATTCTATTAAGAACATGAAGGAATAGAACTCAGGGCAAGTAAAATTTGTTTAAGAGGAGTTTTCAAGAAATGTCCAGATGATGGGGTAGTGCCAATGCAATTGAAAGAGTAAAAGGTCAGGCTCTGAGCATGAGGCAGCAGGCATTTGAGAGGAAGAGATACATGGAAAAACCAAGTAAATGGGAAATGAGGAGGCGGGTGAAAAATATAGATAGATGGGGCTTCGCTTTACTAAAGGCTTCTTCTGTGGCAGTTAATGGAACCCTAATTATAGCTCAGACTAAGAAAAAATTGCATTATTCCATGTAACTGAAGAGTCTAGGGCTACAGGCATAGCAGGAGCTAGATCCTCAAAAGATATCAACAAAACTTTCTTTTTATGTCAGCTCCTTTCATATGCATTGTCTTCATTATCAGGCAGCCTCTTCCCTTGTGGAAGGGGGCTGCCAGTACTTTATGGTTGCTGTTTCCTGCCAAGAGTTACATGGGTTACATTCTGCGAGTATAGTAACCCCAATAGAAAATGTTTCTCCTTCCCTGTGGTTTTAACACAAGTCTTATGACTGACTCATTGAATCAACTGAGTCAGAAATCCACCCATGAACCAGTCATCATAGTGCATCATAGGAAATACAGCATCAAGAATGACTACCTCTTAGTTCAGGATTGAGGTCAGTTTCACCCAAACTATGTGAACAAGGTCTGGGAGAGATGGTGCCCAGGGAAGAATTGGAATGCTCTACCTAGAAGCAGGAGCAAGGATGTTGAACAGGCAAAAATAGCAGATGTCTATGAGCTGCACCAATTTCCGCTGGACCAGCTCTGTCTGCCCTGTGGTAGCTCATTTATCATACCAAACCTACAAATTCCTACCCTTTTTCCAGCAGCCTGAGTCAGCCGTCCTCCATAGCTACCAACACTCCTCTGTGAAAGTGAAGAACTGACTCTATGTGCGTTAGATGCTATTATAGAGTTACTAACCAGCCTTCCCCTCACTCACCCCTGTATTAAATACTCTCTCACATCATATGACCCTTCAGCACCTCTGCTTTCCCCTTCGTAAATACCATCACACATGTCCTCATTCCCTTTTGGGCTTCTCCATTAGCCTAGGGGACCCTGGGACCACGTAGGGACCATGTCTGCAATGATTCTAAGCACAGTAGGTGCTCAATAACTATTTCTTAATTGAAGAAATGAACACAGAATTTGAAATTTATCCTGAGAGCAAAGGACAATACCAGAGGATTTTTAGTAATAACTGCTTTCAACTTCCCCTCCCCAATACACTCCCTCTGCCCATCCAGATTTTATCCATTTTTAAGATCCCTTCTAGTTGCCACCTCCACACATAAACACGCTGTGATGGATTCCCAAATCACTGCCACCACATCAATTTCATTCTCTCCTGAACCACAGTGCTCATTACCTCTATTATTCATTCATTAGCTCGCTGTATTCTGCCTTAGGACATTTCTTGAACTATATTAAACTATTTAGTTCCTCTTTGCAGTTCCTTAATTGTTCAGGTAATTACTCAGTTCTTCAAATGAACTACGGCAGAAAATGGAGCCAGACATCTTTTTAGCATCTCAAAACTTAACATTGTGGTGTACTGAGAGTAGATTATCAGTTAATATCTATTGAGAGATTGATCACACATCTTTCCCCAGGGTGCCAGGTTACCATAAAACCATAAAATTTAAGATGCTTATCTTTTTCTGCAGAATTTTTTACAGGGTTAAAGGGACATTTGCATAAAAATTTATTTGTAATTAAAAAATGTGGGGGCACCTGGGTGACTCAGTGGGTTAAGTGTCTGCCTTCGGCTCAGATCATGGTCTCAGGGATTGAGCCCCGCATCATTGGGCTCCCTGCTCAGTGCGGAGTCTGCTTCTCCCTCTCCCTCTGCACCTTCCCCCACTCTTGCAGGCTCTCTTTCCCTGTCTCTCTCTCAAATAAATAAATAAAATATTTTTAAAATAGCTAAGTTTGCTCAAACAATTTTTTAAAAATTTGGACGTAATAACAATATATAGATAGACCATATCCGATGATAAATTGTCTTTGGTATTAAACATTCCAAAACTGCCCTCAGCCTTGGTGAGTCTCTGGGATAGAGACTGTAAAATAGAAGTAGTCATACCTACATCACTGGTTTGTTGCAAGGATTCAAGCCGATGATGGCTATACAGGGCTGAGCATCATGTGAAGGAGATAGGAAGCATAGTAAGCATAAATGTTGTAGACAATATACAAAGATGTGGAATTACAGACAAGATGTGTTGAGACATGATCCATTATTACAGATGAAGCATTGACCAAGCCAGTGTCCCATGACCATCAAGTGTAATCTAACTCTTGATGGGAAGGTAAGAATATATGCCAAACCCTTACAGTGCCCTACAAATAGCACTGCTGTAGGAAGGGCTAAACCATGTATCAGTCACTCATTTGTGTCATTTATCTGATTTTTTGGCATTTTCTCTCACTCTGCCCCAGAACATAGCTTTGTTTTTGCCACCTTCTATGAAGAAGAAGAGAAAGTTTTAACACCCTAAACATCGCCAGTAATTGGGCCTGACATAAGACAGAAGGAGAAGAAAAACAAAAGTCTGTCTGATCCAAGCAGCTCTACATTTTCATGTTAGGCACATGTTGAATTTTTAATGATGCAAATAATTCATAAAAATTTACAAGCAATCATAATGGATAATGAAATTATCATTCCCCACTTAAAGTGATGAAATTAACGACCACAGTTCTATGAATTTCCTTGGATGATTGATGGAGGGAATAAACCCGATTTTATTGTGCTTATAATGAACTACCAGAGCCCGAGCTACTGAATGGGAGGGAAGGTATTTGTAGGTAGAGAAAAAAGACATATACTTTTTCGCGGCCATGTAGACTAGAGTTTAATTGAAAGCAGTGTAGTATTGATTCTGCTTTCCTCCATCAAGGGAAAGGAAGTGTAACTACGCGGCAGCAATCAGAAGGTCATGAAGTTTGTTTTATTTATGTAAATCTGAAAGTAATGAGGGGAGGGTTTAAAACACTAATGGTTACCAAATTCTGATTTTCAACAAATTTACTTATCACAGCGTTTACTGAGAGACAAATGCTTTCTTCCTCCTCCTCCTCCTCCTCTCTTCTCCTTTTTTTCTTTTATTTCTCCTTCTGTTTCTCTCCCACTCCCTCTCCCTCTGATATGGCCTCATATCTGTTGGTTGCTTGATAGTCCCACAGTATTGTGAGACAGTCACATTAAGGCAGACCATTCTTTCTTCATCTAGATCTGTTTTCTAGGAATAGAGTGCAAATTGGTGTCTTTGACATGCTTTGTCAATCAAGTCTTCTTGACTTTGGCTGACCTCATCTGGTTGGGACATGTAATAATCAACATTCATTCAATTCAGGTTCAATTCTTAGTTTACTAAATGAGATAGCCCATGGAAAAGCACCTAGAATAATGACTCATAGTAAGCACTCAGAGCTTTGTTATTATCATCATTATTTGCTAAAGAGTGGGAGACCCATGCTATAACTACCTAGTACTAAGAGTCACTATTCTAGTAATCTTACAAAGTCACCATTCCAAGAGCCACTGCTCCAATGTGTCCATTAGCAACTCACAAATGAGAAAAGACAGTTTACCTGTGGTCAGCATCTCAAGGAAACTGAATAATTACTCTTTCCTTCCTTCAAGGACCACCTAATATTGAGGGGAAATCTATGATTGGGAAACCAAAGCCTGTCCACCTGTTCATCTTCATGAAACTTAAGTATTTTCTGTAGGCCTATTTTCTCTTTGTCCAGCACTCTGCTGTAGACTATCTACAGTAGTTCACAATCATAACCTAGCAGCAAAATCATCAAAGATCATAAAAAATAAACACTCCTGGACAGGCTAGTTTCTATAAATTCTTGCATAGTAAGTATGAGATAAAACCTAGAAATCTCTATTTCAGTACCTTATCAATCCTCCCTCCAACTTATGATTTTGATACCATTATCTTGTCCCATCAAACTTCTCCCTGGCCTCTCCTTAGTTCAATTTATTCTGTACATTCTCAACCAACTATCATCCTCAGTTAAAAACCAGCTAACATTTCTATAGAACTTTCAACGGTATCTGACCCTGTGCTGAACCCTTACCATCCATTGTCTCATTTAATCCTCACAACACCCAAAAGTGGTAGACATTATTTTTCCCCATTTACACATGAGAAGTTTGAGGCCCAGAGGGGTTAGAAGACTTACTCAAGATCACATAGCTAGTTAGTGATCTGCCATATCAGTATCTGCACCAACACCTGATACACGAAACCCAGGTGTGCATGATTTCAAAGCTCCAGATCCTAAATGCTACGTGATAAATATTACATCATTACATACATATTATGTATATACATATACAATAATCATTGCATTACTTTCATGCCAAATACTCCCTATTCTTTGCAGCAGGGATCACAAATGGAAATGCTTACAAGGGTCAGGCAACAAGTGCTGATCCCAGAAGATAATAGGGATATGGAGTAGGAGCTACATTTCATACCTACCCAGGTACAAAGTCTTTTCAGACACCGGCCAGGTCTCTGGCTCTTTACCTTCAGGAAATCATCATCAACATGACCAACAAGGATCTTTCATTAAAGTGCTAATCTGCACTGTTCTTTTTTAGATCTTTGCTTCTTAATTAGGAGAATTTCTATATCATAGCTCAGGCACTGACTTTACAAACAGGAGTCAAAAGTTTACCTTTGGAGAAGGCTCACAAAACTCAGCTCAGCTTGGTTTTCTGACCACTGCCTGCACACTTACCCACATGTGTGGAGGTTTCTAGTCTGCTGACCCCACCTGAGATCCTGCAATCAATTCATCAGAGTAAGATAGCTAAGAATGGAACTCAAACATCGGGAAGGGGAAGTCACATTTACCACTTAGCAAACATGTGACTTTTGTCAAATTACTTAATATTTCTAGGTTTTAGTTTCCTCATCTATGACATGGGGTAAACAACCCTCACCACCCCATAGCATCACTGTAAGGATTAAATGAGATAGTATAGTGGAGGGCATGCAGAACAGTGCCTGGCTCACAGTAAGTGCTCAGTAAATGGTAGCTCTTGGGATGAACTGATGACCGTGATAGTGATTAATAGTTAAAATGGTTGCATGACACAGCATGGAGTATAACAACTTGAGATTTCCCCAAGCCCCCCACCTGCAGCAGGTAGGGAGTTAGGATGCAGGAAAGGGGTATTCTTTTATGGTCATGCTGATTGGTGGTAACTCAGGAAGGACAGAGAGGAGTAGGGAGAAAAAATTTATATAGAGGTCTCTCCTTTATCCTCTCCCTTTTTTTTATGTCCCCCAGACCTTTTCTACCAACAGTGCCACCCACAGCAAATTGAATGGCCTGCCTTCCATCCTTCTAACTAAGCCTTCTAAGTGGTTTGATTACTTTCTTTTACATAGCAATAATTAGTTTTACCTGATTATACCGAGAGAAGGACACCTAACATTCCTTAGAGATGACATTAGTTATCCAGAACCAAATTATTAGCTAACAAGAATGTCCTTGATGCAATTGGTCAGTTTTACTCAGAATTTCTCGAAGTATTACTCACTATACACTAGCCATTCATGAACCTCTTTGGGAAAAAGTCTCTATAGTCACATAAGTTTGGGAAATGTGTATGGTATGGCCCCACTTGAAGATTCAGAATGTATATTAGCATAATAAAAACTCTAAGAAATCTTGCAGAAAGGCACCAGTTTTTGGTTAAGTCAGTATTTCCTGAACCGGTTTCATTATGAGACCCTTCTTTCTTATAACATCTGCTAAGTAAGCTCATGCTCAGTTACTTTCACCTTGGAGCTTGGGAGACTGAGAAAGAGCACTGGAGAGACAGGGAGACAGAGAAAGAGAGAAAGGGAATGAGGAAGGGAGAGAGGATAACAATATCAGACTCATTAATTCACTCAGTGAGTATTTTCAGGATGCTAGGTACCAGAGATAAAGTGCAGACCAAGAATTAGGTCCCACCCTTCTGGTGGGTTTGAAGCTGTGATTCCCCCACCTCATTCTCCCTTTACTTCACTAAAGGAGGGAGCAGAGGAGGATGGAGACCCCTCTCTCTGGTCTCAGCTTAAGCACCACAGCCTGGGATAGGATGTCCCCTGACCACCAACCTAATGTAGCCCTGCCCCAGCCATTCTGTTTCATGAACCCATCCTACTGTCTTCATAGGTCCTATCATTTTCAGAAATCACCATGCTTCTTTACTTGGGTATCTTCATGAGTGCAAGGACCTTCTCTGTCTTATTCATTGAGTCTTGCCCTGCACCCAGTGTCTGGCACATATGGTGCTCAACATAGATTGGGCAGGTGGGTGAATTTGTGAATGAATGAACAAATGAAAAACAACAACAAAAAGCAGCAACAACAACAAACGAGCCCTTTTGAGGCCAAACCAATAAACTTGCTCTCATTCACTGGGACACTCAAAAAGATCAGCAAGGGAAGATATCTAATCAATTCTCTATTGCCCGCAATTCTATATTTTTGCTCCCACCACTCATCTTGCAAGGGCAGGGCAAAAGTCATTTGCCTGGCACCCACTGACTCATCTGCATTATGGATATAAGGCACGTAGGTCCTTTATCTATTGAATTGAATTGGATTAAAATAACTGGGATCAGAGGGCTCAGAAACCTGGTGGACCCTGGACCTGGCCTAGAATTCTAGCTGTGGATGGATAAAGAAGAGGCAGATGGGAACACTCAGGGAAAGTCTTTGAAGTTGGGAGGTTAGAGGGGGAATTTTTGGTGGGTTCCTGTACAGACTAGAGAAAATCCCCATGTACAGCCCCATTCTTATCGCTGCACCTGTCACTAGTTTTTCGATGTTTTGTATGTTATAGGCACTATACCAAATACTTTATATGCTTTATTTCATTTAACCACATAACAGCTTAGAAACAGAAACTCTGGTAAGTTTTCAGATGAGGTAGTTGAGGCCCCAAAAATTGAAGTAGCTTCCCATGGTTATACAACATACAAGCAGCAAAGAACAGATTCCCAGCTGGCCTAGTGAGTTTGGAATAGTCTAAATTTAATGAATGAAAATTATTCTGACATTAAAATTCACAAATAGCACTATTTCAAAATTGATTATTGGTTCAATAAGTATTTATGACATGCCTTCAGTGTGCCAGGCATTAGTCTAGATACAGATACACAGAGAACAAAGCAGACAAAAGCCTCTGCCCTTCACAGAGCTTGGCTTCTAGTGAGAGGAGACAGGCAGTAAAGATGAAAACAAGAGAAAAATATATGTTGGATGGCAGTAAGTGCTCAGGAGAAAAATAGAGTAGGGAAGGAGAATGAGGAATGCTAGGGGTCCCGTTTTCTTCAGGACAGTCAGGGGACAGTTCACTGATAAAGTGACTATGGATAGAGCCTGAAAGAAGCTGGAGATCGACTCATGCAGAATACTGGGAGAGGAGCATTTCAAAAAATAGGAAACCTCAAGTGCGAAGGTCTTGAAGTGGAAGTGTGTTTAGGATTTTTGAAGAATGACAAAGAGACTCTTGTGGCTGGAGTTGAATAAAGGACAGTGAAAGTGACAGGTCAGAGGCAATGAAGGTCCAACTTAGGTAGGGCCTTGGAGTCCATAGTGAAGATTTTGTCACTTATTTTGACTGAGATGGGAAAGCATGGGAGGGTTTTGAACAGAGGAGTGATCATAGCTGATTTATATTTTAAAAGATTACTCTGGCTTCTAGGGGCTTGCAGGACACAAGGAAAATGCAGAAAAACAAGTTAGAAGGCTATTGTAATAAACCAGGGGAGAGTTGATGGCGACTTGGACCAGGGAGGGGTCCATGGAGTGGAGAGAAGTGGTCAGATTATGCCTGTACTTTGAAGATAGAACCAACAGATTTTGTGGAGTCACAGATGATTCCAGAACAATTGGAAGGATGGAGTAGCAAATTGCTAACCTGAGGAAGACTTCAGGAGGAGCCAGTTTGGAATTTGGGTAGAGATTAAAAGTTGAGTGTTAAACATATTAACTTGGAGTGCCTATTAAACATCACTAGTGCGGTCAGTGGAGACCAGGATTTCTCAACCTCAGTATTACTGACCTTTTGACCTGGATCATTCTTCATTGCTGGAGACTGCCCTGTTCATTGTAGGATGTTTAGCGGCATCCCTAGCCTTTATCCAAAATGCTAGTCATGACTACCAAAAATGTTTCCAGGCATTATAAAATGTATCTGCGGAGAAGGAAGGGAGCAAAATAGCCCCCATTGAGAACTACTGCTGTGGACAGAGAAAAGAAGGGGTCTGCGGACTGAGGCCTGGTGTGCTAAAGTTTAGAGAGAAGAGGAAAAAAAGCAGCAAAGGAGGCTGTGAAGTAGGAGGAGGACTGGAAGAAGGAATCTGTGCTTCATTTGCTGTTGGAATGATTCTAAATAGGTCTCTTGATCATAAACCTCTGTAAACAAGTCTATCAAAATGCATAGAATTTAATGGTAAATAGATTATGTCAGTCCTAACCACCCAACTATGCCAAAAAAAAAAAAAAGGGTTATGGTATTGTTTGTTTGTTTTTTTAAGATTAGTCATGACTAAATTTGTGATAGCCTCCAAATTCAATCACATGGGTTTCTAAAGTTCCTTTTAAACCCCTGTTACCTCAGGACCCTATTCATAACAGCAGCTCACATGTAGTTAGCCAAGCTATATCATGTACTCACTGTGCCAGTGCTTTACCTGAATTATATCATTTATTCTTTGTAATAACTCAGATGGTAGGTATTTTGCTTATCTCTAGTCTACAGATGAGGAGACTAAGGCTCAGAGAGGTTATGTCTCTTGCCCACAATCACACAGCTCCTCAGAGGTGAAGTCAGGATTCACACCAGTCCATACAACTGTAAAGCCCACGTTTCTAACCACAGCATCTTCAGATTTTTCTCAGAAGCAGCACCTGGCTTCATTTTCTGCCACTCGACTTTCCAAGCACTGAGCCTAAATGAGGTGGAAACCATAAAAAGCAAAGCTGAGCACCTGACAGGCGGGAGCAACGGGAATCAAGGGGCATTCAGAATCTGACAAGTTCCAAATGGAGTTCATTGTATGCCTTGCACACATCTCTAAACAAGGAAGGGAGGATGCAGGAAGAACCAAAAAAAAAAAAAAAAGTCTCCACCATGAAAAGATAACTAACACCTGTAAGAGCCTTAGAAGCACTAAAAGGTTTTTACAACTGTTATCTACCCAGGGAGTTAAAGAAGACAAATTTTATTACTATCGAATCCATAGCAAGTGAGAAAACAGTCCCGAGTTGAATGATGGGCTCTCGCGTTGGGCATTCCAGGTACACTTGGTTGAGCACGTTCCTGAAAGTTTATGTCTCCCTAGTACTGAGACAAGGAGAGTACACAGACCTTACAGGTGGAACTGTGTGGTAGAAATATCTGTCCACTTACGTTACCTGGGCAGAGGACATAAAACTGATTTTTATTAGGAATGTGTGCAAGTTAGAATTGAAGGAAATTATAGTTAATTTTGGCTCTGATCAATTGGTGAGCCTTCAGATTTATTATTTCAGAGTGAAACCAGTGCCAGTCATGACATTTTAGTTACATCCGGGCCCAAGACATCTGGCCTTGCATTTATCTTCTTCATTAGACTCAAGTAGGTACAGTGCCTGGGCCCAGATAGTGTTCAAGAGCCTAGGAAACTATTGAAACCTCAAAAGGAAATGGATTAACTCTTAAATAAAGAAAACTGCAAAATGAAAAATAATATTGAATTAAATGTCTTTTAAATTTAACCTATATCCTCTAGCCGATTGCAATTCAATTCAACTTTCATCCAGTTTTTTATACATTTTTTACAAGATGATTTGGAGTACCTTTAGCATGTTTAACATTATGTGGGTGGGGATCCCAAAGGAAGAGTAGCTAGGCCCTGTGGAGGACCCTGGTGGGCCCCTGCAAGGAGAGCCAAATTTTGCTAGGAATATAGGTGGTATTTTCTCCCTACTCAGATGGTATCATTAGAGATGATCCAGATGGCTTGAGCAGTGGTGATAGTTCTCTACAACTCGGATTTGTCATTTTTATCATTTTTGAAGGACAATTCTCTGGCTCCAGATTGGGCCAATGTCATACCTTTGGCTTCAAGAGCAATTTCCCCAATGCTTTCAGCCTTCAGTCCATACTGAGGGGCACTTGGCCAGCTGGCCCATTCACCAATTCCCTTTGAGACCTCTGGCATTCATGACCACTCCCAGTGGTTTCTCATAAATGTGAAACACAGAAAAAAAAGAACAAATCCACAAGCCGGTCCCAGGGGAAGAGACAAGCATGGCTCACAACAGTGTCCTCAGGGATCCTTCTCTGTGGGATGACAGGAACCCAGCCAATGAAAGCAAAACCAACAACACTTCCCATAATCCCCTCTGTCAAAGGCACCTGGGAGGTCTCACAGGATGAGGCCGGCTGCATGGAGGACAGCCAAACCTCTGAATGGCTGTGCCTGACCCCCTCAAATGTGCCTCTGTGTGCCCACTGCAGCTTGGGTGCCCACTCAGTCAGAGCCACAAATGCTGGGGGCACTCAAGTGCTGCTGAGGTTGGCTTCACGGTCATTGCTTTCCATGCGGGAGGCTCAAGCGGGGCACCTTTGATGTGGCAAGGGCTTCCTCTGGGAGCACTTGACCGCAAGTGGTTTGAGAGACATTGGCTGCCGGCCTTGGTCTTGGGAGGTGTTGACACTCTGGCTCATTAGGGGACCCGGACCGTGCTTTTGGCAGCCTTAACCAGCACAATCAGAGCTCAGTCCAGTTCTCACACTGTGGAGAGACTGGCAAACAGGGAGGCTATTTTCTGAGGACGTGTGAGCTGGGAACTGTTTTTCCAAGGCAGCAAGGTCACGAGGCAGGGGTTTATTGAGTGGCTGCAATAGACTTTTTAATAGTATGAAAGGACTACAAGATACATCTGGGTTCTCCAGGATATGCTCCTCTACCTGAAGACTCCAGACCAAACTATAGGACACAGAGTAGAACCAGGATGATGTGATTAAGTACCAAACAGAGGTACTGTATCAGTTGGCTATTACTCTGTAACAAACTGTCTGAAAACCCAATGGCTTAAAACCATAGTCATTTATTTCCTTCACTCTTCTGCAAATTGGTGGGGGTTGGCTGATTCATGCCAGGCTCAGCTAGGGGGCTCTGCTTCAAGATGTGGGTCTGGTTGGTCTTGGCTCCTCACTGTGGGTTGGGCTCAGGCCTGTTCCTGCATCTTGGATGTGGCCTGGAGCGGTAACAGCTCCCCGGAGGAGGCTCTGCTTCTGATGATGACCGAGGCACTGGAGGGTAAGCCCCACCACTCAAGCACATTGCAAGCCTCTGCTTCCATCACATCTGCTAATACCCTATTGGCCCACCCTCTTCCTGGCTCTTCCAACCTCCCTCTTCTGATTTATTTTCCTCCATGGCAAATGTGTGATGAATGTAGGAGGTATGAAAGACCTGATGATGACAAAGTGGACGAGGGGTGAAGAGGAGAAAACCAGAGTGAAGTCCGGGTGACTGGCAGTTCCTTTGGCTAAGGCGGGGAAGCCTCAGAGGAACAGATGTGAGGGGAGAAAGTGAAAGCCGAGGTTTGGATACGTTTGATTTCAGATTCCTGGAGAAGAGACATTCCAGTGGAAATGTCAAGTAGACGAACCAGAGCCTTCATCTCTCCGCCTCACAGACAACCCAATTTCTACAAGGCAAATGCCTCATTTATGTAGATAAGAGGTAGCTTAGCTTTCCTGGTACATTAAAGGGCCCGAATCACATCCTATCAATTAGTTTCCATGAGACACACTGTGATGGCACAATTGATTCGCTTGGCATAGAATATCATGCAGTCTGCCTGAAAGGCAGGCCAGAAGATTTTAATGCAGTTGTCTCCAGGCAATTATTAACTTTCCCTCTTAGCAACGGGACCAAGGCTCTTTCATTCCCTGAAATGACAGTTCTCCCTTGTTAAAGCTCACAGTTAATTTTAAGAACCACACCAATTTAATACCCAGCTCACATGAGCCATATACCTTGAATAAATGCAAATCCCATCTCCATGGCATGAATTATGGCCTTATGCTGAGCATTGCCATGGCAACTAATGACATCATCCCCCAAGACTAACCTGCACAAAATCCAATTCTCCAAGGGTCCTTATTTGCCTAAAGTAGATGTGTTGTCTTGGCTTATTCACATACGCATTTGTAAATATCACTCTGTTGTCAAAGGTTTGCAGTGGATGTTTACTGTCATTTTGGGAGGTATATTCCCTTTGTGGCAAATGTTGTTTTTTTGTTCATGGGGGGAGGGGGTGGAGGAAATTCTAATGAAAATTACTGTGTGTATTTGATTAGCAACATTTGTTCATAACATATGGTCTGAGGAGGCTTCCGCAAATAAGAGGCTTTAAATAGTAAACAGAGATGGGACTGCGATGAAGCAGATGCTCTCCAAACACACAGTAGAAGGTTGCTTTGTGGTGGATTTCTCCTTCCCTCCACTTGAGCATAGTCCTCTCCCTTATTTTCTCCTCCGGATCAAAGTGCTCACTTTCAAAGCAGCGGCAGTGTGGAATAGGTTTAGAGAAATAATGTGCTGTGACTTTAAAAGTCATCTCCAGCCCCCCAAAATATGAATTATCTGCTACTCATGTTTATTATTTGCTATTAATAATGATGTAGTGTGACTAAATGAGTCAGCCAGCTCAGGCGGATCTGGAAGCAGCATTTGGACACCACGTGTCTGAAATGCTATGATACACAATCCCCAATTTTCCAATACACCGAGAGTGCTGGAGAGAGCTCTATGAAGAATTTAGAGCAGCAAATCGAATCACCATGGGCTGAGCTGTCCTTGTAAGTGCATGCTTACCGTTTATCTTCGTGGATGTGCTCCAGTGAACTTACTTCCTTCTGATCTGCTAATGAAAATAAAAGTATTCCCATTAGATTGAACCAGCAATTTCCCTGTGTCTATCAGGGGTCAGCATGCTTTTTCTATAACGGACCAGAAAGTAAATAATTTAGGCTTGTTGGCCAGATGGTCTCTGTTGTAACTACTCCGCTCTGCCTTTGAAGGGCAAAAGCAGCATGGGTGGTATGTAAAGGGGTGAACATAGCTGTGTCCTAATAAAACTTTATTGATGGGCATTCAAATTTGAATTTCATGTAATTTTCCTATGCTACAAAACATTCTTCTTTCGATTATTTTCAGTCCCTTAAAAATGGAAAAACCATTCCTAGCTCATCAGCCATACGTAAGCAGGTATTTGGCCAGACTTGGCCCCTGGGACATAGTTTACCAACCCCTGGTCTATAATCCTACAGTAAAAGACAAATTTTTTTTAGCGTTCTCCATGTGCTGGGTATTGAGTTGAGCAGTGTATATACAATAGCTTATCTCCTACTTATTCATCCATCAATCCTCTGGGGTCAGTACTATTCTTATCCCCAACTAAAGATGTGAAAATCAAGGCTCAAACTCACTCTAATAAGGGTTATCATTTCTGCATCAGACATCTCTGCAGGTAAAACACAATATCCCTGAGTACCGATGTCTCCTTCACCTTCACCTGTGCTGGATCCACAGCAGCCCCTAACACAGTGACTTGCACATGGTAGGACATGCAGGAAGTGTTTTCTAAATGAAGGAAGAAATGAAGGGTTAATTAGAGGTATGATCTCTAAAGCAGTAGAAGCCAGAGTTTCACCCAGGGCCACAGAGAGCATGTAGGTTCATCAGCTGGACTGCTCCTGTATTTATTCCCCACCCTCCTGTAAAAGGCACTTGGTTTGGAACAGACTCACGTGTCTCAATACACGTGCCTTTGTATTTGGAGGTAGGTGTCACTCTGAGTGATTGCCTTTCTAGAGTCTATGTTTATGTGCTGATGGCTGGAAAGACCAGAAGTGACGATAATAGTTCATTTTATAACTTGGCGGCATTTTCCAGCATTATACCATTGACATTCACATTGCTGCCAGCCCTTGGCCTCATGAGTTAGCCCTCCTTGGTCTGCTGGGTCTCCACTGCATGCTGCCAGCCTCAGCGTGCACTGCAGAGATTTGGTGTGCTCCTAAAAATCCTCTTATCTCCAAGGACATAAAGGTCTCAGTTTTGCTTAAAGGAGGCAGTCATACCCTTGGTTATCCCAAATGTCACATCTCTCCACAATCCTCTGACTTTGGTGATATGATTATTCTGAATTTGTCACTTCTTCCTAGTCATGAGATAAGTATTTGTTTTGTGCCAGGCCCCGTGCTTGGTGCAGGAGATTTAAAAAAAAAAAAAAAAAAAAAAAGTTATGCCATGCTCCCTGCCCCCGAGATGGTCATTATCTAGAGAGAGCGCCAGACCAACACACAGATAATTGTCAGACTACACTATGATACTGTCTTACGAGTTACCAGAGGCAGTGAAGCTCTATGGTTTCATGGATGGGCTCTGCGGTCAGAAACCCTATGCATTTGAAGCATGGCTCTGTGATAGTCTGAAACCCTGGTCCAGTTACTTAACCTCCCCAAGTCCTAGTTTCTCCATTTATAGAGTGGAAATAATATGCTTCATAGAGCAGTCAGAAGGATTAAATGAGATAATCCGTGAAAAGCACTCAGCCCGGGGCCTGGCAAACTTTAAGCACTTGCTAGTTGGTGTGTATTTTTAGCTTTTCTGTGAGCTAGCTGTATGGTGTGATTATACCAGCAGATATGATGAGGTCACAAAAGAGAGAGACCTTACCCTCTTTACTTTATCTACCTGTGTTCAGAAAGAAGTTCGTTAACCTCCCTGACTGCTGCTTGCAATAAATATTATCAACCTCTGGTCTTTTCAAATCAAACTGCAATTGTATTTCAGTTCTGGGAAACTTTTAAGGAGAGGTATCCATCTTAATAACCACAGTCAGTGCACCGCAAGGCAAAAGAAATGAGCAGAGAAGAATGCAACATTGAGAAATAGATTCATTTAATGATGTGTGGCCCCACCAAAAGGCCAAGACTTTGGATGCTGACTAATTTGTCTGTAGGGTAGGTAGCCCTCTATGAAGTAGATTAAACATGTGAAATAAATCTAAACTGAGAAGCCCTAGTGGCCTGGAGTCCTATCGATCCTGAGACAGAACTCTCGCTTTGAGTTACAAAGGTAACTGATTTAACTGGATCAAGACACAGAGCAGTGAGTTGGTAGAACATGAGAGGAAGGCTATATGGAGCCGTGGTTGAGTTTGGGTTGTGAAGTCAGACTGCCATTTGCATCCTGTGTGTGATCCTGGACACATGATAGCCTGTCTGAGTTTCTTGTCTGGGACTGTGACAGTAACCATTATAAGCATTTCACAGGATGGCCAAGAGGACTTAAAAAAGCAAAATGCATGTATGTCTGAGTAACACTTTTGAGAGAGGAATTTGTGTCTAGCACATAGTAATCTCTGAATAAATATTAGGTGTTCGTTGTAAAGGTAGTCAGGTCTCTCTGTGGCTGGACAAAGACAAAGAGTGGACATTTCTATGACTTTTTTTTCAAAGGGGAAAGGGACAGGAAAGAGTGCTTATAATTAAATCTCTCTGGGTCTTCTATGAATAGGAAGCATCTACAAAAGGAAGTCAGGAGTCGTTCTTTTACAAAGTCCAAGGACTATAGTGAAGGGTGGAGGTTTATGTCAGCACCAGTGACAGCCAATTTCCACTGCGTCGCCAATCCTCTGTCCCAGCTAAACAGACTGGGTGTCATTGAACCCAGAACCTTATTCATGGGCCTATGACTCATGCAACTACACAGGCCTTACACTCAGACCTATGTTTGGTTTAATGCTTTGCATTGCCATCTCGAAATTCTTAATTATTTTATCCTTGAACCTGTTTGTTAAGTGAAGTTCGATGGAACAATGGAGCACGCATTTGAGCAGAACTACTCTGAAAAAGAAAGAGACTCTATATTGTATCACCTTTAGTGGCACTTTCTCCTGCTTTTTGAAGGAGCCCCACATTTTCAATTTGCACAGGCCTTGAAAATGACATAGCCCATCCCGATTATATGGGAGACTTTTCTCTTTTGGCCTGCTTCACTGGGCTAGGCTGCCATTTTGAGATCCGATGGATAAATCGGGACTCAGCAGTGACCTAAAAACTTGAGGTGAGCCAAGGGTCATGGTGGGAAGCCAAAAGCACAGCTGCAGGTCTGGGGGAAAGGAAAAGCCACTCAGTGTCCAAATGGACTGAGCCGTCAGGGCAGCCTCCAGTGGCTTGAATTGCATCCAGCTGACAGGATGGAGGCCTCACTCTGCCCCACAGTCTGATTCATGTTGAATGCCTGATGAGCTGAGCATCCTCGGGTAGCAGGAGGGGTCCAGGCAGACTGAGTTAGTGCCTACTGAGCAGGTCAGAAAAACCCTACAAACCAGTCCCAACAACAGTATCATAGAGACACAGTGTGGGGGATCCTTGGGGTACTGAGATCAAGGCCTCTTTGTGGCTTGGTGTAAAGGCATCTCATTCCAGAACTCTTTTGATTTCCAGAAGGAATCTTCCTCATCTCCATGGCCAATCATGATAAATGCCCAAAGAGATTAATAGCATAATTCATCACAAAGAATAAATTAATGATCATGGTTTTTGCCAATATGGCTAATTATTAATAATGCTTATTATTGATAATTATGACAGTATTAGCAGGAGAGCAGTAACAGGGGAATTAAAGGATTTGGGTTCTAGCCAGCTTGGTCAGAATTCACTGGAATAAAAGGGGCAAGATCTTGAGTTTCTACTGAAATGGGAATGATAATAACTATTTTACTACTTACATTGTATAGTAGGAAGGGAATGTCATAGATTCTTAATATGTTTTGAATGAATAACACAAAATAGAAGTGATCATCACAGTTACTAGAATATATCTTACATATCCTTATCTTGGGGAGGGAAGGTAGCCAAAATTTGTTGGGTTCTCATGCT
The DNA here is from genome assembly GCA_028534135.1 of Potos flavus. Classification (NCBI taxonomy): domain Eukaryota; kingdom Metazoa; phylum Chordata; class Mammalia; order Carnivora; family Procyonidae; genus Potos; species Potos flavus. The sequence continues at coordinate 25,242,042 of CM052898.1, read as the reverse complement.
CTTTCAAGCCTGTTACTATATACTTTTTATTTTTTTATCCTTACTTTTATTTACTTATCTTTATCTTATTTTTATTTATCTTTATTATTTCACTACTCTGAAATGAGGCCATTTTATAGCTGACCACACTGAGAAACAGGGAAATTACTTGCCTGAAGTCCTACAGTCCATAAGTGACTAACCACGATTTGAAAGAAAGGTGTCTGATTCAAAACCCTATACTTTGTCATGTTGCTTTTGCTAGTAAATTGATTCCCTGTCTTAGGAGCCTTCTGCAGTAGCTGATGACCAAAACTAGGAGCTTCTATTTGTACATCTAATGTTGTGCTCTTGTGTTTGGAACCTGTTGCTTCTTGTTCTGTCTCCTGTCCTTTTGCATGTCTTCTCCCTTTCTCAGTCATGACTCTTGGGTTTCCTCGATGACTTTTTATCCCTTGGGTCCCAATCTGGGCTCCTCCTTTCCTCCACTTTTCTGGTACTGTCTTGTCAACTTTCTCTAGATTCCTCACGTCTTTGAGTTGAGTCAACAGGATTTATTTGAGTGCAACATGGAGACTAGAAGTCATTTCTATTATTCACAAAAGAAGAAATACAACCAACAAACAGAGTAATATATTCAGGCCAGCTATTTGTCAAAGAAATGCTCATGAAAACACCAAAGACAAAGTAAGCCAGAATAAAAAGTGAATAGGGGCACCCCGTGAAGGCAAGAAGCACTGTGATTTGCACTCATTCCCAAATGATGGGACGATGGTTGCCACCTTTGTGGAAAGCATTTTGGGAATCGGTGTCCCAAGACTTGAAAGTGTTCATTGATGAGCAGAATTCCTGCAGCATTGTAAAGGCAGCATAATGTTTGTTGATATTTCCCAAGGAAATAATCAAAGATGAAGTTTAAAAAGTCATGTCCAGCCCCATCTCAGTAACAGAACAATGGTTAAATAAATTATGATGTACCTATAAGGAATTTATTATAGGGTCATTAAAAATAATATTTTAATGTATAATTCACAGTACGGACGTTGGCCATCATATAAGGCTAAATGAAAAAAAAAACCTATATACAAAACTGTATCTATTCCTGTTTCCTAGTTCTGTAAAAGAATGTATATTTGGTATCATTTATTTATTCACCAAATATTTCTTAAGCGTCTTCTCTGTGCTAAGCACTATGCTAAGTAGGCAACAGAAGCAAAAAAACATCCAGTCAGAGGATTCAGCTATTGAACAATCACACAGAAATAAGTAATTACAAATCCAGTGATTGCTAGAACAGAAAATTAAACAGTATGTTTCAGAGAGTTTAACACTGGACCACATTTAGACTGGGAGCAGGGATGGGAAGGTGTTATTGAAGCTGAGCTCCGAAGAGGCAGCCAGGTGGGGAGAAGCATTGCCGACAGAGGGAAGCATGCATGGAGGGGCCCTGAAGTGGCACAATTAGGAGCAGGCGAGTGGGAGACTACACGCAGGGGTTCTGGAGTGCACCCTGGGGGCCCAGTGCAATCCAGACCCCCGGATGGAACAGGCGAGTGGGAGACTATAGACAGGGATCTGGATTGCACCGTGGGGGCTCAGTGCAATCCAGAGGACACTTCTGGAAGATTGCACTGACGGCAAGTACAGAATGGATGGTAGTGCTCTGTGATACCAGTGATGATAGAGGAAAAGGCCCCATCTGAAGGACCCATCGGTGGTTCGTGTCCGCCCCCCCCCGGCACCCCAACCAGATGCTAGTTAAGCCACACTCTGCTCTGAGGAGATCTAAGACTCAGATTCCCACAGACCAGTGGGGAAGGGCATTTCCCTCTTTTCCCCCTCCTACCTTCCACTCCTTTGAGCTCCATCCTTTCCTCTATTTAACTCATCTTTGAATGCCAGAGAAAGTGGGGCCCCCCACCTCCCCATGACTACTGACGTCGCATTTTAAAGTCAGGTGTTGGCTCTGAGCAAATGAAGCCCTTCTCAAAATCTAGAACTGCAGTTTCCAAGAACTAGGGATTCAAAAGATACAAGGAAATATTCGTGGTAATCCTGAAATCGTTTGTAAGGATAGTAAATGCATGGGGAAAAGTTCTCGACAACTCGATTTCATGCTAATTCCAAGTGATTCCTTGTAGTGCTCTGTGAAGACCCGTGGCAACTTTCTGAGCATCTGTCTTGCATTTGCCTAACAAGTTAATTAACACTTTTTGTCACTCTGGCAGCTTTGGAGGGGAGGCAAGAGGAGGGGAATGTGACAGCCAATGCTGCCTCGGGTTAACCCTGCATTCCCCCTACTAGGGAGGAAGGCAGCTGAGTTTAGCATTGTCAAAGCAGAGGGCTCTACACTGACCTTTCTGATTCTGTCTGCAGCTGGGGCACCCAGGGCGACTTCTCAACAACCCATGCACTGCCTGCTGTGAAGGTGAAGCTATTCACAGAGAGCACAGGGGTCCTGGCCTTGGAGGACAAGGAGCTCGGACGGGTAAGCACTCCCCATCACAAGGAGCTCCAGAGAGCTGTGTCCCCAGGTCCCAAGAGGCAGCATTGCCAAGTACTGAAAGGTCCAGTTTCGGGTTTGAATCCACAGGCTCTACTCTCCATTGACTATGTGACCTTGGGCAAGTCCCTCAACCTCTCTAACCCTCTGTTTCTCCTCTTTAAATCTGGGCTACCAGTAGCGCATCCTGCAGAAGACAGAGCAGGCGTTCTCCACACCCTCAGACCCAGACACCCTTTAGAGCAAAGATTTGCAATGCCTCTCCTATCCTGAAGTGAAATTCTTAGATAATTTAACAGCCGACCCATCTAACAAGTTAAAAATCAATACAATGACATAATATGAAGGATAAATAAGAGGGAATTGATTAATAATTAAAATAACTTCAAAATGTAAAGATTCAGGCACAACTGCACTAGAAGACCTAAAGAAGGAATGTGAACCATTCTGAAGGTCATGGCCACAAAACCCACCCTGGAGGGGAGAAGCTCTGAAGCTTAAATGTCAGTAAACTGATTTCTTGAAACGGCCCACAAGTCTTGGTAACAAAGTTTCCTCGATATCTCTGGAAAAGCGCCAAAAATACTTTGAGTGTATATTGTTCCAAATTATAAAAATTCAACGGAATGAAGTTTAAAGATCTAACTGGCTTATTAAATGATGCATGAATCAGGGAGGATCCCGTCTGCAAGTAGAGGGGGCTCCAAGGAGATGTACGATAACCAAAGTTTCTGTAGAAAGGGGATGGGGCGAGAAATTGTCAGCAAAGGAAAAGGATTGTTTTAGACAAGGTGGCTTTCCTTTAGGGGGAAAAGTGAGGGATCTTACCACACAGATGACCTCATCTCTCTTTGAGGGATGGAGAGAGCCCAAGTGGCAGACTCACCAGCCCTGACCAAAACCTTCCTAATGGACTGTAGTTACATTCCTGAATGTAGTTAAGACTGCATTTCTGGGGGAGATTGGAACTGCAGTTAGGTTATGTCCTGAGCACTGTTTTGGGAACAAGTGACACCCTTTGATGCCTGCGGTTTTCTTCTTAACGATATGTAAAGAAGATATAAGATCTAGACTCAGTTCGTTATAAACAGGGTTTTCCACCTCCATTCATACCCAGTGGGAATATTCAGAAGTCGGGTGAGATGCGGGATGATTCCTCACTAGGGAGAAGCATCTCATTCACTGCATGACGTGTCGTATCCCTGGGCCCCGGCCATTCAGTACCAACAGAGCCCAGCACCATTATCTTGTCAACCAAAAATGTCCCCCAAATTTCTGAAACATCCCAAAGGGTGGTCTCAATCCCTTTGAGTACCACTGAGAATTATAATAAAGACATTTCTTTTTACCTCTCAGCCATCAACTCTGTACCATGCAGCCAGTATTTTCAGAATGTAAGTTAGATTTGCTGGCTTCAAATGCTTCCATCACTCCAAATTGCTTACAATAAAATCGCAACTCTGTAGCACAGCTACAAAGATTCATGTGATCTGGCTTCTGCCCACCTCCTCGGCCTCTTTTGTTGCTACATTTCCCCTCCTCCACTATTCCCGAGCATCTGGAACAATTCTTGGTCCACTGAATAAACCACTCTTTTCCTGCATTAGAGGGCTTTCTCCCTGCCTGGAGCACTCCCCACTGCCCAGCTCTTCAAAAGGTTGCCTCCTTCCTTACATAGATGCTACCTCCTCCTCAAAGAGCCCTTTCCTAACTGCTCATCTTCCTTCATTCACTACCCCAGCCGCCTGTCCACTAAACTTGATCACCAAGGAGAGAAAAAGAGAGGAATTTATGGAAATTTTGGCTTCTGTCTCCCACACTAGACTACGAGAACCCCATGGGCATAAAAGCCTAAACTATTCTGTCCACTACCCTATACCCCGAGCCCAGCACAGAGACCCCCAGTACATTTCATTCCATACTGGTTGATTTCATAATCCCTTCCGAAAGCTGTGTAACCTCTGCCAAACGTTCAACTTCTCTAAGCCCCCTAGTATGTCATCAGTGGAATAATGTGAGAACACCTGCAGACAAGCACACAGGCACACACTTCTAACAAGGCCAGCAAGTACACAGTAAGCATGCTTTTTTTTCATCCTTTTGTGCCCACTTAATTACTTAATCTGGCTTTCATCTATAGAGCTTAATCTGGCTTTCATCTATAGAGCAGACCCAGAATCGTATTACTAGGTTGTAGACCAGGATATTAGTGTTAGAAGAGGCAACTCCAGGAATGCTCAGCCTGAGTCCACAGAAGGTTCCACGGAATCCAGGAACCCCTTGAAATGGTTTGCAAATGTCGAGGTGGGGAGGGGCATATGTGCATTTTTCTGGACTCACGAGTCCCAAGCATTCACCAACTTCTCAAAGCTGTCTCCACTCAGGAAAGTTAAGCCCACTGGGCTAGTCAAACCCTTTTATTTTATAGATGAGAAAACAGATTCCCACGGAAGGCAGGAAGCTCCCCCAGAGCCACCCAGTTAGGTGGTGCCCAGGCACCATACGTTTGCCATTGGCCAGGGCCCGGCCCTGAGGACACTGTGAGGCCCTCTCCCTGATGCTCCATGATAACCCTGATGAGTTATTGCTCATCCTGCCCAGATGAGGGCACTGGGGCCCAGAGGAGCTAAGTAATGGGCCCAAATGATGCTGACTCATCTCCAGGACCATTTCCACTGTACCACTTTGTCCCAATGCAGAAATAAAACCCTTGGCTCTACTGCTGTGGTAAAAGCCACGGGCTTGCCACAGCCCCATACAGTTACTCATTTCTTAATAACTCATTCTCTCCTCCAGTCCCATTATGTATTTCCCCAGATAAAAATTTACTCTTCCTACCAAAGAAACTTGCCACCAGTTGCTGTGGAACCAGCCTGGGGTCCTTATGCTGGCTGGGGCGCCCTCTGCTGGCAGCACCTCTGCACGCAGCAGCTGGTGATGACTGCTTTCTTGTTTAAGTGAAGCAATTTCTTGTACCCCTGAGGGAGTGTGTTTGTTCCCAAGCTTAGCAGGACGCAGCCACATTTAAAATCCCAGTGCTACATTCATTCGTTCAATGATATCTAGTTTGTTTATTATGCTTCATTTTAATCAACATTTTTAATTGAAAAACATAATTCATGCACTGTAAAAAAATAATTTAATGGATATTAGTGAAAATGATTCCTCCCACCTTCCCCTAATAGCTTTTCCAGAGAAAAACCTTGTTTTCAGTTTATTGTGTATTCTTCACTCAGTATTCTATGCATGTACAAGCATAGCATACACAAGCATATGTATATACATCCCAAGAAAGAGAGGAAAGGAAAGAAAGAAAGGAAGGAAGAAAGAGAGAAATGAAGGAAGGAAGGAAGAAAAAGGAAGGAAAGGGCGAGCACAGCTGGAAGTTACTGTATACATACTGCTTTGCACTTTGCTTGAAATACCAGTATATTTGAAGATTAGTCCAAGTCAGCCCAGGCTGACATGCTTCCTGTTTTCATAGCTGTGTAATATTTCATGTATAGATGTGTCATAATATATTTAGATTGTTTCCAGTCTTTGGCTGTGTAAGCAATCCTTCAAGAATAACCTTGAATTTATTTCTTTGCACATATATGTGTGTGTATGTGTATGTGTAGGATAGTTTTCAAAAAAATGTTTGCTGAATGAAATTTGAATTTTGACAGATACTACCAAATTGTCCCTTAAAGAATATACACCAATTGATACTTGCACAAAAGGCATAAGTGATTGTTTCTCTAAACCCTTGCCAATACTGTAATATTATCAAACTTCTGTTCATGGGATAGGATTGTGAGCCCACAGTGTGCCATCATTTGTGACATGCACAGAGCAAACAGAAATAATGACAGGCAAAAATCTCTGACTTCAAAAAACGTAAGGGATATAGACCTAAAAACTAGAAATTATAGTGCAATGTGGTAAGTGGTTTCCAGAGAAAGAACACTCGGGAGCACACAGCAAGGGGACGTAACCCAGTCTGAGGGTCAGAGATGCCTTCCCGGGGTTGAAGGTGGATGCAGAGGTAAGGAAGGATATATAGACTAAGGCTTGGAGAGGATCAGTCAGGTAAAGGCTCAGAGTAATGCAGCCTCCCCAGAAGGACCTGCCTATGCACCCAGGTGACTGAGAGAAGCTGGGGCTGGCCGGCATCCAGCTCGCTGCACAGAGTGGGTTGTGTTCCCACATCAGCATCACCACATCAAAGCAGAGCACACATGGGCCTCAGCTGAGATGACAGAGTGCTTGATTAGCAGCCTGGAATGTCCAGATGAGGTGTCTGGACTGCTCAGGGCTCATGTGCACCCAGGAGGACCCTAATAATTCAGCAGACCTGACACGTACAAAGGAGTCGTCGACCCGTCAGGCACATGGCAGGGTGGAGATGAAGATGGAGGAGAACTACAGTGACCTCATCTCTCCATCCACCCTGGAGAAGAAGTCTCCCTGGGGAGCCACCACGTGGAAGAAGAAGTCTTTGTGGAGGGGCCAGTAATGAGCTGTGGTCATTTGTGTCGGCGAATGGACACCATATTGCCAGTGGGAAACACGCCCAGAATCCATATGGTGGAAGGCCTGTTAACGAGCTCCGGGTGCCCAGAGCGCTGCTCCTGCTTTGATTTTTGCCAAATGGGCAGGAGCAGAAGGAGGCTCAGGGCCTTGCCTGCTGCTGTTCGGCCCTGGCTGGGCTTTCCCTTACCAGCCCCTCCCCCTCCTGGTTTCCCAGCACATCACCCCCCCCACCCCCACCCCTCAGGCCAAAGTAGCTCAGGAGAGAGGGTCAGCTTTCCTGGGATCAGCAGCACCCCCTCTCTCCATCTCCCAAAAGCTGGGGTCTCAGGAAATGGAACACCATATAGAGATACATATAGGGACAGGCATTCTCTTGAGGGGAGGGAGAGGACCCGCTGCCCAGCAGCACCCTCACTTCCTTGCCTCCAGCATCCTACAACATATTACACTTCTCTGGTACCAGTTATGTCAGTTGATCCACTTGGTGATAGAATTGTAACTAAATTAACCCTCGCAGAATGAATGGCCTGCAAAGATTCCTACAGAAGTGCTATCATCTTAGGATGATGCTGGTATTGCAAGCCTGGCAAACAGCACAAAAATGATGGCGCTGACACTCGTCCTGCTAAGCAGGCGTGCTGTCATCCGCGTCGTGAGAGAAAATCACTGCCAAAATCATCAGATAGGCTAGACGCCAGTCAAGAGATTCTGAAATGATTTACAAGACTACTTGAGATTTACTTCCAGTGTCAAGAACAGTGAGCCTTGCCCTAAATAGATAGGGTACCTTAAAATATGGCTAATCATAGTATAAAGCCACCACCATTAGCAAGATACTTAAAAATATAGCTTTTCATCTTTAGCTCATTTTTAAGACTTCTCTATTTGTGTATATTTTATGATATATGTAACAATGTAATTTATTAGTACAAAGTAAGTGTATATAATGTAAACATAGAATATAAATATGACATTTATATAACATAAATATACAATGATATTTTCTATATGTATTGATGATGCTATATTTTTGTATCGATAGCAATATATTTACAGAGATTGGGCTACTGCTCAACGTATTTTTTTTTTTTTTTTTAAGAATTTACTTAATTATTTGACAGAGAGAGATCACAAGTAGGCAGAGAGGCAGGCAGAGAGAGAGGGGGAAGCAGGCTCCCCGCTAAGCAGAGAGCCTGATGTGGGGCTCGAACCCAGGACCCTGAGATCATGACCTGAGCCGAAGGCAGAGGCTTTAACCCACTGAGCCACCCAGGCGCCCCTGGCTCAATGTATTTTGCCGGCATAGGGCATGATCAAAAAATCTTTGGCAGCCTCCGGTCTGAAAAATCAGGCCTCCTATTTCAATCCTGTGATAAGACGTTGAGAAGACTCAAATTTTGCGTTTAGCAAAAACGGATCAATTTTCTTTCATCAGAGACAGGTAGTACTGGGGGTGGCGTGGAAAGGGTCAGGCCTGGAATGAGAAGGGATGGGGTGAAAAATCAGCACAAACCAAGGCTCCTCAGAGGGGCCGATTTTCTGTTTCCGCCAGGCTCTCCCGCTCTTTCTGAGCTCTCGCGAGAAGCCCTCGGCTCTCACCCGCCCCGCAAGCTCTTGCGAGAAGCCCTGGGCTCCCACCTTCCCCGGGAGCCAGGCTTGCGGGAAGGCCGGCCTGTCGCCTCTGAGACTCTGAGCTCCTCCTGTCCCCTGCAGAGGTGCTAGCAGCCCAGGAGAGAGGCTGCCTTCCCTGGCACCTAGAGAAAATAGCTGCTGTGAAAACAGCCAAAGCCTACAGGCAACAAACCAGGGCACACTGTCACCAGGAAAGCAAATCTTTGCAAGCCCAGCTTTTGTTGTGCCTGTATTTAGTGCCTGTTCCCTCAGCTCAGGGAATTTTCCAGATCGTTCACTCCTGAGGAACAGTGCATGTTCCTCAGATCCCATGTGGCTCCTGAGAACTCGGGTGCCAAAATGAAGAGGTGGGTGTCCTGAGTTATCCACTCCTTGCCTCACTTCGGGCCCCGGAGGCAGCGAGGACCAAGCAGGAGGCTCACGTCGAGAGTGAAATCTCTGAGGAGCCCCTTTCGAAGAGCCCATCCTTCCCGCTGGATGTGATTCCTTTCAAGCCAGGACAGAGTTGGGCGTTGCGTGACAGAGATACCACGTCCTGGCGAAATGGTGTGCAAATGTGTGAGTGTGAGCGAGACCCTAATTTCCATGGGTCTTACGTTTCTCATCCCTCCCATTAAGTCCCTTCCATTTTCCCCTGCGCACTTTGAGGATTGTCTCCTCCTGAAACAGGGGAAGGAGCCCTGAGGAGTGGAAAGATGAGTGGGCCGAGAGGTGCCCTGATATGTAAGGATATTTCTCCCTTTCATACATCCATCTTCTCACAGGGAGAGAATCGTGTGTGAACATTGTCCGTTCTGGGTTGCTTTAGGACTTAAGAGTTTTAGGAAAATGCAAAAACAGAATCACAGAAACTGTGATCCTGACCTTTACTGAATCAGCCAGTGGGAGAGAGAAGAGGGCAAGAGAACACCATTTCTGTCCTCAAGCTGGTCTGCTTGGCACGAGGCAGCCACGGTTGGTAGACAGAGCCTTGGATGGGAGTCCGAGGTCCAAGCTCCTGCTTTATTTAAATGCCCACCGGCTATGGGAGCTGGACAAGACACTCAGCTTCTCAGCAGCAAAGTTTCTCATTGATTAAAAACATGCCCATGACCGGGTTTCCATTTTCTGGCTAAGATGATTGTCCTTTTTCCCCACAGGTTATTCTCCATCCCACCCCAAACAGCCCCAAACAGTCTGAGTGGCACAAAATGACAGTCTCCAAAAACTGCCCTGATCAAGATCTCAAAATCAAACTTGCTGTCCGAATGGATAAACCTCAGAACATGAAGCATTCTGGGTAAGTGTTTCTTCTCCAAGTGGGAGTTTTAGGGAGGTCTCCATCCATTTCCTAAAATATTTTCTAAAAAGAAAAACTGTCTTCAGAGAAATACGTGGAAGGAAATATAAAGAATTCATGAGAGTTTACAATAAACTTCCTCAATTCTTATGATTACTATATGTGCATTTGTGCTGTCAAGATAGAATAATTTCCTTCTTTTCTAATAGGATTTCTAGTACAATTCAAAATGTTCCCAGAAGCATGCTGGGTGGTTCTGGTTTAGGAGGTTTTATTGGCTTCATGTACCTCTTCAGTGGCATCTAGATCTTTCAGACTCTATGAATCATCTACTTTCACCTTCATTAACAACCACATCCAAGAGACGTGAGCAAGTGCCATAGGCGACATTCAGATATTCAATTCACATTGAAGCAGTGTTAGTGTTTAGTGTAGTCTTCAAATAAATGACCAAAACGTAGAAAATTTATGATCACCTTCAGTTTCTTAAGGTTGAGAGGCATGAGCAATTACGTGATTTCAAGTAGCATGAAAAGAATAAGTAAAATAAGTTTCATTTCACAAATCAATGATTTGTACAGAAAATGTTTATTGACAACTGGGTATATGCCATGGTCTATTAAACTGCTTGGACTCCACTATCTCAGTAAATGTGATCACTTAGAGAGAAGTTGGGCCATATAATTCTGAATGGGGGGATGTCTAACCAGTGGAAGGGAGTGGATTGCTTTTCAAGGATTCTGCAGGTACCAATTGCCAACCGGCTATCATTCTGCTTAGCCCCTCTGATCAGTAGAAATGTCTCAATTCTCTTTGGGGTGTGTGCATTTATGAGATGGCTTAAAGTGATAAAATTGATGCGAAAACTGAGAATTGGTTATGCGCTAGAGGCTGGGGGAATGCAAAAACCCAAGATCAGGGACTAGCCATTGATTAAGACAGATTTAAATAGAGACTTTAAACAGGTCCAGGAGGGAACAGTAAGGACAGGAAGTACACGCCCCAGCAGATGAGCAGACCATAGCAATACGTGGTTGGGGAATAAAGAACGACATTCTAGCTTTGGTGCCTTGGAGTTTTAGGGAACATGGAATGTTCAAGGTTCCAGAGAAAGACAGATACCTCCCAGTCAGGGCACTGGAGTCAATCAGACATGGGGAACTCCAGAAAAGAAAAGATCTCCCAACAAGGTGGAGGCCCAGTATGGAACCTGAGCTCTGGCATGGATTTAGAGAATTTGCATGGCATTAACTTGAAGCCAAACTGTTCCCAGAGCTTGAGATGGGATTATGCCAAAACTCTTCTGCCTGAGGCCATGGGAAGGCTGTGGGAGAGTAAGCCAGACCCTTGCTACAAATGTAGTCTTTTTTCAACCGTCTGTGATGAAGGGCAGCTAGCTTCTCTTCAACCAAGTTACCATCTCAGGAAGATGTCTCATGAAATGTTTGTGAAGTCAGCTTTCCTCCTCCTTATCATACTCCTGGCATATATTCCCAAAATGTTAAATAGAATTTCTCCCTGATATTTCTTCCCACTTGATGTAAACATTCCAGTTTCAAGACAATGAGTTTGAGAATTCTTTTAGGTCTCTATAGCACACAGGAAAAGATTCTGAATCTTTAGCAAAATACTGGCTTATAAATACTCAGTAACTATTTGCTAAAGGAACCAGAGTGTGAGTGAGCAGGATGGAAGGAGACGAGAGAGAGAAATGAGACAGACCAAAGAGAGAGAGACAGAACAAAAATATGACTGAATGTATGTCCTCAAAAGTTCAGTCTTTTTACACTTCCTTCAAGGATCAGTAGCTCAACCCACCTTCTCAGCCCCTTCGAAGCACCAAACAAGGAGTTTTTCAAGTACTCCCACATTTAATCCCCACAGCACACTTTACACAGGTATTAATTTCTCCATGGGACTCATTCCCATTTCCACGTACTTTTCATTTACTCTGTTGGAAACCGAACTAACTGATCTGAATTCACTAATTTTTCTGTTGATTCACTTGCAAAATTATTGAGACATTTCAGACTACCTTGACCCTACAGATGACAGAAGAAATATGTAACTCCCTTCTGACAATTTACATAGCTATTTCATATTGCTAGACTGCTGTGTAAAAATCACCCCTCTGCCAGGAAATAACAAGGAAGGCCTCAGGGAGCCCTGAGAAGTAAGCAATGGCTTTCTTACTAACACTGTCAGACCCAGTGTGGCCTAAATCAGGCGTGCACAGCATTAGTTGTGCAAGGGATGATTCAAGGAAAATAAAAATGTTTACTGTGGACTACAATTTTTTTTTTCATTTAAAGTTAAAATAGCTTTATTGAGCCCCATTGTATGGTGAAGAAGGAGAGAAATATCAGAATAGTATTAAAGCTTAAAGAATAGTAGAGAGAAGGGAATTTTAAAAAGCATGACTGAGTTTATAAATTGTACCTACTTTCAAGTTTATTAAAACATAAAAGGAAAATCAGAATTACTGTGAATGACACCATTTTGGTGGACTGTGATTCCTTGAATGAACCACTGGGCCATTCAGAATAACTTTCCTTATTGAACAGAAAAATGTTAGTAAGAAAGTCAGTGCTACTTTCTGGCCTTAAGACATTAAGATCTGGGCCTATTTGGCAATGAGCAAGTCCTCAGAGAGTAATTTTTCATATTTTACATCCGTATGATGTTTTCAAGCTCAGCAAGTGTATTCACATGCACTTTCTCATTTTATCTCCGAAATAGCCTCACAGGCACTAGGTATCGTTATCTTCCCATCTCCAGTGTCCTCTCCCTTCACCCAGTTGCTCAGACCAAGAACCTTGTGGTCATCTTGGACATTTCTCTTTTGCTTTTGCTCCTCATCTCTTCCATCAGCAAATTCTATTCAGTGCACCTTCAAGATAAACCTACAGTTCAGCCTCTCCTCACCACCACTATATCACCATTTGAATCCAAGCCTCCCTGCCTCTTCCCCTTCACTTGTGTCCTTGCTCTGTAAGCAGTCCCCCTACTGCTCTCCTTGCTTCCCTGTAGTCTCTTTCCCACCAGGAAGCAAGAGTAATTTTTTCAAAAACATTTATTTATTTATTTATTTATGTATGTATGTATGTATGTATGTGAGAGAGTGTGCAAGCAAAGGGAGGGACAGAGGGAGAGAGAGAATCTCAAGCAGACTCCATGGAACCCGATGTGGGGCTCAATCCCAGGACCCCAAGATTGTGACCTGAGCTGAAATCAAGAGTCAGCCACTTAACCAACTGAGCCACCCAGGCGCCCAAGAGTAATTTTTTTTCACACACAAGTCAGATCATGCCACTCCAATGCTGGAAAAACTTCCAACGATTCCCCATCTCAGAGTAAAACCCATTGTTGTTACCATGGCTATGAAGACTCCACTACCTACCTGACCTTGATCACTCCTCCAGCCACACAGGCCTCCTTGCTCTTCCCCAAAGACTCCAGGTGCACCCGCACCTCAGGGCCCTTGTCCCCACCCTTCCCTCTGCCTTGGATGCCTCTTCTTCACACAGCTTTCTACATGGCTCACCTGATTTCTGCAGGTCTCTGTACCATATCAGAATGCCTTCCTTTCCTGCCCCACTTATGTCCTCTCTCTTTCTCTTACTGTGCCTTATTTTCAGGAGAGCACTTATCACAATCTCACACACCACATATTTCTTTGTTTATTGGTTTGTTGTCTCTCTTCCTCCATTGGACTGTGAGTTCCTTGTCACCAAGGACATTTGTCTCCCCTGTTCAAAGTAGCTCTTACAGGGCCTGCCACATAGTAAAAGTCCAATAAATTAATCTAATCATTGTGTAAATGAATAAGTGAATGAATGAATCCCCACTTTACACATAGGGAAACAGATGTGGAGTGGTGAACAGACTTGCCCAAATGAAATTAAACATTGGAGCCGGTGCTAGAATTGTGTTACTCCTTCCAGTTCAACCTTAACAAAGAAGCCAAAATTTGAATGAAATACAGCGCTCCCCTGATGCCGCTTTGGATTCAGTCAGTGAACCACAGTACACCAACCCAGAGTAATTTACAGCAAATCTGATTTTCCTGTTATGCTTCAACAAAATGTGAAGGGGATACAGTTTATATGTCTCAGCCATGCTTCTTAAAAATCCCCTCTCCTGTTCCATTTTCTTAGCTGTGCCACTACTCTAGACCTCTGGTTCTTCAAAACTATCACACCTCTCTCTCCTCCCTGCAAATCTCCAAAACACCACTCAGATTGGCACAGACTCTCAAACAAGACTACTTCTACTGACCTAATTAAATATTTTTAGGATTCCATATTCTCTCTCTTTTGGCTTATTTTCTTTAAGTGTCAATTAGATTAAGTTGGTTGACAGTGTTGTTGAAATCGTCCAAATACTTACAGATTTTCTAGCAATTATTGAGAGAGAAGTATTGTAATTTCTGACTATAATTACACATTTGTTTGTTTCTTCTTATACTTCTGTCCATGTTTGTCTCATTTATTTTGAAGCTCTATTCTTAGATGCATAAACGTTTAAGGTTATTATGTCTTCTTGATGAATTGACCCTTTTATTATTATGAAATGTTCTTCTTTATCCTGGGTAATATTCTTTGCCCTGAAATTTACTTCGTGAGACAGTAATATAGCCACTCCAGGTTTTTGAAAGACTAATGTTAGCATGGTAAATCCTTTCCATCCTACTATTTTTAACCTATTCCTTTAGAGTTAAAGTACATTTCTTGTAGGCAGCATGAAATTAGCTCTAGCCTTTTTTTTTTTTTTTTAAAGCTCTAGCCTTTTAAATCCAATCTGAAGACCTCTGCCTTTGAATTGGAATATTTAGCTTGTTTATATTTAACGTGATTATGGTATAGTTAGGTTTAAATTAAATTGCTATTTGTCACCTTGCTTTTTGTTTTCTGTTTATTCCATCTGATCTTTGTCCTTGTTTCCTCTTTTTTTTTTTTTGCCTTCTTTTGGACTAATGGAATACTTTTATGATTCTGTTTTATCTTCCTTGTTGTACTATTATCTATAAATGCCAACTAGGTCAATCACCTAGGATGTAGTCCTTGGCACTAACCACTTACTGGCGGTAGGCAAGTTGCTTAATCTCTGTGAACCTCATTTTGCTCAGCATAAAATGGAGCTCATGATAGTTATGCCTCATAAGGTTGTTGAGAGAATTAAATGCATTAATACATGTAAAGCATTTAGAACAGGGGCTGATACATGGTTAGGGCTACAGCTACATAAGAGTTGGTGGTGGAGACTGTTGTCACCATTGTTTGCTTTCATTCATTTATTAAGCTTCTCCCCAGCCCATGCTTCTTCCTGTTGGGCTGCTGCAAAAAGACTGAGACATCTGGAGTCTTAGCACCCTCCATGCTCTCATTCTCTCTCCCAGGAGGGGAGGGATCCCTCCCAGTGGGAATCTTGATTTTGTATCAGTGTGACTGCTCTTCTTAGAAGAAATTCACGTGAAGAATTTCTAGCAGAAAAGAAAATTTTTTAAAAAAGCCCTGCCTCATTCCCACTTGTGATGGGCTAGGCGCCATGGCAGCATAGGGACACAGAGGAAAACAAAGGCAGCCCCTCCTCCCTTAGGGCTGAGCCTCATCTCCACCTAGACCAGAACGGCACCAACTCCTCCTTTTCTAGGTTTTTCATTGACTTCTGGCTCCACAGCCCCCCAAGTTGAAACCTCAACCTATCTCTGGTTTCCATGTCCCTCTCAGCCATCCTTACCTTTTGTACGGTGTCCAGGGGCAAGTGATTCTGGCAGATGTCCTGAGGGAAGCACGTACTCTTTTCCCTGCACTGGGTACTCATCCATCCTGGGAAAAGACATACAATAAAAAATTTCCCCATGAATTGCTATGGAGCACCCACCATGTGCACACCTAGTGCTAAGCACAGAAGATACTTAATAAATAGAGCTGAGTTACTCATTCATTAACACTCACAAACATCAGGTAAAGGAAGACCATCCCTTTTTATATATATATATATGTATACAACTGACAAGTAACAAGAATCACCATGGATGTTGCCCTGCCAAGGAGTCCCAAGGCAGAGGGATGCTGAAGCCAGGGGGCCATGGAAGACCCAAGAGCATCTTTTCCTTCTCTGTTTAGTCCTTCATAGTTCACTCTGGCCTCTCATCTAACTAAATGCCCCCAGCAAATGACAGGGATGTCAATGACCCACTGGCATAGGTTTTACAAAAATAGTACATGCAAGAATAGGTGAGAATCACAAGGCAAAATGTGACCTGGAACTCCAAACCGAGACATGCGTACCTCGTTTTATTTCCCAACAGATGTGCACACCAAAACCGAACATAAGTTCAAATAAAGAATTCAAAGATGAATCCTTTGAAGAGTCGATAGTTACATGTTCTTTGTACTGGAACTACTATTTCTATCACTGCTGCTGCTACTACTAAGGATAATGCCAAGCAACAGTATTGCCTAATGCAGCCAAGCACTTACAATGTGCTGTCTGTGCTAAACTCTCACCATGCATGCTTTCCCTGAGTCCTTACAACAACTTCACACACTATCCCCATTTTGCAGCTGAGGAAACTGAGGCGCAAGACAGCTAAGCCAAAGGACAATTGATGGCGGGGCCAGAATTCCCACATAGGTTTTTCCACTCTGAGCCTAAGATATAACCACTAGGCTAAATTTCTGCTCACACCACTAGAATGCTGATTTTTCTATTTGTAAATCCAAATCTCCACAATCCTGATGGCCTGAAGAGAGAGTTGAAGGGCACTCGTGCTCATGCAGCTAGATCTGTCTGTAATGTGAGGAGCTGGAGGGGAAAGCCACCTGGATGTCTGCAGGGACAGATCTCCCATCTGCTCCAGGTACTTCTCATTCTGTCTACTGAGAGCGTTTCAGTCTAAGAACACAGAGCCGGGGCTGACTAGACAGAAATGATACAGTGCAGCCCTCAGTTTTTGTCGGTTTTGACACCTTCTGGTATGTGCCAAATTAGCAATAAATTCTGAGGAAAACCTCTGAGGGAAAGCCCCTCCTTCACACAAACCAACTGATACTTTGCAAGTAGGATTGTTGGTTTTTCTCTGATCCCACTCAGCTTTCCCACTCAGAAGCCTTTCACCAGAGAAGTTCAATTGGAAGAGCAATTCGTGTTCTCATTTGATTGAAGACACCAAAGTTTGTCATCATCTAAAATGGGAGGAAGAATGGCAGCATGGAAGGGGTACTCTAGAAACCCCGCTAGCTTCCTCAACTGTAAAATAGTAGTAATGATGTCATGAAGTAGCTAATAAGTGTTTACTTTGTGCCAAGTGTCATTCTGAGCACTGTAGATTCCAGTCATTGTTTAATCCTCCCAACAGTCCTTGAAGTAGCTACTGATATTGTACCCATTGCACAGATGAAAGGCTGAGGCAGAGACACGTCTAGTAACTTACTGAAGGTTGCACATACAGCTAGGCGACATGGCTCCAGATTCAAGGCCTTAACCCCTCCAGGCAGTACAATAAATTCAAGGAAATGGCCTGGCACAGCATAGCACGATAGTAAAATGTGGCCAAGCAGTAGCTTGGATCTTTATTCTGAAGGGAGAATTAATGCCTCAGTGTGAGTCACACTCTGTGGGTTTTCATGCACTCCTTTTCCTGCTTCCATTCTCGTCAATTAAAACTATAAACGTCGGGGGCGCCTGAGTGGCTCAGTCGGTTGGGCATTTGCCTTTGGCTCAGGTCATGATCCTGGAGTTCTGGGATCGAGCCCCGCATCGGGCTCCAGGGAGCCTGCTTCTCCCTCTCCTCCCCACTTGTGCTCTCTCTCGCTCTCTCACTCTCTCTTAAATAAATAAAATCTTAAAAAAAACAAAACAAAACAAAACTATAAACGTCGGATGTAGTGTCTGTGTTCACTGTTCAGAATCTCTCTGTGTGTTCAAGTTAAGGGGAAAGACACAACAGGTAGTAGCTGTCAGATATAATTCCAGA
This sequence comes from Potos flavus, assembly GCA_028534135.1. NCBI lineage: Eukaryota > Metazoa > Chordata > Mammalia > Carnivora > Procyonidae > Potos > Potos flavus. Next base: position 25,224,153 of record CM052898.1, on the reverse strand, counting down.
GAAGTATGAGACTGTGACAACCTTGCCAGTCATTACTACAAATACAAAATTTTTCCCCTGCTTTCTTCACTGGATTTTTGTTTCATCTATTTTTCTATGTCCATATGTCCAGGAAGATTTCTTTTCACATATTTAGCTAATATTTACTACTAATAATGATAGGCTTTCCTCTGTACCCAGAGATAGTTTATAAGAAGGCTGACATTGAATGTGCATCTACTTTCTGCTGTGCCTCGTGCTTATACTCCACTAGAATCATCTCACTTAATCCCTACGATGACCCTGTGCAAGAAGAACCATTGCTGGTCCTGCCCTGTTTTCCAGGACATCAGGAGGTTAAGCACCTTGCCCAGCATTTCAGAGCAACCATCCCAACTAGAACTGGAAGACAATACTGTGGACAATTATAGGCTAATGAACCTTCTCCTCTCTCTCTCTCTCTCTCAGTAGCCCTGGCCATGCCTCCCATTTAGGTCAATTTCTGCCATAAATATGTTAATAGATTGTTTCAAGAAAGCTGAGAGCACTGTCCAGGACTGTGGATTATGTTATACGACTGTAATCCACACAACAGTGAAGCTGACCGGGTTGGCCTCAGGGCTGATGCACTTACCAGCCATCCAACCACTGCCGTGGCCTCTGTCCCGGTCCAGGCACTGTCCATTCTCTCCCACCTGCACCACTGCAACGGTGTCCTTGCTGATCTCCCTGCATTCTCTCTTGCCCCTTTCATCCACAGTACCTTCTCCACCCAGCAGCCACGGGGACCATCTTAAATAGAAATATAATTGTGCCTCTGACTTGCTCAAAACCCTTCCACAGTTTCCAAACCTGATTTAGAAAGAGTGTATTAATGATACAATTTACCCATTTAAAAGGTCACTCTGTCTGCTGTGTAGCAAGTGGAGTAGGGACAAGAGTGAAGCAGGGAAACCAGTTAGGAGCCTGTTGCCATGGCCCAGGTGGACATCATAGAAGCTTGACTGGGGAGTAGCAGTGGGGATAGAAAGAATTAGGATATATTTTGGAAAGAAAATTCAAAAAATCTGCTGACGGATTGCATGTCTTTATGCAGTGTTCTAAAATCTCATCAGAAACCTTTATAAATGTTGCTCTGGTTTCCCAAGAGCATGGCATTCAAAACCAAATGAAATATAACAAGTATACACTGACCTCCTACTACATACATATCAAGAACTGTACCAGGAATTTAAAAAGAACAACAAGGTTCTGTGCTAAGAATTTAGAAATGAGAATTTAGAACAAAGGAATAAGGTTTCTTCCCTTGAGGAGCTCACTCACAGTCCAGTAGGAGCAATAAATATAAAAACAAATAAATTATAGCAGTGTGATCATTGTAAGGGAAGAATTATAAGCAGGATCCAGGAGGCAATGACATCAAGGTAGGGATTTAAACTTAGGAAGAATGTGAGTTTAAACATAAGATGCTGGGAGAAGGCATAATACAGTTAGTCAAGACTATAATATAAAGTTTTTTTTTTCAGAATAAATTTATTCATGTTAAATAAGTCACTTTAAAGAAAAATGTCCAGTAAACCCTAGAACAGGTGGACAGATCTAGGATAAATCAGGAAAGTGGAATGTGAGTGGCCACAATTTGAGGTTCCCTTCATGTAAACAGTGGTGACCCACGGAAGAAGTTTCAGCAGGGAAAGGCATGATCCACATTTGCAGATGGTGGAATGCATGTGATGGCCAGGAGGAGGAAGGAAATCATTCTGGGTTTCCCTGACACCCATTAAGAGTTTCCTCTACAGTTGTCCATGGAAGCAAAACCATGGCCTGGGACTGAAATAGTGAGGGTGTGAAGGGGAGAGACTGAGCAGAATGGAGAACTTTGCAGGAGGTTAAAAAAAAAAAAAAATCAACTATACTTGGTAATTAAGGAATAAGGATGAAGAAACAAAGGGACCCAGGTTGACTTCTGGGTTTCTGGCTTACAGATCTGAGCAGATTTTGACCACCAGCCAGTTCGAGAGCCCCTGAAATTTGTCAAACAGTATACATTTTAATTAGGTGCATTCTTCTTTATGTTCCAAAGCGGAAATTCTGTCTGATTCCAGGTGAAGTGAGGATTTGGATGTTGTCCAGTTGGTTTTTATAGCAGATAAAGCCAGTTTTGGAGCTCGAGTATTTGAATGTTTTTGAGTATGACCACATCTCTTCTCTCTTGGTCCAGTAGAGCCTGAAAACTTCACTTCCTTGATCAATGCTGTGGGCGTGCAGCAATCCACAAGGCCAATGGAGTAATTCACAAATGAAGTAGTAACACTGCTCATAAAATCTCCAGATAGCTTGGGGTTGTGCCTCTGTGGTTCTTAACTCTCCTTTTATCTCCTTTGTCTGTATCAAGATTAATTTCCATCAACATAGAAGCATTTGGGAAAGGGGGAGAGGTATAGGGAGGACTTTCTATGTTGACTGGAAACTTCCTCCCTGTAATATACCTGCATTTGACAGAATTACAGAAAAAGAAAGTCAGGGTGGGGCAGTGGATTCCTGACTGAGACTTGAAAGAGGCAAAGGAGCTGTAGTTATAGGATTTAGCATTCTCTTTCCTCCTTTGTGCAGCACCTGGCAGGAGTTTCCTTACCTAATAGACTTTTAGCACATACAAAAATTAAGTCACAATGTAACATTTTCCAAGGTGTTTTCTGGAATCAATCAAGGAATCTCAGTCAAGTGTGATGAGGGGCCACAATTCCTTCTATAAATGGAAGTGGAACTTGCCTGCTGTTCCTTATCCTCAATCACACAACTCCCAAATCTCCTATTTCTGAGCCGCGTGCATTTCCTTGTTTATGAGTACCAAGCTTCATGGTCAAATGAATTAAACAGTGTAGTCGCTCAAGCATTAATGCAACTCTGGTCTTTTTCCTTTTCCTTAGGTATTTATGGGCCATCGGTAAGAATGTCTGGAAGAGATGGAAGAAGAGATTTTTTGTACTGGTGCAGGTAACTCTTCAACTCTCTCCATCTTAAAAGCCATCAGTATTAAAGATTTGATAGCAGTAATTAATGTTTTTTATTTGAAGTATAACTTATCTAAAGCACACAACAGTCAAGCATTTAGCTCAGTGAATTTTAACACATGTGTAAGCATGTAATACATCATGTAGAGGGATGTAGAACATTTCTAGTCCCCACAGCACTCCCTTGTGCCCCTTTTCCCTACTTCTATATCATTTTAAATTTTTAAAAATTAATGGCTCATTCTTTTAAAAGTCTAAGGATACAAGAGCACATAAGATAAGTAGGAGAAGTGGCCTGCCACACTGCGGTGTTGGAGGTCCCCAAGGAGGAAGCAAGCACGTGCTAGGCTAGAGCATTAGGAACACTGACATTGTTGTAGGAGAATTTGCTATTTCTAAAAGTACTAAGATACTCATAATGAGAAAAGTCAGAATTTACTTAGACTTTTGACATCTGTTTTACTGTTTAGTATTTTGATGTTGAATCCCCTATGCAGGAGCTCTCCACTCTTCTTAATGCATGGGGCTTCCAGAAGCCTTAACTGACCTCCTATAACTATGTTTAACACTCTGGAATGTATCTTTCCAGATAGACTCCTTTTTTTAGTATGTAACTAAACTCTTCATGTTGTCCTGCAGCTCACTTTTTGGTTGTTTTTTTGGTGGTGGTGTTTTTAACATAAATCACTATAGACACTATTCCATGTTTGCATATATAGCTCTGGCTCGAGTACCTGTAGAATTTTCCTTTTTGAAGGACTTGTGGGCTTCCCCAGTTGGGACTATTACTAACCATACGGCAAGGAACATCTATCTATATATAGATAAGATGGAGAGGCAGATACTGGTATTAATAATACATGAGTAATATATAAATAGTACCTTTGTTATCTTGTCTATTTAAGAAAAAATTTTCAGAAATAGTGATGCTTGTCCTTGAGACTCTCCCCTGCCTTTTTAAAATTTGGGTCATTTGCTTGTTGCATCAGGATTTTTCAGTTTACAAGAAAATTTGCCACTGCCTCTTTTCAATTTCCAAGTTCCACCAAATCATGTAAGAAATTAATATATACTGTATTCTGAAAGATGCCACAAAGCAAGTCAATTTGTAGTTTAGTGACTAAAGGTGTTCGTTGGGTTATTGTGTTAACTATAACCATTGACTAGTATTTAGAGCAATTCCAGTTCTAAAACCTCACTATAAAGCAACTGTCTCTTAGGTCTAATGGCCTTGAACGTTCTACCAACTCTGACCTTCTAAGACTAGACTTTCTATAGATCTAGTCAAGTCTTTGCTGTGCCACTAAGGCAAAGTGCATCTCTCTGACTATAAGCAAGAGGTCATCTTTGCTTTCATGATTGTTGTGGGGTACAACAAAGCCTTAGAATAAATGAGTCCAAGGAAAACTTTGGAATTGCACCCAACCCCCCAAATAATCCATGGGTAGGCAAAGGAGGACATTTCATCCTGAGATACATTTCCTCAAACTATCAACAGACCAGCATTTATTGAGTACCTACTTTGTGAAGGGTACATTGGTAGGTCATAGAGAAGAACTATGAGGCCTGGTCTCTCACTTTCAGGGTATCTGTTACAGTGCTTTATATATGCAAACAGCAGATTAATTAAGCTAATTAAGGTATTAATATTAATGTATTAGAAGGATCTTGAGGTAGTTTATAGGATCATTGGAAAAGCTGAATGACCCATCCTTCCTACAGGACTTAGAGTAGGTTCCAGAAGTCCAGGTGGTGGGAAACATGGCCAGTGTCATCGATGTGGTCAGAAGACAAAATTGGCTCTGACCGTTTTCTATCCTTGTATCTCCACTTGAGGGCCAAATATGAGGTAGAAATTGGTTCAACTTGGGTCACCCACACAACTTTTAGCAGGGGTAGGCCATGGCACTTTGATTCACAGTCCCACTGGGCGGTCCCCAGTGCCAAATCAGGATGCCATTACCAGAAAGAGAAATGGATGTTGGGCAGGCAAAAACCAAAACAGCTGATGTCCCCTCTAAAGAGAGTGCATTATAAACAGAGAGACAAAAATGCATTAAAAGAAGCAGAACAGGATTACGCAAGGTTCTCCCCCTTCAGCGCTTCTCACTGGGTACAGCAGCCTGTCTTGGAATCACCTGTGAGTCGGCCTGGCCTCTCCCAGTAGACGGTGTGCTTGCAGGAGCAGTTCAGTTTCTGAGCCATCTGTGTGTCCTGCCTTCCTTCGCCCACCACAGACAGACACATCCTCGAGCTCCATACCTGGCCCAGGAAATGTTTGGTGGAAGAAAAAAGGAAAAAGAAGAGAGAGAAGACAGACCCAGGCTGGGTTTCAAGTGGTTCTGAGAAAGGAAAGATCGTATCCTGGAGAGTGGCCGGTGACAGCTTCCCAGAGGAAGCGGGACAAGGGGCCCCCTCACCTTGACACATAGTCTTCCCTACCCCTCTGAGGTAGCCAGTTACTTCTCCATGGAATACATGATTTGGCTCTGAAAATCTTTGAAATGATGAAGCACCCAGGAGAAATAGCCGACCTCTTACTTTGCAAGTGATTTCAGGGGGGGAAAACTGTTCAGGAAAAAAAAAAACAGGAGGAAATGTGCCAAAAATGTCAGGGGAGCCATATCCATACAATCTGAACTGAACTGCGAAGCAGAGTGTGACTGTTGGCGAAGCTGCCAGAGCGCCGACATTTCAGGGCCCTTCGCACTGCCCCTTCCACCACAGGGAGATAGGAATTGCACAACTGCTCAAGAGCAAGTTCTGTGCTCCCTTGTGAAAATCAGCAAAGGCCAGGCATAGCCCGTCTAAAACTCAGCATCAGTCCCAGAGGGCAGGAGAGAACGATTTCAGGACTTCCATATGTGTCATTTACCTGGGATTCTCTTAACTTTCAATAGCTGTGAGGTGTGTTGGGACATTGATCTTCCAGATTTAACCTTCTGTTTCAACTGAAATCAAATTCCTCCCTTAACAACCTTTGTGGCCTTCAGAGGGGACAGGACAGTCCACCGTCAGTAGGCCCTGCTCACCACACCAACGTCTAAAAGCACTTTGGTCCTACCTAGAAAATACAACCTTGCTTTTGGATTCTTCCCATTTTTGTCTTCTCCATTGTTTAAGGGATCACATTTGCAGGTGCTTTATCACAATGATAACAAAAAACTCACCCCCTTTGAAACAACCCCAGTGCCACCACAGTTGCAAGAGAGAAGGTCAAGGCCACCAATTCTGGCCCAGCTCCAGGGAAGCAAAACCTCTCAGGTTACTTGAAGAGAAGGATGACAGGACGAGTGGTAACAGTCAGCAGCCAACAGCTGCATGCAGTGTTGGTGCCAGTCCTGTGGACACACAAGCACCAGGTCCTTGTAGCCACCAGACCCTTCCACCAAAACTCAAAATGCAAAAGTGGAGCGAGGGGCACCACTCTGGCCAAACGTGGGGAAGGGTGAAGGACTGGGCAGCGAAGCAGGCTCCCCTCAGCCTGCCACCCACCTCTCAGGCAGCCTCGGAGCCAGCTCTGTAGAGCCCTGTGCACAAACCACACAGAAGTAACCTATCCACCCAAGAGACATACTGAATGTTTTCTCCTCTCTGCTCGGACTTTTGGTCTTGGGAAGTGTTTTTAGAGAGAGTTTCCAACACATAACTTCCAACACAGTTATGAATTTCATTAGATTTATTACAAGGAAAATAGTTTGAAAAATCTAAGAGGAAGAGAACATATCCAACACAAGTCTCCTCAAAATCATCTCCCCTCCCACCCCCAGCTCTCCTCCCTTCACCACACACACAGACAGGCACACAGAGTCTACATTTTTGGCTGTCAGGCAGCGCTATTAAAATTCTCCGTAAGTGAGATTTCCCTTTAGTGCTTCTACCCTGGGGGAACCAACGGATAGATTGTAAATGGACTTCCTACTAGCCAGGGACAAAGTCCTCAGAGGGGTTTTGCACCGAAGCAGCGATTCCCATTTTTAAGGACTGGGGCTAACATCATTTTGGATGTGGCTGGAGGCTGCTCCCCGCCCCCTCAGGTGCAGAAGGTATGAAGCAGTTGTAGGGTGTTTCTGTGCTGGAGACTTAAATGTTCCTATGCAACGAGATGGTGTTCTCCAAGTATGGGCCTGGACCGCCTTACTGGGTACTATTTAAAATCCACATCCCAGGGCACCATCTAGAAGATTCTGCTGCAGTAGGTCTGGCATGAGGCTGAGGTACATGTAGGTTTTACAAGTACACCAGGAGATACTGATGCAGGTTGTCCAGAGACCACCTTTAGAGAAACATTGCCTCTGTGGTCATTGTCCTTTTTAAAGTGAAGGCTCCATCCCCTTTAGACCACAGCCGCTCAGAGTTTATGCCCCCCCCCCCCCATGGAGCTGGGCATCAGAGTAGCTACAAACATGGTTATATGCAGATGACATGACAAAGCTTCCTCAGCCATGTTCCTTTATATTCCAGTAAATGCCCCCAAAACATGGCTGCAAACTCTAACCCAGGGATTAAGGGGAAATGGGTCCTCAGCACCCCAAATCAAGAAATTGCTGGTAAATTCATTCTAAAGCCTAGATGCCATGGTAAGGACTAAACACACTGATTACGATTGTTAGGAACTCTGACCAAACTAATGCTAATGATGAAGGTGCCAATTCCATAGAGCTCTATGTAGAGCTCTTGGCCATATAGGAGAAGAATGGAAGCAGCCAACTCATCATCCAGACCAGGCTAGAAAGTCTCATCATTATGATCTTTTTATTTTAAAAATATTTGTACTCAATAAAATAAATTTAAAAATAAAATATTTTTACTCTATGCCCAAAAGACTTCTGGTTAAAAATCAGTTTTTGATTGGTCTTCATCCAAAGTATTTCTGAGCCTTTTTTCCTCCTTTTAGAACCATACAAACCATAATATTTTGTGGCTCTTCTGATAATGCTAACAATTGCTTATATTTATATGGTCTCTTAGACTTTATAAAGTGTTCATCAAGTTGGCCTTTCCAATCTTTCTGCACTACAGTAAGGACAAGTCTTATCCCATTTCATATTTGAGGAAAGTGAGGCTCAGAGTGGCTAAGTGACTTGCCTATGGTCAACAGCTAATAGGCAGCCAATGTGAAACATAATGCAGGTCTTCTGACTCCAAAGGCTTTCCATGATTCCAACCACTCAAGTGGGACTGGTCCCCAAAGAGATTTATGCACGTACAATGTTCTAGAACTCAATTACCTTGCATCAGATAGAACCAATACCCTAAATCCATATTCTATTGCTGATTCTCTCTACAGATAATGTAAAGACTAAAAACTGTCACTGCTCCAGCTTTCAGAAAAATCACTAAATCTGAATAAAATATTATCAGATAATATAAAATGCCTTGGAATATAGCAGTTGTCACCCAGGAAACCATATTAAAATAACTTAACCCCCCCCCAAAATGAATTGTAAAACATGTAAGTAGTTGAGTGATTTATAACTCTCTGAATGAATGTCTGTTTTTCCCACTCAAATTTGCATTGCCTTAAAGGGCATTTCTATTTATATTCTGGTTTCAAATGACAACAATCAACCCCAACTAGCATAAGTTATAAAAGGGGAAAGACTGTATTGGTTAGTTAATTAAAGTAGCAGTTGGATAAGGAGTCTTGTGGCAAGGGTAGGTCCAGGTCTCAAACACAGCCATCAAGACTTCAATACTGTCTCTTGACTTTGCTCTCTGATGAGCAACATCTCTCTGTGCAGCAGAATAGGGAGGGTCAAGATTTACAGCACTTTAGCAGGTGCAGAGGAAAGAAAGATTTTCATTCTCTGTAGTTTGAGCACATGCCCTGATCTTCCACTGGACCAGTGTAGTCATGTGTCCAACCCTGCACCGGGCCACATATCCCACCCACCCAGCCTCCAGTACAAGGCTCGATTGGCCCTACATAAACTATATAATGAGCTGAAAGTGGGGAAGGCTCTGATTCCCCAAGTAAAATCAGGATTCAGCTACCAGGGAAATGAATGCTTTTTATTTAAATATAAGAAATGTTCCACAATTGTTATCATCATCTCAATTTAAAGATAATGAAACTGAGTCCCAGCAGTTAACTGAATTGCCTGAGGTCACACACCTAGAAAATAAGGGATCTGAGGGGTGCCTGGGTGGCTCAGTGGGTTAAAGCCTCTGCCTTTGGCTCAGGTCATGATCTCAGGGTCCTGGGATTGAGCCCCGCATCAGGCTCTCTGCTCAGCAGGGAGCCTGCTTCCCCCTCTCTTTCTGCCTGCCTCTCTGCCTACTTGTGATCTCTCTCTCTGTCAAAATAAATAAATAAAATATTAAAAAAAAAAAAAAAGAAAGAAAGAAAATAAGAGATCTGAGAATCAAAGCCAGGTCTATATAACTTAATTCTAAAACCTACTCAACCTCTACTCTACCAAGTGACCTTCATGTTACCATCAATCAGGAGTCTAGGATTTAAACTCTGTGACCCTTCATTTACAACCAAGTACATTAAAGGTTGTCTTGGGTGCCTGACTGACTCATTCCACAGAGCCTGCCACTCTTAATCTGGGGTTGTGAGTTCAAGCCCTATGTTGGGCATAGAGATTACTTAAAAAATAAAATGTGTTGTTTTTTTTTTTAAAAGGTAAGCATCATAAAATTAAATTAAATTAAATTAAATTTTTAAAAAAATTAGTCCTTGGTCCCTGGAATTCTATTCTTTACATCACAAAATTTTCTCCATCTTCAGATCTTGGCTCAATCAGTCAGTGCTTCCTCATGCAAACTTTCCCTGGCCACCCAACTAGACCAAATCCCTAAGCTCTTACAATACCATATATCTCTTTTTATACTGGTTTTATACCAGTTCCCATTAAAGTTACTCATTTCTGAGGTAATGTGATTAATGCTTGCCTTCACACTAGACAGGGGAGCAGAAATTAGAAATAGTAAGATTGTACATGTTAATATTCCTAGCACCAAACACAATACTAAGTATTTGTTAATGAATGAATGTATGCACCATAAATAAAGAACTCTTTTCTAAAATGGATGTATGTGAACTTTGGGCAAGGCCTGGTGACCAGGGTTCAGGAAAGATGACAGCTGAGGCATTTATAAGGAGTGATGGTAAAGGCAAAGAGAGGGGGTTTAGACAAATACATTGTATCATTTGTTGTATGTGCAAGTACTTCAGTCTTCCAGGGGTGGTGTGAGGAAGGAGAAGGGAGAGTCAGGGGACCAGAAAGCACTGACCCTTTCATCTCCTATTTGGACTCTAGTTGTTAAGTCTAATTGAAAGTCGGAGACAACCTGAAAGTTTCTGGACAGTTCCTATATGATAAAGCAGTGGTTCTCAAACTTTAGTGTACTTCAAGAAATATCTAGAGCACTTATGTAAAATGCCAGTCCCTCACGCTGACCTGAGATTCTGTTGTTCTGACTTACAGAATCTGCATCTTTTTAATACAATTTAATTTATTTGAGAGAGAAAGAGCAGGAGAGGCAGAGGCAGAGGGAGGAGGCGGCTCCCTGCTGAGCAGGGAGCCCAGCATGGGGCTTGGATCCCAGTACCCTGGGATCATGACCTGAGCTGAAGGCAGAGGCTCAACCAACTGAGCCACCCAGGCGCCCCTAGAATCTGCATCTTTATAACCTTTCCCCCACCCTCTCACACACAGACTCTAATGAAAATGGCCGCAGTCCACTCTTTAAGAAACACTATTAATAAATCTTTTCCTAGTTTAAACAGTGTCTGAAAATGAGCTGAGGGTGCCTTGTGTATGTGAGGTCTAGCCGCTTTTAAACAAACCTTGAAGACTGTACCCTCTGAAGTCCCAGCTGCCCATCCGATCCCATGATTCCAGATGAAGGTAACACTGGCTAAAAATCCAAAGATGTAAACACTGCAGTCCTTTCACCCTTCTCTCCAAGGGGCGCTTTCATGTCTGCTGGTCATTTAAGATCATGAGATCTCTGTTTTCTGGGGTGTTCTAGGCCAGCGTCTCTGGCAGCGGCAGCCAACTCTCTGACTTCTGACATGTATTCTAGGTGCTTCTGTGCCATCATTACAATAGTGCTCACCATCTCATTAACTTCTTATCAGAATACAGTTTAAAGAGAATTTTACTGTGGCAAAGAAACATCCATTTCATTCGCTTAGTGATGTCTTGTAGAAGCTTTAAAAAAAAAAAATGAAAAATTTCCCAAACTTTTTACTATTCCCCTACCCTTTAAGCACTGCAGAAAAACTGAGTTTCCCCCTGAAATTTGCAGTAATTAAAATTTCTTCTCCCTGCCCTTATTTCCTAAAGAAAGTCACCAAATCCCCAATTAAAATGCTTCTAATAAACCAACCAGTTTATGCCAATCCCGTTTGTCAGGACAACTTCAGCCATATTACCAGAAGAGGGCAGCAGAGTACAGCTCACCAGAAAGCAAGCACCTGGTCGAGAACAGAAAAATCCTAAAGCCCAAAGCATATAGCAATAGTAAATGCATGAATCTTGAAATAACACCCTTCTGTTGTGATACTTTTCTGATCTCAAGTTAGTGTCTGCAACTCTCTGGCTAATCATCCCATTAACAAACTACATCATCTCTCGTGTTGCCAGAGACAGGTGAAAATCACCACAGAAACAGTCCAACAATGTGTGTGATCACTGTCATGCCTGGGACCTGGGAGATCAGTTATTCAGACCAGTAATGAGTTGGAAAGGCCTGGTGTTGTGCTTGGACTAACATACGTAAATTTTGAAGGAAAAACCCTCTTTATTAGATTATACATACTTTCTAGAACCAATCAGACTCAGCAAATGCCCTTTATTTGGTAGATTTTGCTTATAAGGAGGGAAATATAACGAAGATGTATGACCCCCTAGGCTTACCTTCAAAGGATTTATAATCTAGTAGGCATATATACCTACTCAACTACTCTATATTGAAATGTTGGCGCTAAATGCAAGGAAGCTGCTTATTTAAATGCATATATTGAGCATTTGCTCTGTGATTGTCGCACATGGTATGTGAAGCCCTTCATTGCTCAGTTAATCCCCCAGCAACAGTAAGGTGTACGTAAAACACAGATGAGGATGCTGAGACGTAGGTGGGGGCTTATTAGAGCTGGGACAGGACCCCTGGCCAATGTGACCACCCCCACCCCCCGCTCGCATGCCTAACCCTCCTTTTTAGGAGAAAAGGATGCTATTGGTTATTCTCCTTATTATAAACAATAGTACATGTCCACTTATGGAAATACTTAGTGATCTGGCCGTATATTTCCCCTGAAGTCCCTCCAGGCCTTGCTTGCACTATAAGGAGCGGGTTCTGCAGATCATATGCATTACAAAGAAAGTTGTCACTGGGAACCAACAGAGGGCAGCAGTAGATATACCAATCATTCTCCTTTATCTGCCATTAGGACTGGCAGGCCCCAGATGATGCAGGAGACGGGTACAGAGCTTGAAAGCACCAATTTCTTACTGCCATTAAAAAAAAAAAAACTCACCATAGAGGAGGCTAAAAATGTCCCCAGCAGGGATCAAAGTTCGCTTAGAAATGTCTCTTTTAATAAAGGGAACTAAAGAGATAAGGGATGTGGCACTCCTTCTCCAAGACATGTGACATCGTGGATGGTAAACATGCCCACGAGCTTTTAGCCCAAACCCCAAAGGATGCTGAACCCTCCCATGGGCTCCTTGCAGATGAGCCAGATGTAGAAATGCGAAGGATCCGTGCCGGGTGTGCGTGCACTGTGGCGACAGGGTCCCGAAGGCCGGCCTGCAGCTGTGGAGCGCCCGCCCAGCACCAGCAGGGACGCCTGTGTCGGCAGTGAGGGCTGCACAGGGACAGCGGCCACGCCGTCGGGGGCTGAGGATGGCTCGACTGTGACTAGCACCTAGCAATCGAGGGCTCATTGCTTGTGACAGCGTGTCACTCCTGCACTTGTCTGAGAGGCAAGGAAGACTTCTCAAAGCAACTGAAAGCACTCCTTCTGTAGGAGAAGAGAGAGGGGAAACAAAGTATGTGGCTCGATGCTGAGAACTGGCACACAAAAAATAAGATCGCTGGGGCATTTATAAACGAGGGTCTGGTCCTAACTGCTGACCAAAAGGCCTGTGGGAACGAGGCTGTCTCGGCCAGGGCCGGGGTTATATAGGTTATATTAGGTAAAACCTATCAAGTTGCCACTATTTAACCAGTTTTGACCTACACAGAATGGCTATCTCGCATGGCTTAGCCAATTAAAATAACAAACAGCAATATAATTGCAAGTAGCTTTTATCAAGCACTTACTTAGTTCCAGGAACAAATCACATGTGCATGGCACATGTGAACTCATTCAGTTCTCACAATATGCCAATGAGGAGGTCAGTTCTCAGATTGTATCCAGTCTACAAAGGACCAGAGAGGCTAAGGAACTTGCGCTAAGTCACACAGCCAGGAGGTAGCAAAATGCAATTGGATCCCAGCTACTAAGTGCAGTGCCTCAGGGACAAGGACATGGTTGCCCGGAGAGGGCTTCCTCAGGAAGATGGGCCCTAGGGAGCAACCTTACCATCTGTGTTTTCCTTCCCAGGTCAGCCAGTACACATTTGCCATGTGCAGTTATCGGGAGAAAAAAGCAGAGCCTCAGGAACTTCTACAACTGGATGGCTACACTGTGGACTACACCGACCCCCAGCCAGGTACCCACCCACCCTCTAGGCTATGAACCCCCAGAACTCTCCCCTGACACAAATCATGGGTCAACTAATATTTCCTGGGCACTTCCTCCATGCTAGGCGCTAAGCCGAGTGATTAGGCTTCACAGGCGAGGGACAGCAGGCCCTGGTCTTACAGTTTCCATCCTGGTTCAGTAAATGCCATCCCAATCAAGGGCTTTGGTTTGACTCAAGGGATCCTCATAAAACCAAAAAGAAAACGTAATACATTTTTCTTTTACCTAGCTGGGCCCACATCAAATAGGTATTCCCCCTCGAATGCTAAAAAAGGAATGACCGGAAGAGGAGTCTTACATGTACACTAACAACTGTATGCACATGTGTATGTTAGCGTGTGTGGTTTTTCACCAGGGATGTGCGGGCTTGGCAGGTATCATGTCTCTATGTCTAAGTGAGCCTGTCCTGCACATCCATATCTGCTAACTACAAGTCAAGGTCAGCTGACGGCACTTGAAAAGAAAGCTCTCCCTAAATGTCTTCTTTCCTAAGAAGACACCAATCCCCAAGCATAGATATCCAAGCTCCTAAGCCTTATGTAACTAAAAGAACCACACAAATGGTAGTATTTCTCATAAGTTCTACATCCTGCTCCCTCACACCTCTTCCCCCCACCCATTTTATCTTTTTCCCGGGAAAAAAACTGAATAAAAATCAGCCTCAAAGAACCTTCAAAATGGAGGGGGGGTGCGAAATCATTTCAGCATATTAATGAACAACAAGCACCAACAGCCCTCTCCCAGAGAAGTTTATTTTTATGCCAAATCTGCACAAGGGAAGCATTTCCAACCATACTGCATTATTTGGCCCAAAACCTTTTTTTCTACTCCCATATTGCTCTTCCACATGCAACAAAATACACATAAAAGAAAAACAGAGTTTGAGAAAAGATGGAATGTTAACCTGAAAAGGTGTGGCAGGGAAGGCCTTGGGCCCAGGCTGCTTAGGAAAATGAGCCCCTTCAGAGCCCCAACCCTGAGCGATCAGGACCAGCCCCCACCTCTCCCCTTGGAAATTTGCTTCCAGCCAGAGCATGATACAGAGCTGACCACTTTTTTTTTTAGTATATGTGCTGCCGAAGCGAGCACCAGAGCTGACCACTTAAGGCAAGAATTAAAGGCTGTGCCTGGAAATCCTTCATACTGAATAGAGCCTACGAGTTCGAAACAATTCCATGCAACATCTGGTTGAAAGGATGTGCGTTAAGAAACCAGCCCGCAAGGGTTCCTGTGATAGTCTGCATTCTTCTCGAACCATTGGGTTTCCTTCAGAAAAAATAGATTCCAACTTCCCAAAGACCTGTATTTTAAATCAGGAGGCAAAAAGGGCCACATGAGACGGAAATGCGATAGCGTCTCCTGACAGTAATTTCTTCTCAGCCATTTCCCGGCTCCTTTCCCCTACACAATTGTATTTGGACCTGACCACAATCCCACCAAGGAGACAGGGTCAGGATTATCTTCCTGTTTTGAAAAGAAAGAAAAAAAAGCTGGAACTCAGAGTCTAGCTCACTTCATTCTTTGGCACTTGCCATAAAGCATAGCTACGTGTACCGCTAGAGCAATGCAGGAATTGTTATTTTATTGTGGGAAAGCAGAACTTTCTTCCCACAATGGGGAGGGCAGGAGCGTAGAGAAAGCTGTTCTACATACATGCAAAAGTTAACTGTGCACATATATTATAAAAGCTTCTCTTCTTTTCTCCACATCGGTCTCATGGCATATAGTTTATAAATTCCTTTACCGAAGATGTAAATGGAAAGTAAATTGATTGTGTTCTTGAGAATAATAAGCAACTTCTTTTCTGCTCTTCCATGTGCCAAGTCCTATTTATTTCCTAATGTTTGATTGAAAATGGAAATTTAAATACTCCCAGTTGCCATAAGAAGTCTAGCTCAGACTTATCGAAAGAGTGCTTTAACTCCTGGTTCCCACTTCTAACCTACGAACCAGGAGGGAGGAGGGCAGAATCCTCATATTTAAATAAACACTGTCAAGAATTCCTGTGCACAGTCAAGTTTGCCAACTGGAGATGGAAGTCATGCAAAATTTAGCCACTGTCCTCAGAGATTCGAAAATCTCCTCAACTTCTTCCTGACATGTGAGTGTGCACACAGGGAAGGATCTCCGAGTCCCTCCTATCTCTCCCGCTCTTGCTTTCTGCAGGTTATCAGTGGAACCAACAGGAGGAAATTGTTTATGGGGTAGGTAGTCTTGTGGGCGTGTGTGTTCTTGCCTCTGTAGCAGCCTTGGATCAAATGGCCGCCCAGATACAAGCCTGTAAGCCCAATCAGTTCTACCTGCTTAAAATCTTGACAATATTAATTTGGGGAATCGGTAAATAATTGTATATGAATTTTCCATCCAGGCTACTCATTTTAAGCTAAAAACGAAAATGCTTCACTTTCAGTTTCCCTGCATATGATTGGGAGAGTATACAGTAATCTCTCCAGTCCTATCAGACTCATTCAGTCTAAATGCAAAGGTGTTCAGAATAATCCAACGACACAATTTAAACAACTCCATTCAACCTTAGACAGCGTTCCCAGCCTAAATAGCCTGTGTCCATCCAGGCGGGTTGCTGGAACAGCAGTCCCCCCGCCTCAGCCCCGCAGGGAGCTGGCCACCACTCCCCGCCTGGTCTGCCTCTGTCCTTTCGCAGACGTGTTGCCTTGTGCTTGACAGGTCGGTACCTGTGGGGCTGCGCTCCACGTTCTCCACGAAGAGCCCGCGCCCTGTCACACATCGCCATCTATAGATCCAGTCCCCAGGAGTTGCTGCCCCGGCGAAACCTTTGCTGCCTCGGAGCATGTGTCGATGTTCACTTCCCCTTCTCCTCCCTTGGTTTTCTTTCAGTGGCAGTGCTCTGCTCCCTCCTTGCTTTCACTGGTGTGCCCTTGGTCTCCCGCGCTGTCTGGAATAGCTCTGTTGATCTCTGTGGTGGTCATTGCCCCAGCTTCTGCTGCTTTATGTATTTCTCCTTGAGCCCCACTTACGCATCATATTAGGCATCATTCTGTTAACGAGTAATTCTCTGAGCGCTTTCGCCGTGTGCCAGGCCACGCTCCTCAGCTTTGCGGCCGGATGGCACGAGGGTCCAGTTGTCAGTTCCGGAGCCAGTCAGTGGGGTTAGAAGCCCAGCTCCGATGCTTACAGCCCTGCTTTGGGTTCATAGTCATAGCCTTCTCTGTGATAGTTTCCTCGTTTATAAAGTGGGAATAATAGTACTTACTTCATAGCATCATTAGGAGGATTAACTAAAAATCTGAAAACTGCTTAGTATCTTTCTACCTCTACCACTCCACTCTCCAGAGCAACCCTGTGAACTCCGTTTTGACTGTAGCTCCAGGAACACAGCATCCCAGCACCAGCGGCAGGCCTTGGAGAGTAGGGAGTGGGACAGGGGGGAGTCACCGCCAGTGATGGCAAGCCTGGCATTCACTGACAGTATCAAAGTGATTTATCCCAAAAGTTACTATGAGGTTAGGCTGCAGAAGGTCTGTTGGCTCACTTTTCCATTTAGCTCCTTTGTGTTCACTTTTCAGGGCTTAGAGCATTCCCTCAAGGCTCTTCTTTCTTTCCCTTCCAGATTTGCCTTCTTCTTATGCATCTCATCAGGTTTTCCCTGCTTGCTAACTGTATATCACGCTATCCAAACCACACGTTTAAAAACCCTCCATAAGGAATTAGGCAAAATATTCTCTCATAATCTAAAGGCTTTTGTTTAAAATGCTATAGCACTAAACTCTCCACATGAAGAGGTAGCTGTTCACTGTTCTGGAGTCCCTAGCAACTCCAAGGGCAGAATTCCCAACACACACCCACTCTATGGAATAGACACCTGCATTAACATTATCAGCACCATGGAGAAGTCTTAGTGTCACCGGAAATCTTTTCTGATGCCAAATGTCAAGCCAGCTAGTGACAGGGCCTTGTTGGAAATTTGGGGGTGCTATTCACTCTGCTCCTTCTCCTCTTAGTATTAAACTGATAATTGCGAGGATGATAAGGAACCTGATGAAGATAGGAAGCTTTATTTCCAGCCAGAGAGTATCCAGTGACCTTAAAGTGAAAACTTTTGGAATATGTTGACAGACACAGTGTTGCTTTGGCCTGAGCCCAAAGAGGCTTTCACCTACCTCTCTCTAAATTTTAACCTTGAGAGCTGCCTGTGGAAAAAGATGGCTCTGTGGAGCATTCATTCATTCCACAAGTATTTGCTAAACACCTACTATATGCCATGCACTATTCTAGGTACTAAGGATACAGCAGTGAACAAAACAGACAAAAACTCCCTGTCCTTATGAAGTTAAGTAAATTATATAGCTTGTTAGAAGGTGATAAGCAAGGTAAGAGGGATGGCGACTGAGAGGTAAAGGTTAGGGAGGAACTCAACAGAATGTGATGTTTGAACAAAGATATGAAGGTGACGATGCGACTCATGCAGCTATCTGAAGGAAGTGTATTCTAGACACAGGAAACAGCAAATGTCAAAGTCTCAAGGTGAGAATGTATCTGGAGTGTTCAAGGAACAGCAAGAGATTAGCATGGCTACTGGGAAGTACACATGTCTATGCACTGAGGAGAGAGTAGGAGGAGACAAGGGTAGAAGTAGTGGTGGGTCGATCCATGGGGCCTTGCAGGCCTTGTCAGAACCTAGACTTTTCCTCTGAGTGAAATAAGGAGCAACTGCAGGTTTTGAGCAGAGGAGTGACATGACTAGACTTTTGCTAAGCTCATTACTTCAGCTGCCATTGAGAATCGACTTTAGGGAGTGAGGATGAGGCAGGGCAGATAAGATAGAAGACTATTAAAATAGTCCATGTGAGAGGAGCATGACTACATTCAGGAGGCACTAGAGATGAAGGAAGGGTTCAAATCTGGCAGTATGTTCTGAAGGTAGAGCCATCAGAATTCCACTGGAAGTGGGTAGTAAGAGAAAGTGAGGAGTCCAAAAGGACCGCAAGGTTGAGGGCTTGAGCAACTAGAGGGACAAGCTCAGCTTTACTGAGGTGGAGAGAAGTTTGGGAGAAAGATCAGGAGTTCAGTGTTAGATATGAGGAAGTTGGGGTGTCTGTCAGACACCCATGTGAAGAAGTCAGGGGTACCATTACAGGTTCAGGTCTGCAGTTCACAGGAGAGGTCCAGGGTAGAGATAGAAATGTAGGGACTATAAAGAGATCCATGGCCTTTGAGACTGGGTGGCCTCACTGGGGAAGAGAGGAGGTCCAGGGACACACCGGGATGCTACAACATTTAACGGTCAGGAGGAGGAAGAGAAGCCAGCAAACAAGACGGACAAGCACCTGCCAGGGAGGGAGGAAGAAATTGGGTGACGTGGAACCAAGTGAAGAAAGCGTTTCAAAGAGAATCAAGTGTCAAATGCCACTGATAGGTTCACGGATCGAATTAAATGTAGACTGTGAACTGACCTTTGGATTCAGCATTGTGGAAGTCACTAATGACCTCGACAAGTTTCCATGGGGTAGCAGCCTGATTGGAGAAGCTTTAGGGCAGACTAGGAGGAGAGACTCTTGTTACTGTAAGTGTGGTCTTTAGACCAGCACCATCTGCATCCTCTGGGAGCTTGTTAGAAATGCAGGTTCTCAGGCTTCTATCCCAGACCTACCAAGTCAGAAACTGCATTCCAACAAGATGCCCCTGGGATTCAGGCACTAAAATTTTAAGAAGCTCTGGTAGAGATTCCCCTTATCTTACAAAGAGAATAACAATAGGACCATAGCTGAAGGCCAGGGGAAGGGGGGGGGGTGGGGGAGCATCAAGAGATGTTTCTGTTGTTAGTGGTGGTGGTTTGTTTGTTTTCAAAGATGAGGAAAAATAATAGTGTGCTTACAGGCAGATAGCTACCCAACCGGTAGGCAGCCTACTTGACACTCCCAGCCAGACAAAGACAAGAGCCAGTCTCAGAATGTCTGTTTAACATTAGGGCTTCACTCTGTGGCCAAGTGGCCATCAGACTTCACATCCTAGAGTCAGATAAATTGCTCCTCCCTTCTCTGGCCCAAGGAAAAGCATCAGAAACAGCCTTTCTCAGGGCTTGGTTCCGCCAAGAACATGGCAGCTCAGGAGTATTTATTCCTTTGTATTGCAGGTTTAGAGGGTGGCCGAGCCTTCTTCAATGCAGTCAAAGAAGGAGACACCGTGATATTTGCAAGTGATGATGAGCAAGATCGCATCTTGTGGGTCCAAGCCATGTATCGGGCCACTGGGCAGTCCCACAAGCCTGTGCCCCCGACCCAAGTCCAGAAGCTCAACGCTAAGGGAGGGAATGTGCCTCAGCTGGATGCCCCCATCTCCCAATTTTGTAAGTAAATATGCCATTTGTTAAAAATAGCTCTGTAGAGGAAAGTAAATTTTCCAAAGTCGAATTAGAAAATCTGGTTGCTTTGTGTTAAGGATTCATAAAACATGTTTGCTGGGAAAAAAAAAAAAAGATGAATTCGGGTGTATAGGGAGGGGGCAAAAAGTTGGGACCAAAATGTTAGATGAAAGTAATTTTAAAGTGCAATACTTGACATTTCCCCCCAAGAACTAAACAGAGGAAAATATATTTTAGGTGGATTTTTATCTCTTTGTTTTGGTGAGAGTTTGGAATTCACAGCCAGACTTGTATTTGTTTGAGTCCTTCAAATATAGTAGGTTATGTATGTCCTTGACTCATTTCTTCCTATTAAAAGTAATTTTAAAATAGGGCTTGATATGAAGTAAATTTAAATCTGCAACTTAGAGCCATTTAAAAATAAATGATGACATTATCACATGCAGTGGAAAAAAACAAAAAACAAAAAAAAATGGTACCTAAAATCCCATTCTGAGCAAATATACCAGGACCCAAAAATGAAACCATCTCTTTAAACAGCCCTGGTTCATTTTCCAGCTTCTTCTCCTATTACCTCTGCATCCATTTTAACTTCTTGCCCCTTTGCCATGACTTTTTGCTATCTGGAATAGGTTTTTTTTTGTTGTATTTTTTGTTTTGTTTTTTCTCCCAACACTTCTGATACACGAGGCAAGGTGAAATCCGGCATATGCTTGGAAGCAGTTATTAAAGCAAAGGAAGTGGAAACACTGGAAACATACAGCACCAAATAAAGTAATTCATTTTAGTTACAAACGTTAACCCTAACTAGAGACTTCCCTCTTAACCCTGAATATCAGGTCAGTAGGCGTCACTCAGGTACACGTCATTTTTAGCAATCATCATGATGATTCCTTACTTGAGCCTGGGCCCCCCTCAGTGTGGCTCACAGAGACTACTGTCTAGGTGATGAGACATACAGATGAGGAAGACAGACAAGATTCCCATGTTTCGGAATACCTCTTATCTCCATGTGGGTGTCTAGCCAGCCAGGCACATAAATCAAAAAACAAGTAAGATAGTTGTAGATGTTGGAAACTATGAAGAATGTAATGCAGTGATGACTGGGTGGAGAGAGATGATCTGAACTTAAGCCCAAATGATATGAAGTCAGCTCCACATGTACCTTAGAAAAGAGAACTATACCAGATAGAGAAGCAAGTGCAAAAGCCCACAGCAGAAACTTGACCTTTATGCCAGCGCTTCTACATGGTCTCTCCCTGTCCCTCCTAAACAAAATGTGCATATGATTCAGATGATTTTGCAGCAACACAACTAAATAGAGGTGAATTCTCTCTCCAGTGGATTCCACTGCCATGTCCATTTCTAACAAGACCATGTTCTTAAACCTTGTAACTTGTTTGCTTATGAGAAAACTGTTCTTTTTGGAGGAGAAATACTCTCCATTGGGTGCTCCCAGAAATTCCTGTCCAGTACCAATGACTTCTTAAAGGAAGGTGCATTCCCCATGGAACATTGTGGATAATCACACAATCACCATGGGTTTCCATGCAGAAAACCCTAAAAGAAGGAGGAGGAGGTTGAGGAAGGACTTTGGGGTAAAGGACAGCCCTCCTGACCATAACTACCACCAATTTCCCCACGTTCTTCATGCTTTCACTAACACTTAGGTTATTTGAAAGCAATAAAGAGAGAAGGCAATATCTCTTTCTATTGGTTTAGTCATGAGTTGAGATAAAGCATACCCCAATATTTATTAAGTTTCTTTTATTTTTGTTTTATTTTATTCATTTATTTTTTAAAGATTTTATTTATTTATTTGACAGAGAGAGACACGGCGAGAGAGGGAACCCAACAGGGGGAGAGGGAGAGGGAGAAGCTGGCTTCCCATGGAGCAGGAAGCCTGAGGTGGGGCTCATCCCAGGACTCTGGGATCATGACCCGAGCCAAAGGCAGACGCTTAATAACTGAGCCACCCAGGCGCCCCTTATGTTTGTTTTAAAAACCACTCTGGTGGAATCCATCCTTTCACCTTGCCTGAGAGGCTCCATTTTAATAAATTTAGAAACAAGGGCACCTGGGTGGCTCAGTGAGTTAAAGCTTCTGCCTTCGGCTCAGGTCATGATCTCAGGGTCCTGGGATCCAGCCCCACATCGGGCTCTCTGCTCAGCGGGGAGCCTGCCTCCCTCTCTCTCTCTGCCTGCCTCTCTGCCTACTTGTGATCTCTCGGTCTGTCAAATAAATAAATAAAATCTTTTTTAAAAATTAATAAATAAATTTAGGAACAACACATCCTATGAAATTATCTGTACATCGGGGGGAAAATTCTGAATTATAATCATCATCCAAATCAATCTCATAGAACATGTATCTCAGGTGGTATTTGGAAAATACTGGTTTTATTTCCAAAGAATCTCAATTTCTTCTGAAGTCATTTCATCTTACCTTTGGAGGTTCTGTTCTATCATCTGACCAGATCAAGAAATTACTACTTCATTTGCGATTAGCCTCACTTCTTCCTCACTAGTATAGGAAAGAAGAAGGAATTGAGGAGTAAAAGTAAATGGAAACCAAACACTTATTTAAAAAAAAAGACCACTGAAGAAGGTTGTAAGGAGGGGATAGGTGTCTCCTTATGGCAATAGACAGGGGCTCTTGTAGATTTCCCTCTGTGGATAGGATTCATTCAGCAATGAAATTAGAATGCTGAACACAAGGCACCAGCAGAAAGATTTAATTGAGCGCTTGTCAGCTTGATGTATTTTGCCACCCTAGTTGACATAGGGAACTTGTATTAAATGGGGTATCCAAAGCAAAATTCTAAGGGTTAGAATTTGGGGGGTGGGTAATATCATCCCAGAGAGCCTGGGAGGTAGACTGAGGGATGAGTGAGAAAGTAAGATAGTTCATTCCTCTGAAATTTGTTAGTACCTAGTGGTGGAACCACCTTCTCTTGACTCCTTAATCACTGCTGAGGAACAAGTGTTCTCCAAAGAGTGCAAGGCCCTACCACACCTACCAAGTTTTACAAGAAAAAAGCGACCACTTTCATCCATGTAAACTGTGTACTTCATTAGTCACTTTTCCCGCAGACAAAAATACGAATGGTGCCTATTAAGCTGTACAGTGCCCGATCTGCACAACTGTACACCATTGACCCTGTAATAAATGACAGTCCTTTCCCAGAGCTTCAGTTCAATAATGTTGAACCCAATAATCCTATAGTTACTTGACTACTCCTGAAACAGAGGCTCAATACCACACTAGATTCTTCTATTGCTAATTTAGGCACTTAAAAACTGCTACGAGAGTACCAGCAAATGAGCCTTCTATTCCCATAATTTAGCAGAGGAATCCAGTCAGAATTTGAACCAACCCATCATTTGGAGTTAGGTGTATATAAAACCAATGATAAAGATCAAGGGGTCACTGAGTTAGTGATACATAACAACCAAAAACTGGCTGGGGGTTAAAGAGCATATCCTAATTTTTAGTGGAATCTGCTACAGAATGGTGGTTATGTCAGAATTACTTTACAGCTGCACTTAATTTGTTAAATTCAACCCATCCCTAATAAAGAGATCAGGCCTCATTCTTGGGTAGCAGTCAGACTCACAGGGTTGATTCATACTTAGAGTTACCACCTTATCCAGATTTGCTGGCAAATTCCCTGGTTTTAGCACTAAAAGTTCTGTGTCTCCAGAAACTCCTTGGTCCTGGGCAAACCGGGACAGGTTGGTCACCTGGCACAACAAAGCAAGGTTCTAGAAAAATGGAAAACAATCACAACATAGTAATAAATAGCAAACTTTGATCCTTCACTGATAGTCATTTCTCAGCCTATATTGTCACATCATAAACATTTAGTCACAGGTTCTGTAACACAAAGAGTAAACACAATCAAGTATTGCATTTTAAAAAGGTTTCCTTGACTTCCAAAAGGTAAGGGTCATTGTTAAATACCTACTCCTGTACACATTTCATCAAATCTTGGTTTCGAATATTTGTTCAAAGTCTTTGTCATTCTTGCAAGTGAACGACTTTTAAGAACAACGTTTCAGTGAATTAACTTTTGTAATCACTTTATTAGTCTTAGTTGGCAAAGGGAAACTACAGAAAAATGGGAGAGGTTTTTTGGGTAGAGAAAAATAAACACTCCAGTCTTGTCATGTCGCTGTCTGTTCAAGGGGAAACTTGAGAATGGAACATTTTACAGTTTGGGAAGCTCGGGAGTAATTATGAGTTTATTTGGGTCTTTCTAAATTCAGTTTGACAGACTTCTGGGTGCAGTTTTATTTTTTGCAATTTTCAAAATGAAAAGACACGTCTAAGAAAGAGTGGAGTGGAGTATTTATATGGAATTGTAAAAACTGAAAAAATAGATCCTGCTATTCATTAGTTTGTATGTGACTCTACAATGATTTGGGGAGGGTTCCACCAAACTTTAAAACTTTTTTGTTCTTTTGTGGTTTTTTTTTTGGTGTGTGTTGTTGATTTAATTTTCCCCCTTTTATTTTGGTTGAAACTTGAAAAAATTTAGTTAGTGGCTAGCTGTACAATGTTTTTAAACAAATATTTGCAATTTTCCAGTTTTTAAGGCCAATGTTGCTCACCTTGGAAACTATGTTCAAATCTGTTGTTGAGTGTTGCCACAATTTATTATGCCAAGTGGCCTCTCATCAAGACACCAGATTCCTGTCCAGTCTGTGTTAGAGGAACAATAAAAACCAGTACCTCCGTTCTCATTCGGAGTTGGGGGAGGGGGTATTTTAAGCTTTACTCTTTGGTCAGTGATTGTTTGATATATCACTTGCGATGAGTCTCGTTTTAATGTCTGTTTCTCAACTAATAACTGTTAATCACATCATACATCCCCGAAGTCGGATGTTTTCAGAATTGTTCTATTTTTGCTACCACCCGGACAGTCTTCAACAGTTAGTGGGGTCTTGGTTACTGTTGGTTTGGGAGGGGGCGGTTGATTTTGGTTTTTGTTTTATTTTGTTTCATTTAAGTTTTCTTGTTCAATCTTTGCTCAAACCCAAGAACTTTAGCTGCTAGGTTAGAACTCCTGTCTGCTTTCCTGAGCCTTGTTGCTAGTCTTTATGTTATTCTGGTTTGTTCCTTCTTACCCTGCTAACTTCTAGCTGGACTGAAGGGTAAGTGTTCCCCTATAGCTAGCACAGCTCAGATAATCAGACTAGATTA
Organism: Potos flavus; assembly: GCA_028534135.1. Lineage (NCBI taxonomy): Eukaryota > Metazoa > Chordata > Mammalia > Carnivora > Procyonidae > Potos > Potos flavus. Next base: position 25,198,907 of record CM052898.1, on the reverse strand, counting down.
TCTGACACCTGCAATGTGCTTCCTCCCTCTCCTCTTAAATCTCCCTCATGTCTAGAATTTGTAGTAAAACTTTTCATGTTATTTTCCTGACCTTAGGTTTGAAATGTAAGCTTCCATACTGGAACTAGGATGCATGTGATGTGTGCATAATTGCCTCCTCTCCTTGGCTTTCATATTGGCATCAAATGATCCTCTGAGTAAAGCCAACCATTAACATCTCCTAATTTTTTTTCATTCCAAGAATATTAATTAATATCAAAACAAAATGGCTAATGATGCCTTTGTTTCATGGAATTCACAGCTACCTGACTGCTTAATGCCTGAAAACAGATCATTTTGCACTCTGATAATGTGTTGTTGTTTTTCCTCTCCCATTCCAAAGATGAGAATGGTCAGCTGTACGTGTGGGGTGGTAACCATGGATAACTTAACAAATAGAAAGGTGGGGTAGGACACCCAAAGATGTTAACTGAATATGACTTCAAGAAACTGCAGTATACAATGAATAAAGTAAATGCATTATTTGAACACCAAAGAGTTCCTTCTACCTGACTTGAGGGTGTGCTCTAAGTAAGACCCAATAGAGGGTTAATTTTGAAAGGAGAGCTATAATACATGGGACCACCACACACAAAAACGGGAAATTAAGGGCACGATTGAATCCATGTAACTTTTTCACAGAAGCTTCAGATTCACAATCTCTACAATACCATGGAGAGTTTGGACCTCTGGTCTTGCATGTCTCCCTGCTGCTACTCCAACCATGAAGATAACAATAGCTTTTTCAACGTCATTTGTATTGTTATTAATTTTCCTAAAAATACACCTGTAAGAGAAAAAAGAAACTCTAAAACTTAGAAAAACCTTTCTCTTTGCTATTTGACTTACCAATGAAAGAGAATCTGCAATTCCTTTATTCCTTTATTCGTATAGGGAAAAGCTGTCCACCTAACGTATTGAGGGAAGACATGACCCTAGAAGGAAATAGAAAAACCAGTCAAGAGAGCAGGCAAATATGTACTTGAGTATTCTGAATGCTGATTTAGAAACTGTAGGTCATATCATTCCTCCTGCCCGTTTAATAATAGTACTTTCTTCTAATTCTTTCTGTTTCTTTAATTTGCTTTCTTTACCCCTTTCTTTTTTCTTTTGTTTTGCATAAATGTACCCCTGGCTAGCAGACAGATTTTTTTCACCACTTCAAGGAGATACTTAATTTAACTTTACTTTACTTTGAATGTCTGATGAGGCATTTTAAAAGCTTACTGTAGAATGTGAATATAGCGGGAATTTAGGATTTTGCTATACTTTTTTTTTAAAGAATGAAAGAAAGGATGGGTGAATAGATGACTGAATGAAATCTGTTCTGATCGAATTTACGTATATTTGCACAACAACGCATCGCTGTCCTAGTAGATTTCCAAATAGTCGTTTGCCTTTATTCCTTTCTATAGTTTTATCTCATGAGAGTTTTGCTGTATCTTCTTGTATTGTCAACTTGCAGTTGCTACCTTGCAGGAATGCAATATCAAAGAATTAACTCAATATCAAATTAATTTGCATGACCCCAAACCACACTGTAAATCATTTTCCTTCTCATTGCAAAAATAAATGACTTTTTAAAAAAGAAATAGACTCCTAAAATCAGGTCGAAAATTTTCCAAACACCATGATATGGTCTACATAGTCCATGTTAAATGAAGGTTCATTTCTTTGTGAACTACTTCAGGCACATTTTAAATGTATTATTCACTCATTAGCTGAGCACACTCATGTCATATAGTGATTTACAGTAAGATACATTAATAATTAGCCAACTACAGAAAGTTTATTTTTGCTCATGCCACAGGGAACATAAGGTCATCATCGAGTACTCTTTAAATTAATGGAAAATGTAATAAATACAGCAGGGAAAATTACAGATCATTTACTTCTTCATTTTGATATCATCGACAAAATCTCTGTTATGAATTTTACTCAAAGTAACTATCTTATAAAGAATTATAAAAATTATCGAAATAAACAAATAAACATGTTTATCCCCTTGGGTGTACTGCCATAGTAGTTTTAAATTCAAGATTTTTGCAGAACACAATATGGCCCTTCGTAGCTTCGGAGAAGCCATGGTCTCTTGGCCATGCAAGTAGCTTGACTGAGTTAAGGGCACCATGAAGGAGTTAGGTTGTTTCTCAAGGGCGGCAGGCATAGGAGGACCAATCTTTTGCTTGCTGTGAAGAGCTCAGGCAGGGCTCAACATCCCTTGGTTACTTGATCATGCCAAGAAAAACTCTTCTAGAAAAATCTGTAAACAGCCAGCTGCCATCAATCATTGTCATTTCTTTATTTCATGTCTTCTGATGAGGTTGACTACTGTCATTGCTCGTTATTGTCTAAACCATACATTCACTCTTGTACTGTCAAGCAGATATGACAAGCACACATTTTCCATATAAGAAAGATACAAAGTCACCTTTTAATTTGCAGTTTGGGTTCACAATGATTTTAGAGTCACATTAGCTATTCTCTTGCCTCTAGCATCCATCAGGAGTCACAACAGCCATAACTGTGCTCCACTTTTCAGTGATAAAGTGGCACCTCTAGCTTATTATAAAAGGGATTCATTAGAGAAAGGAGCCTCTCTTAGACAATTTATTAATGGTAGAACCATAATTATTTTCAACAGCAGAATTTCTTTTTCCCTAGCCTGTGAAAAGTTTCAAAATGTAATATTACAAAATAAAGAGAGAGATTTGACCTTTTGTCCTCATTCCCTCACCTGTTAGAATAATAGGAAAATCTCAATAAAATGAAAACTTGAAAACTGTATTAGTCCCACCAAGAAAATTACATTTATCTGGTAGACCTTATTGCAAACTTATCTAAAACATTTTATATCTGAAACAAGATCACATAAATATGTTTGTTATTAAGACAAGAGATCATGAAAAATATTATGTTTCCAATTGTAAGGAAGAAAAAGGAAATGAATATCACACATGAAATAAACCCAAACATCATGATCAATTAAGGAATAACATCACTAGTAGGGCCATTAATTGGTGAGGTCACTTGAATTTGAAGGAAGTAGATGAAATGAGAGTATAAAATCCACATAATCATATCACTTTAGAAACCAGTATTTTTCCAACATTCCTTAAATGCCAAACCAAAATTGTTTCTGAGTAAACTTGGGGTAAAGTTTTGATGAGCTTCTACTCCAAAAGCGTACCTGCCTTCCATAAGTCTTTGTGTCCATCCGCCTGTTTCTGTGTCATGGATACGATTAATAAGACTTTAAGTTTCTTAATGTAGTTAAGTACCTGTATCAACTTTATTCATCCAAGGTTAGTCTGAAGTCCTGTCTATGCTCATGCTCTACAGGACTTCAGAATTGTTGTGCAATTAAACCCCAGAAGTAAAACAAGTAGCCCCGTTTGGAAGATGTGTTGAATTATGCCCTACCTGCAGAGCCTATAAAATTACACAGCCGATTTTTAGGACATTTGGAGTTCTTGCAGACCAAGGAAGGCTTAGAAACTATTCAGCCAGGTCTGGAAAACATAAGGGTTGAAGTCAGTTCTTCAAATGCAGTCAATCCTTGATTTCTTTAAAGAAGAAGAGGAAGAGGAGAAGAAGATGATGATGTATTAATGAAAAAGAGAATTGGTATACATTTCCCAAAGCCAGAGATAATCCAAACATCATTGGAGATTTCAGCAGCCACGTTACCCTCCTAATTCTGTTTTGCTTGCCCTAGTGTTTAAATTCGTTTTCGTTCTACTGACTCAAGCCAAACATTGGCACAAGAAGCAATCCCAAGGTGTCCTGAATTCAGGAAGTAACTTTCTCATATTTTGCTTTGGCCTGTTTTCCCCTTGCTAACGTCAGCATTGGAGTTTTCTTTTTCTTTCATCAACCAGTTCCAATTGCTTGTACGGGGGGAAAATGGAGTTGCAAGGAGCATCTATTTTGTAATGTTCTGCAATGTAGAAGAACAGACTGGGGCCGTGCAAGAATGACTATATGGTGTTGCTTGGGAAGCACCCACAAGTTCTTTGAAACAGAATTTGGAACAGCTGGACCACTGCAGTGTTTTATTTTAAAATAGACAACATATGTAATGCATATGGTCCTAGACATGTATGGAGACACAGGCAGACAATCTGAATGGTATCCAAAGACACCTGCACCTAGAATTCTGTTTCCTTCTATAAGATTTTTTTTTTCTCCGAAGAGCACATGTTCCCACTTTTGGATTTGCAAGATGCCATCTGAATCCCCATGTGTGTGACTCCTTAATAAAGTCAATGGGAAGTTTCCTGGGATGGAAGTGTCAGAAAAAGTCAGTTAATAAACACCTCCTAAGGACCTGGCTCGTCTGGGAGACGGCAGGGGAAAGAACAGATCAGAAAGTTGCCCTCAAGGAACATATTATCTATCAAGGGATTCAACTGTGTGTGGGTGTTCTGACCACTGAGAAATTGGAACATAAACCAGCAAAAACACAGAGACAGGACGTGGGAATTAGTGGTACAGGGGCAGAGGAGAAGCACAAAGCAGAGAGACTGGGAATGCTCCCAGCTTCCTAGAAGCAATATGGTTTAAGAAGCAACCTGTAACTAACATTAGCTATAAATGCAGAGATATCCTTGGCTCGCTGAAAACATTAAACAAACTGGCTGCGGGAGCACTAAGAAACCTGCCCACTCGCTCACAGCTAAGGTTTATTGAGCACTTACTATGTGCTAGGTGTCCAGGTGCTTGACAAGTCCTACTCAGCAGAACCTCTCAGTAACCTTCCAAGGGTCAACTCCAACACTATTCTCAGCTTACACAGGAGGAGAAGGACACTCAGAAACACTGATCAGCCTACCTGCTTCACATCACATGCCTAGTGATGACAAGACTGGCTTCAAATTCAGTTTTTGTGACCCCCCCAAGCCCACCCACTTAACCACCTGCTATCCTAGCTCAAATACACCGTTCCTGTTGAATTTAGTATATCAACATTTCATAAAATCAAGAAATAGAAAATATTTGATGAAGTGAATTTATTTATTTTGATGAAATTAATTCATTATTTTAACACATATGTCTCAGGTGTCTGCCATGTACCAGATACAGAGGTATACCATTCTAGGTGCTAGGAATACAGCAGAGAGCAAAAGTACAAATACCCCTGCCAGGATGGAGCTTAAAAATCAGATCCCTTCCTCTGACACCTTAAAATAGCATCCCTGGCCTCCTGCTCCTCTTTCTTTTTCTGAATATAGTAAGCTCAGTGAAACTCTCAAAGATTTCGTGGGAGCCAACCCCCCTTTTAAGCACTCTTGAGTTGTTGGAACCATTAAGATAATGAGCCTAAATCTGAGTAAATGATGATTTTGTGTAAGCAAAATCCAGGGGCTGCTCGTTACACCTGCTGGAAATTCCCATTGCATTCAGCTCCGTCTTGCACATGTGGAAGTTGTGCAGAGGATCTTAAGGATGGTTAAATGACAGTGACCTCACCAAGGGAAGTGGAAATCTGGCTCATTTTACACCCGAGGAAACTGAGTCTCAGAGAGAGCAACAAGCCGCCATTCCACGGCTGATTTAAAAATAGAGCTCAAACTAGAGTCCAGATCTACAAAAGCAGTCCCAGGCTCATCTACATGTGGACCGAGAGAGAGAGAGAGAGAGAGAGAGAGAGAGAGAGAGAGAGAGGGAAGAAAGGAAGAAGGAAAAAGGAATTTTTATGTTGACAGAGTTGCTTTCTGAAAAGGGAAGCAGGCTGATTTTAAGCATATTTTTCCGTAAGCCTGCTTTTTTAAAGCGTAAGTAAAAGCGAAATTGTTCTTTAGATGTACTCTCAGCCAGGAATTAGCCCGGTGAAGCTGTATTGTCATGCATCGGGGAGGCGGGGAGTGGGTCTGTATCCAGGTCCCCGCAGAGGAGCCAAGTTGTCTTTTCAGATCCATTTCCTGAGTGGGCAGGCAGCAAGGCGAAATAGTTCACCGCAAACTTTTCAAGAGGTTCAACAAATAACGAAAAATAGACTTGAAACGTGTCATATTTTTAACAGCTACAGAAGAGCCCCTTTCCCTCCAAGCTAAATGACCGGTTGCACTATCATAATTGAAGAGCAATAAAATAGTGAGCCAAACTGGCAAAGTGAGGCCTGGGCCGATTTGTCAGCTTGTAAGCCTCTTCTGAGAAATTCGAGAGCAGGAAGCTGGTGCTAGCCAAAATGCCTCATCTATCTGTTAAAATTGGGAGGCACGAGGTGGGTGAGGCTTTTTATGAGGAGGAAATAGAATGAGCAATTTGTGTACCCCACTGTTATTTTTCCCAAACTCAACGGACCTGGGACTGACCGGAGGGCGGGAGGAGGGCATGATCTGTCCCGTGGGTTAGACAGTGTCCCCTGGACTGCAGGAGTGCCCTCCTACCGGCGCAGAGCTAAACTTGGAGCAGGTTTAAGATGCGTGCCTTGGGCCAGAGGACTCTCACACAGACACAGTCTGGAAGCAGCTGGCTTCCTCCCCAGCCACCTCTTTTCCTAACTATCCTGTGTCAAAGGAGAAATATAGCTTGGAGCCCAAACAACCAACAAAAGAAATCCTTGTAGAGAAAGCACCTAACCTGAAACTGAAAGCACTTTCTTGAAGACAAACCCGAAGCAATTAACCGAGCGAAGAGATTTCTAGTATAATTCCCGTACATGTGATATCTCTTCCAAAAGCTTGTGTTGCATCATCCTAATGGAGCAATTTGGCTATTAAAATACATTCTTCAACTTGTCTTCTGGAAACTGTTGTTTCTGTCTAGGGCATAAACAACACATCCTGTTCAAATACTGACCACTTGCTGCTTCTATAGAAAATGACTAGAGATTTAAAAACTCAAACAGTGAGAGGGCAGAAATCTGACATACCATGGATTTAGGTCTGAAGGATACACAAAACCAATAATGTGATAAAAAATCATCTTCTTAATGTCACCCTGCTACCAAAACTCAAGTTTTTAGTCATACCCTAAGCATGGAAGTGGGGGAGGGGGGAAACTGCCTGGGATGAAGGCCATGTATGAAAATATATCCAAACACCCTCTCAAGTCAGAAATTGATTTTCTTCCTGTCCAGAGAGCATCGCTGGTCCCTGGCAGGTCCCTGTATTCCAGCAGACTACTGCATGCAAGGGGAAGAATAAACTCTGGCTTAATTTGATATAAGATTCTTTTTCTTTACAGTCTGCATATCAGGAGAGTGAGTAAATTTGAGGTGGAGTGAGCTGATTCCTTTAATACGTAGGATCTTCATTCCTACCTCTTCGGGATTTGCTTGGTCTCCCTTGAGTTGAATTCTGAGTTATTTTGCCGATTGAGTATACAGTATTTTAGTTACACATATTGAGATTAATTAGTTAGCCCTTAGGAGGTTTTGCTTGTAGCCTTCACCCTGTAAGAAAAAGTGTGAATACATTGAGACTATTAATTCACAATAAATGGCAGATCATAGCCCTTGCTGAGTAAATCTGTTTGTCTTTCGTAAGCTTTGCTAACTGTAAGCACACTATAAGGCAATGACCTTGGCTATCACAAACTAAATTCCCATTTAACTTATTCTCCAGGTTTCAAGGAAAATCTTTTGTTATTATTATTTTTTTTTTAATTTTGGAGGGTGGGGACCCAAATCTTTTGTGAAACCAAATTGGCAACGGGGATGGGGAAGGGGAGGATACAAATATTGTCACGTTGCTGAAAATCAGCATACCCCTTTTTCCAGCTAATCCCAATAATTGTAGAGAAATTGCTCTAGACATAACCACTGGAATGGCAGAATCTATTAAAAAAAAAAAAGCTAAATAGGCTTTTATAAGCAAAGATCCGATCTGCTTTCAGTGTTTGGTGAAATGCAGGCGAAGTTACGGTCGTGTGCTTAGTTTTTAAAGAACAACATAAATGCACTGGAGTTGTGATCATTTGATAAACATGTTGATGCCAATATATTTTTGCCTAAATGCAATAAACTCACCAGTGAGTGATGCAAGTTGACAATGGGAGGTAAAAAGAATATCTCGCGGATGTTGGTGGGAGGCAATGGGGGGAAGAGCTAGCGTTCATAATGCCTAGTGAATTCCTGTGTATTTGAAATGTCAAAGAAAATGTGATGTGTTTCTCTAAATTGTGTCTCTCTCTACATGTATAAATGAACAGACGCAGATAGAGCTCAAAAACATGGCATGGATGAATTTATCTCTTCCAACCCCTGTAACTTTGACCACGCTTCCCTCTTTGAGATGGTGCAACGCCTTACTTTGGATCACAGACTTAATGATTCCTATTCTTGCCTGGCAAGTATATTCTTTGGTCTACAGCAATTTAAACCTGATAACATTTTGTGGTTTTTTTTTTTTTTTTAGTAAAATACTTCTCTACCTTTCTATCAGAAGCTCTTTTTCTCCGTTACAGAGCCCCTTTAACAATTATAAATGTGTTCTTGATTTCCTGAGTGGAGATAGTTTCACTTACCAAAGAAAGAAGACAGAGCGAGAGGAAGTTATCAGTAGAGACGGATCCAATTCCCCAGCCTCCCTAGCTAAGCTTCCCCCTTTTCAGCTGCTACATGAGAAATATTCCCAAGAGGGTAATCGAGTTTGGCACCTGCTTGTGGAGAACTTGTAAAAATTGCCTCGGCTTCTTAGACTTTAAGATTCCCCCTTCCCTCCCCTCCACAGATGATAAGACCCTGTGCTTCTGTCTCAGAAATGAATGTGTTCTTTTTGCTTATTTTTCAAAAATTAAAATGATTTGTAAATAAACTTCACTTCGCTTTTCATAAGCTGAGCTGGTTTGGGTTTGTTTGTTTGGATGGCTTCTCATATTTTCATAGTATTCAAAGCATTTTTCACCCTTTGGGGGAATTTTTTATGGTGCTTTAGACATTTGGAAGTCCAGTTCTCCAACAAGAATATCAGCATTTCTTGAAATCCTGTTCTAAGCCTAGATTTAAATCATTTAAATTCAAGGGACAACTATTATGTCTTTTTAAAAATTCTGTCTTTATTGGATTCCTGAAGATATATTTCGGGCTTTCTACTAATCAAATTCAGAAGCCTAAAAACGACCCCGTTTATATCCTTCTACAAACCGTAAATTGTTACTTCATTTCTTAAAGGTAAATGATATAAATCCCACTTTATAGATGGAAACGGTGAGGGGAAATAATGAAATGACTTTACACATAGGAAAAGCCTCAGCCCTGACTCTAAACACTAAGGTTAATATATCTGTATTTTGTCAATATTATATAATTTACTCTGGTTAACATATTATTGACATTTATGTAAATATAATGAAAATCTGTTTCCTTTCTAAATGACATGGCTATTTCCTACATCTATTCTTACTACTTTTTATTTTAAATTTCGGGTTTTTTTTCCTCTAACTAGAAGCCAAACTATTAAAAATAGTAGATAAAATAGTCTTAAAAACAGAAACGGGATTATACGGAATAATTTATTAATCTGCGTCTCATAAAAGATTCATTGATGATCTCGGGTTTAGAATCACTTCATCAGAAGAATCTGAACTTTGCCAAATTGGAAAGAAACACTTCACTTTGGCTTTAAAAAAAAAAAGCTTACCTTGCATTGCAAGGCAATTTTTCTCAAATGTGTTTCCTATGATTATGTGATTATTCATGTAATTATAAATTGCATTCATAAAAGTTGTAAGAATATGCCGCTGAGCTTAATTCCTATTCTCTTGAGGAATTTTTTTTAAAGTGTAGTATTTTCAAGACTTTTCTCACATTGTTTTAAAACAATTTTCTTTTTCACTAAGCAATTCAGTCACTAAGGAGAGTTAGCAAAGGTCCTCTAAAAAAATTAAACCAGAAGTGAAATTTTGAAGCTTGCTTCCTATTAATCATGTATAGGCTTAAAAATATCCTCCAAAATCCAAAATTAATTACAAATACCATAAAATAGTTTTCTTCTGCTTTCGTATACCTGTATCTATTAATCATTATCCCAAAATTTCAGAAAATAACAGCAATTAAAAGGACCTTATCTTCTGCCTCTATATATTTCATTTTCTCATTATTACAATCTTTTTTTTTTTTTTTCAGTTAGTTTTGGAGACCGACCAGCAGGGATACATAAATTTTTCTGTGTCTTCGACTGAGTTCCTAATTGATATTTCTTCAACTCTTTTCAAAGCAGCTATTTTGGCATCTACAAAAGACTTGGTGTCATCTGAGTCGTAGAAAATATATTTTAATCTTTCACAGCAGTGTTGTTTCTAAGATTTAGCATTTGGGGTAGCAGATGGAGTGGCAAAGAAGTTGCCTATAGGGGCAGCCCACTGCCTCGACTACTCTCCCGCCCTCTGCAGTAACTTATAATTTGAAATAGGAAAGATGCCGTCTTTCGTTGGATGCATTGCTGAGCTGCATGTTGTCAATCGAAGAGTCCCCAGATCACTAATACAAGATCAGAGTACGGCAGAGGCCTCTCTCTCTGTGCTTCCGTGGCCTGTATCTGCCCTCCCCCCACCCATACCCGCCATCACTTTCTCCTTTTGCCTTTTCTTTCCCAAGATGGAGTGATATTCACAAGACTCAGAGAGGACCCTCAAAGTAAAATTAAATTTATATTTAAAACAATTCTAAATTCCCAGCTTACAAAGTACCAACCTAAATTGGTTTACAGGTTGCCTACCCCCGCCACCCCCACTGCTATCCAAAAGTTCACTCTATGCCACTTCGCTTTTACGAAAAGACCTATATTAGTACTTGTTTTCAATAACCAAAAGAGATCCAAAGAGGATTTTTCACTTTTACAGAATGGTGATTGCTTCTTCACTTGACACCATTTTGGCTTATGAAAGGTTTTGTAGGACCACTCCATTTTTGGATATCGAGGGAAACCTGTATCTTTTTGCCTCTGAAAGGTACCAAAACCAAAGGAAGTGATTTGATTTCTGTCTTGGCTGATGGGTGACCTTGAGTGGCAAGCCACTCGGCCTTTCTGAGCATCTGTTTTTTTTGAGTGCATTATGGAGGCAGTGATTTCTATGCTATCATGCTTCCCAATCTGCTCTGAATCAGAGATCCCATCCAGGTTCTCTTTTATAGCAGAGTTTGATCTGATCATACAGCAAGCAAATAAGTAATAAGAAAACAAATAATTTCCGTGGGGGGAGGGGCGTGAAACAAGATGCTAAGCCAGGGCACCAGAAGCACCTCTGAATTTAATTGAATTATGTCTGATTCACAACTTGAAAACTGAGTCATGTTGCTCTCTTTGCAAAGTTGTGTCGTGATCCTCATTTTAAAATTTAAAAAGGATTTCCTTTCAAAGTGAAAGAATTTATGAAGTCCTGGCATTTATGTAGACCAATCCTAATATTTCTTAATGTTTCAGAGTAAGAAAAACAGAAGACTTTGGGTAAGCCAGTGCTGCTTCTGTTTTGTATTATTTGTGAGTCACTTAGCAGCCCTGATCTCTTGTTTCCTTATCTAGAGGGAGATAAACCTACCCTGCTCACCTCAGGAGATTGCTATGGGGCTCAAGTGAAAGTTCTTTGTGTAAAGCATGATACCAACTTAAGACCTCATGTTATATTTCCTCTTATCAGTAACCAAGATTTTACCCTGTCCCCACGCCAATGCTCTTGGAAGGTGTATGTTTCAGTGTTAGAGCAGCAGGTGAGATTCTGATTCTGGAATCAAGCTATCTGCTAATCCAGACTCCAGCACTACAAGCTCTGGGATCCTAGAGAAATTCCGTGTCCTCCCTCAAATTGATTTTCCCACCCATCCAACAGGGATAACAGGACCTACCTCACAGGGCTGGTTCAAGGGTTAAAGCAGCCAGCACACACAAGGGGGTTAGCACGGTGGCTGGCACTTAGAAGAAATCAAAAGGTGTCGGCTCTGGCAATTTCTGAACCCTCTTCTCCAGTCTCCTTCAACTGTTGCAACTCCAAAAACAAAAACAAAAAACAAAACAAAAAAACCCACCACCAACAACAAAAACCTGTATTTAAAAGAAAGTCTCTCCTTTATTCCCCAAACAGGGCTGGTTCAGTCCTGGCCAGGTGTTTGTCCTAGATGAGTATTGCGCCCGAAACGGAGTCCGAGGGTGTCACCGACATCTCTGCTACCTCAGAGACTTGCTTGAACGGGCAGAAAATGGCGCCATGATTGACCCCACCCTCCTCCACTACAGCTTTGCCTTCTGTGCATCCCATGTCCACGGGAACAGGTAAGCACTTGTCCAGAGGTATTCCTCCAAAAAAATAGATATATTTTTTAAAGGCACTGGCAATGGCTTGTGGTTGGTCCTGCTTTTAGAATTGTCTCTAACTTTGTGTCCATTCCCATTCCTTCTGCACCACACACACACACAGATGAACACAAAGGTCTTAATTTCTTCTCCTTTTAAGAAACTTAAAAGAAATGGCAAACAGGACTTCTAAAGTGGTCTCTGAAGGTAAAAAAAATCTGGGTTTGAATTATGGCTCCTCCATTTACTAGCAAAGATGCTGGATGGTAATAAAACCCTCCATGCCACAGTTCTGTCATCTGTAAAACAGGGATGGTAGTGTCCTTATGACGGTTTTGAGAGGAGGCACGTGGGCTCAGCACAGTGCCTGGAATGTGGCAAGAGCTTCATGAATATTTTACCTTTGTTATTCTCCTCATTCTTTCATTATCATTCATTCCATAGATATTTAATGATTACTTACTGAGTGCCAGGCACTCTGGTACCCAGTCGGCATACACGGTGAGCATACAAGACAGCAAACAAGGACAGGGTTACATAGAGATTGGTGCTCTGACGACAAGCAATAATATTCCATGCTAGCATTTAATAAAGGAAGACAGCTCAGGCGGGGTGTTAGGATGGCAGGGAGGGTGTCCCTGAGGAAGAGAGGCTTGGGCTGAGAACTGGAGCATGTGTAGGAGTTGAGTGCTTCCAGGCAAAAGGAGCAGCATGTACAAATGCCCTGCTGAAGGAGGAAGCCAAGCACACTTCCAGAGCTGAAATAAGCTAGGTGAAGCTGGAAGGCAAAGATAATCATAACACTTACAGTTTAACCATGGAGCTGGGAAGAACTTCAGAGATCACAGTGTAACCAACCCCCTCATTTTATAGGTTTTATAGACAAGACCAGAACATCAGTTCTCCTAACTCCATACTAAGTACTCTCTTTCTTTAGACGTTGCCCAGCTCCTGGAGGAAAAGATCCATGTTCTGAATAATGCAAAGCAGCAAATAATTTAGGAACATTACCATTTGGCTCTGAAGACATGGAATAAATTTCCACATTGCCACAGCCAGTTTACTATCCCAATGTATGTAGCTTCACATTACTAGGAAGACAAGCCTGCATTACCTCAAGCACCTCAACCAATAGCCAGGAAAGGCACATCCAGCAAAAACTAGATGGCTTCAGAAACCCGAAAAAGTTGGTGCTGTGGGGAAATTCACATGGGGGAGAGTCCCAAACTGACTGCGTTTATTTTAAATCAGACAGTCAGTTATCTTCATCTTTGCAAGCTAGATGACTGAAATATCTGTGGTATTTGTCCTATGCCTTTCTTCTCTGTAGTGCTGGTAGGTTTTAGGAGATGCAACTTCAACATTTAGAACTAGGTAACAATAGCAATGTAGGTCTGAATATTTAACAGGCAACAAGGTTTTCATCACCTCCCATTGTTATAAGGTTTACTATCCCAGCGCATGACCTTTTATTTACATAAAAAATATTTATGAAAACTCTGATACCTGGGGAGTATCTGTGCATAACTCTGCTTTTTATAAATATGTACACTTTGATGACTATCTGTTACAGCCTCTTGGACTGAATTCTTTAAAGAGAGAGAGAGAAGTTGCATTATATTCTCTGGGTTGTCACACTGTATTCTACATATGTTACTGAATAAGAAAGTGTTATAAAATAATGAAGTGTTTTTGTAAACTCCCTGGTAAACATCATCATGAATTATGATACACATTGTCTGGATTTCATATTGTAAGACTGCCACTTGATTCACAGTTAGGTTTATACATCTTGTCATGGAAACAGTTTTGGATTTCTTATTTTCTTTTCAGTTCCGATTTTCCTTATGCAAGTTTGCATCTTTTTTTTTTTTTTTTTTTTTGCTTATTATTTTAGTTTGAATGCATTTGCTCTTGCTGTTTGACGCATCCTTCTTTTTCTTTCTTTTGTTTGTGCATGCGTGCGTGCTCTTGATTCTCCTGTGGCTGGCCACCCTCTGTGCATGCCCCACGCAACCACTCCCTCTCCAAAGTCAACAAATGCATGTATACCTTAGTGGGCTGCCACCAAATACAGACCCTCAAGGGAGCAAAACTCCCTCCCCATCTGAACCAGAGGCTAAAAAAGATACCAAAAAGGAATCCAAAAAAAGAAAAGATTACAAAACCCAGGCAAATCCAGAGCCCAAGAGGTAAGAAGTTACGTGTGCATTGATTGGCTTGTGTTTTACAATGTCTATGACATTCCCCCCGTCCGTGCCATGTCTTCTGCCCTACCAAACAGCGAACTTTGTGTATTTCTGAAGTCTCTAATACTTTAAGGTTTTCAAAGGTACACTTTAAAAGAAAATCCTAGCAATGGGCAAAATATCACGCGTTAGGACTGAATTTGAGTCAGGTGTTTAGTGACTCTTAAAATATATTCATATTGAAAAAACTTGAAAAACTGAGCAATACGTAAACAGAATCATGAATCAGATTGCTTTTTTAGTGGCATTTAGTTAAGAGCCTGGTACCTTAACAAGTCATTCATAATAAGCAACCCCTGCTTTATAATTCTGAAGTTATGTTTTAGGAGCAAATAGAATGGGTTGTCAGAAGCCGGGTCTATACATTTATAGTAGCTCCATCATTTTTAGCAAACCCTTCTCGGTTCCACATTGATCTCATGAAACAAAGCTATCTTTAGATAGTGGTTTATAATAAAAACACAAAACAAATCTATCACTAAATGAATGGCTCTCAGTAGAATCACTTATATAATAAGGTCACATTGAAGCCACTTTCAATTTCTAAAATTATATTTATCCTTTTTTGTTTTCTTTGTCCTTTAGGACTGCTCTCATTGAGAATTGATAAAATGGCAAATTGATGGCTTTTTCCCCTTTTAAACTAGATTTGCAATTATTTCCAATGTTATCCTTATGTCCTTCTTCACCTTCTCTACCCTCGCCACAAATTAACATTGACATTTAAAATTTTTTTTCTTTAATTTTGAAACTGACATTCTGACCCTGGCATTGCCAAGTGACACGAAGTTCACAAGCAGGCATGTTTTATGCTTCAGTATGAATTTTTTCACTGGACTATTTCTAGGTCCTAAAATATATACAGTTCGCTTATAGGCAGACTGAAAGAAAATACCAACTTTCACTTCCTAGAGAATGGGGCAGGCTGTCAGTCAACATGTCCAGGTCTGTTAGTGAAGGTCAAAGAAAGCCCTGATGCCATGTGGACCCCTATTTTTCAAACTTTCAGTATGCAAGGATGGAGGTGAAGTGAAGTTTCTGTTTGTGTTTCCCTACAAGAGTTAGACTGCAAGCAATGGTAGCTCGCAGCCAGTAAGAAAGCACATAGAGAATGTTATAGGCACCTGAGAGAAGCCTCTGGTTGCTGTCCAAGGTGCTGCTCTTGGAGTGATCAGCACTGAAACAGAAAGTGAACTGCCACACTTAATTGAACCTGCCCTGTGCCAGGAAAAACTATCCGAAAGGGTCTTGAGTGGTACTTTGTGAAGCTTATGTGTGTTCCCGGGTCTATGTGTGTATTGCATTTTTTTTTTAATGCAGAAGAAGTCATAATATTAAGTATCAGTTGTGTAGCACTCCGCAGTTTATACTTTCATACATTCCATCTGATTTGCTGTAACATTTTCAGGTCAGCTATTTTTTACATCCATTTTGCAGAGGATGAAACTGAATGTCTACAAATATAAGTGGCAAACTCAGATATTCTGAGTCCAAAGCTCTTCTTCTTTGCACTACATCAGCACCGTGTATAGATTCTAGAGATCTGAGTATTAGAGTCTGTTTTGCATGAATCCGGAATTATCATATCTCATTTCTGTGCCTCAGTTTTCTCATCTGCAGGAAGAACACATAGAATCATAGTATCTATGATATCCCATCAACCTCTAAAATTATCTTCTATGGATTATAATGACAAATGAAATAAGCCGTTGTCATATCCCATAAATAAAGTTTAATTCAAGTAAGGATAATTGCTGCCACTTAATAAGTGCTTGCTATATGCCAGGCACTGTGTGAAGTTCAGTTTAGATTCACTGTCTCATTTTATCCTTATTACATCCCTGTGAAATATTATTATTAGCTTCATCTAACATCTAAGGAGTTCGAGGCTCAGATAAGTTCAGTCACTTACTCTGCAGCAAACAAGTACGTGATCCTAATTCAAACACAGAGAGTCTGACTTTGGAGCTTGCATTTGTGGATGGTGTAGGATGCCAAATTCAGCCATTTGATGTGAGTTTGAACATTTCCAGGCTGGATACTATAGCAGTCATCTGAATTAATTAAAGGGTTTTCCATTTTTGTCCTTAAGATGTCCAAAGTCAACATGGCTCCGCTGGTAATTCTGGTCTTCTGAAGAGAACCAGAGTGTATCTGGAGTTTTAGACTACATAAGGGCAGAGTCTCCTTTGAACACTAATTAACAATCTTTTGATACAGGGAAACCATTTTCCTAACCACTTTCACCAGGATGAACACTGTGTGCGTGTGGAGATATTATCCATTCTTTAGCCCAGATTAAGAAGGCAGTCATGACTCATGGAAACTAATTGCCCTTTAATTGAATTTAACTGAATAGTAGAACCCATTCCTATCGTCACCTCACAACCAGCTTCAAATTAGGTAAAATACAGTTTTTTACATAATTATTAACTTTTTACCTATTAATAACTAGCAGAGCCCTGCCCTGTTGCAGCTTGAAATCATAAATGACCACTCAGCCACTGGTGACTGAGTTTCTCCCACCTTCTCTGGAAGCCTGCACCACATCTCCATAGGCCTATGTGAATCCACAGCATCTAATCAAAAAGTAGACACATCTGGTCAGTCAGGAAGATGATTGCTCTTTATAATTCCAGGCACTGGAAGATATGGAACCATCCACATATTTGGCATCTTTTAGAACAGTGGTTCTTGATTCGGGGGAAGGAGGTAGTGATCTTCCCCCCAAGGGACATTTGACAATGTCTGGAGACATTTTTGATTGTCACCCTGAGGAGGGGAGGACAGTAGTGGTACTAATGTCAGCTAGTGGGTGGAGGCCAAGGAAGTTTCTAAATATCCTACAATGCATGGGACAGCCCTCCACAAACAAAGTCCAAAACAAATCAAATTCCCAGGTGATGGGCTGAATTTCTCCTTCTTACGTAGATTTTTTGTTTCTTTTACAAACTTATTCTGTGTCTGGAGCCAGAAGAGTTGCCACCACTGATTTTCACCTTGTGCAGTAGTTCTCACACTGTAGTGTACATATAAATCACATAGGGAGCTTGTTAAAATGGAGAGTACTAGATCCTAGCCTCAGATAATTTGATTCAGCCAGCTTTAGATGGAGCCAGGCATCTGGGCTTTTAATCAGTTCCTCCCCAGGTAATTATAAGGCATTTGGTCTTCAGATCTCACTTAGTTAAGGCCTTGGTTGTCAAACTTGGCTACACACTGGAATCACTTGGAGAGCCTAAGAAATTCTGCTGCCCTAGCCCCACCAGCAGTGGTTCTGATTTAATTAATCTGGAATGTGGTCTAAGCAACACGTTCTAAAAATCTCCCGTAGCGATTCTAATAGGTAGCAATGTTTAAGGACCACTGATTGAGGGGCTGCCTGGGTGGCTCAGTCTGTTGCTTGGCCAGCTCTCAATTTTGGCTCAGGTCATGGTCCTGGAATGGAGCTCTGCATTGGGTTCTGCGCCTCGCAGGGAGTCTGCTTGAAGATTCTCTCTCTCTCCCTCTCTCTCTCTGCCCCTCCCCCCGCACACATGCATGCGCTCTCACTCTCTCTCTCTCTCTCTCTCAAATAAATAAATAAATCTTTTAAAAAGAACCACTGATTGAGGGAACGTGAGTTTGGGCCAGCTCTTTAAAACTGAACCCATTTTCTCAGAGAGAGGGAAAGAAAAAGAAAATGTGAGTATGTTCAGCTGGTTGCACTTGGCGATCATAAAACCCACAGATGTAAATCGCTATATCTTCTAATTTTTAAATCAGCTCCTAAGGTTGCAGTACTTAATTTTCACCATAATATTTTTAGTATTCTTTCTAGATGACATTTAGATTAGCATCACTTTGGTCACTGTCCCACAGTGACAAGGCAATCAAACAGCTCCGATGATTGCAAGTTGCGTCAATGTTCCTTGGATCCCTTTATTATTGGGATTGGAAATTTTTCTCATTTACATTATTATTTAACATTTCTTGAATGCCAGTGCTGCTCTTCACATATGGCCTGTGTAGAAAGTACATTGTATCAGCAATTAACAAATCCATAATGCCAACCGCCCCAATCCAAAGTAAGCTGCATAGATTAATGAGTCTGCAAGCAGATGTAAGAGAGCATGAATCCTAGAAATCTTTGAAAACGTGTCCCAGGATTCTTTCGGAATGTGTGTCTGGAGCCAAGGTGCTGCTTCTGTGCAGATACTCTGTGATCCCTGTGGGTTAGATTCGAGTTACTGAACAATCCGATGGAACTCATTTTTCTCTTCTGTTACACCACCAGTCCCTCTGGTAAGTTCCATCCACCTGGGTTCCCAAGGTAGAACCATGGGAGCTGTCCTCCTCAGCACATCACAAGGATTCAGTTACTATGTCCTGTCAATGCCCTTAAGTATCTCTCAAACCCGTCCACTTCTCCTTCTCTTCAGTGCCACTACCAGAGTTCAGGTGTCTCTCTTCTGGACCACAGCAAATGCTTTGTTGACCATGTCCTTGCCTCCAGTGTTGGTTCCTCATTCCCAATCCATGTTGCATAATATTTTCTTTCATTTCTCTTTTGTGAATGCCTTCGTGGAAGTAAATCAGTCATTTTTGCACATATAAACATTTCTCTTTCACTCCAGTCTCATCATTCTCCCCATTCTCTCCTTCTCTTCTTTTTCTCCCTTCCTTCCTCTCATTTCTGTCGCACACGTACACTCCTTAAGATATAATGTCTAATGCTTTTTAACTCTCCTTTCCCAAAAGAGGGAGAGAGAGAGGACTGTGTAGCAGGGATGGTTCAGTTTTACTGATTTCTGAATACAGCACTTGAGTAGCAGGCAAGTATGGATGGGGAGGACAGTGGCCCCCACATTCTTGGTATAATGTCCCACACTCACATAAGACATTAGTGTACTTGGGGACATGTGGCTGGTTGGCCTTCCAGCTTTGAGCAGGGGTTGGCCTTACATATATAACTGAGTCATGCTCTTTAAATTCCATTTTTTTAAAGATTTTATTTATTTACTTGACAGAAAGAGAGCACAAGCAGGAGGAGTGGCAGGCAGAGGGAGAGGGAGAAGCAGGCTCCCCACTGAGCAGGGAGCCCAATGTGGAACTCAATCCCAGAACCCTGGGATCATGACCTGAGCTGAAGGCAGACACTTAACCGACTGTTCTACCCAGGTGCCCTGCTCTTCAAATTCTAAAGAAGCAACTTTATTTAATAGGAAATACTTATAAGGAGGGGGTAGGTAATCAAGCACATTTCAAGCAAAAGTCTGCACCCCAAGGAGGAATTCTCCTTAGATCTTATAATCAAACTTCTAAACCATGTGACTCCATTCCTAAAAGAAATTTGCCCGTGAAAACAACAGATTTTCTAACTCAGACATAAACTCGTGTAAAATGTGCTGAATTATCTTCCATTGGAGCAATCTTTCTGGCCCATAGCAAATCATCAAGTAATATGCATTTCCTTTCTAAAATTTCAACATGTGTCCTCATCCTATGGTCATTGAATTCACTGCGGTGAAAACATATTTTCAGATGTCATACCCTTTCCAGGGCGGGTGTGAAACCAAAAAGCCACACGTGTTACTGGTCTAACTACTCAGAAGTCTGTACGTAAAGAGTAAGGGTAGAATCTAAAGCCTAATTGTCTATGTTTGTCTAGAAACCAACAAACCAACCAACCTATCTCTTCTCTTATTCCTCAAAGAGAAAAATCTGTATAGTACCAATTTTGGAAATTGATCCTTCTCTGGGAAAAGAAATACACGCTGTCCTGCAATGCATACATTTTATACAATTTCTGTAATCGCCTCTTAGGTTCCCCATTCAGCACCTGGACTGAGCCTAAATCACTTTGACTTGTGTCCCTTTATCAGTAGTATCCATATTCTTTGAGATTTTCTTGGTAGGGAGAGACTTCAAGCATTCCCATCTTTAGAGAGAGCAAAGATACCTTTTCATTTTGTTGGGTTTTAGCTACATGTTTAGAAAAACAGAAAACAAGTCAAAGAAGACCTCACTGATCTATTTTTGCCCTCTCCGATCCTCTTTCTCAAATTAATAATAGCCAACCTCAAGAAGTTTCAATGCCTATTTGTAAGATTGTAGAAACTGCTTGTTGTTGCCTCCTGTCTTAGTCTTTGTGAAACAAACACTTTGATATATTTGTTTTAGCAGCGTGTCTGAGCCCCAGGGCATAATTAGAAAAGGGGTTTGGGCTGGAGGGAGAGCAGAGGAAAAGGAAAGGCTGGGCTTTCATAATGAAGCAGTGGCTATTGGATGTGAGAGTTCTAATTACATTGTATAATTAAGCTAGAGATTATAGAAGCCATCCAGATGAGCAAGCAGGGATGTCTCCTTTTGAGATGATAATGTTTTGGTGTTCTCTTGAATTTGTAGTTATTAGCCACTTGAAAGAAACAAAGGAAAATATTCAACTCTAGGATTAAATTCAAAGGTATCATTCTAAAAGTTGTAAGGAAAAAGAGTTGCTAGGAGAAATCAGTTGAAAAGAGAGAGGTTAAGAGAGTGTGTTTGGCCTAAATGTTCTATTTAGGGAGCATTGCGAGGAACATCTACTAAGATATTCTGTTCCACTCTGGCCCTTTAAGCTCTCGTGTTTCTGGGCTGGAACAATTTAGTAGCAAGTAGGATTCAGTTATCATGCTTGTTTAAGGACATTTGCAGGGATCCATAATGCGGTCTGCAGGCATGCATCCATTTGGAGAGAGAGAATATATCATGTTTACGGTGCCTACACCAGCATATGTGGACATTTGCATTTGGAGAGAAAGTATATTCCCACTTCAGCTGGAGTTCTACCCCTTGTTGGTAGTGATTGGAGCTTAAAGCTGGCTGTATGCAGAGAAGTGGACCAGACACTTTCCCTCTTTTGAATCCATACATTTTCCTTCCCACCTGGGTCCCACTCTTGATCACTAAATAGATGCAATATCAGAACACATCTGTCACTGTAAGCTTTGAATTAATTTAGTGACCTGACCTTGAAAAGATACCTAACCTTCCAAACAAGGGTTCTGTGTCCCAGCTTTCAACATAATGTGGAGAACTGGGCCAGCAGGATAACAAAAGACCAGGAATGTGTGAGCTCACCTGGGTGTATAGGGACAGTGTAACGACCCAAGGAGATAAATTCACTTTCACAAAGCACACTGCCACTTGGTTTCTTTGACTAGATTATTCACACTTAATTTCAAATATCAAAATAAAATCTTTCACATTAAAAGCCTAGAACTTAATGATATTCCATTACTCCAATAATGGACATTAATTCCTAAGCTCTAGCCTGGAAGCATTTGGGGAATGGGAGAACTCTGTGTAACTAGTAACTTAAAGGATGGGCAGCTGGGTTATGGTAGTTTCAATCTGACAAAAAAAAAAAAAAAGGAAAGACACAACTCTAGATAAATTATTGTTTGTGACATGGCTCAAGATGGGAGAGTGTGAGGAGAGTGAAGGTGACAGAACTGCTGCTGACCACGGTGACAAGGACTTGAAGAGCAGCCGACATGACATCTTTCCTATCGTGCTGCCAAAAATGTCAACTTTGTGAAGGACAGTGAGAAAATGGTTTGCCGAAAACTTGAAAGGTGGATTCGAGAGATGCCTGCTGTGTCAGATGTGATATAGTCTGTTGTGGCTGAGAGACCCACTTCTGGTGGCAGGGGTGGCCTGCAGGTGGGGGAGCGTCCAGTCTGTGACAGGGCTCCAAAAATGACTGCACCTGACCTGCAGGTGGTCTCAGGTTTGAAGGATCACGATATATAAGAGGCGAGTTGTTAGCCAGTTAGTTATGCAGTTAGGTGTTAGCCAGAGTTGTGCAGTTAGGTGGAACCAGAGACCCAGGACTGCATTTCCTTGTCCTGTGTGTGTGTGCGTGCACGCAGGATACTAAAGCTAGGTTCAAAGGCATCACATACTTCTACTATGAAAGCACATATCCCCTCTTTCTACTAAAAAGGTGGAGATATGTACTTTATGAACTCACATCAGGTTAGTATAAGTAACGACTAAGTCTGGATCATCTATCATCTGAGTTTTTTGGGGGGTGATGTTGGGAGCCTCAAAGAGAGGGTGGAGAAAACTGGAATCAAGGCAGCTACAGAAAAGTAGGAAATGGGACAAAAGCAACCCTTAATGGCACATTATAATAACCTGGGAAGCTTTAAAAGTGACAAATGTCTAGGCCCACTGCAGATGCATTGAATCAAGAGCTTGAGTATGAGACCTCTCAAAGCTTTCACATGGTTCTAAAGTTCAGCCAAAAATTAAGAATTACTGACCTATGAGGACAGTCCGTTTGGTCAGGGCACAGCTGCTAGGGTGAGCAAATTGCATCTGTTTCTTCTCTCTTTGCAGTATTTACTCCATGTAGTTTCTAGAAAAGTGTGTCCAGTTAGCTGAACTTAGGTCATAGTCCAGCTTAGATGCACAGTGGCCATGAAAGGCAGGAACTGTCTTGTAGGAAGGCCCTTAGTATAAACAGCAGGAAAGCAGGATACCAGTTTACCAGCCCCCCACCCTCACCAAGAATACTCATAGTGCGGCCAAGGTCATTCCTCCAAAGGACATTCAGGTGTTGTTAAGAGGTGACAGTAGATGCTAAGAAGCCAAAAAACAAAAGGGCAGAAAATGCACCATTCAGGATGGAGAATTCGGGGCTTCTAAACATGTGTTCTAAGTAAAGACCCATCTCAGCCTGGGATTTACTAGCTAGGAATTTAAAATCCAACTTTATCCCTCTTCTCTCATTCTTTGTGACTCCTTAAGTGTTAAAAGGATGGAGAAAGGAAAAAGATGCAGAGCCAGTTTTATGACAATTATAGAATCACCTCCAAATGTTTCCAGAAAAACAGAACAACAAAAGCACGGCTTCTGAGAGACACCAATACAGTTCCTCTATTTATTTTACAACCAGCATTGTTTTGGCATGATACCTTGAAACAGTGCATACACCACTCTGGAAGGGATTGTGGCTTTATAAATGGACCATTACACTTGGAGAAGATCTCTGCTTCCAAACTCGCTCCAATCCAAGGGAAATTAGTAACCCTGAATCAAACATACCCTTTCAGCCACTAAAAGAGCCACCCACCAAATATTTTCTTGCTCTAAAGCACAGTTCTCAAAGTGTGGTTCCTGAACCAACAGCATCGGAGAAGTTGTTAGAAACACAAATTCTTGGGGTGCCTGGGTGGCTCCGTTGGTTGGGCACTGACTCTTGATTTCAGCTTGAGTTGTGATCTCGTGGTCAGCTCTGGGATTGGCAGAGAGTCTGCTTGAGATTCTCTCTCTCCTATCCCTCGGCCCCTCCTCCTAGGCTCTCATGCTCGCTCGCTCGCTCTCTCAAATAAATAAAGATTAAAGAAAAAAAAAGAAAAGCAAATTCTCAGCCCCATTCTCCAGGTAATTCTGAGGCATGCTCAGGTTTGAGGGTTACCTCCCTAGGAAAAGTATTTTATTGCTTCTGTGAGAACAGGGTTCCCCAAAACACTGAGCCAGGATTTTTAGTTAGTAGGTCCATAGAAATCTAAGCCTGTGTAATTAACATTGACGCATTATAGGGATCAGCAGAAAAGAAATTGATATTTGACAGAATTTTCTTCCAAAAATAATTATGTGAAACTCAACCCCAAAAAAGGATATATATATTTTTTTTCCCCAAATACTTTTATTTTATTTTTTTGGTGTTACAAGATTCATTGTTCATGAACCACACACAGTGCTCCATGCAATACGTCCCCTCCTCAATACCCACCACCAGGCTCGCCCAACCCCCTTACCCCCACCCCTCCAAAACCGTCAGTCTGTTGCTCAGGATATATTTTTTCAAAGATTTTATTTATTTATTCGAGAGAGAAAGAGAAACAGCATGAGAGGGGGGAGGGTCAGAGGAAGAAGCAGGCTCCCTGCTGAGCAGAGAGCCCGATGCGGGACTCGATTCTGAGACTTTGGGATCATGACCTGAGCAGAAGGCAGCCGCTTAACCGACAGAGCCACCCAGGCACCCCAAAAAAGGATATTTTTACTTTCTAACTGATAGAGTTCCAACCTATGATCTTTGATAAATTGTATTATTCCTGCATGTCTCTTCCTCAGTTTGTAAAATAACATCCTCTATCCCTTGTACTGTTCCAGCACGATTCTGGCAACTGCAAACAAATTTGCATTCAATGTCAAAATCGTAACTTTTTTAATTACCTGTTTTTGTTGGTGAATTCTGTGCTACTTACCTTCCAGACATAAAGTTAGTTTGTTTCATTTATTTTAAGAGAAAACCATTCACACTGGCATAGGCAATTAAGAAGCAAATTTAAGAAAAGAATACAACAATTTTTAGTCATATACCTTTTTTGAGTAGTGAGATTAATAGTGTTCAGAAAGGAGTCGAAGGAGAGATTGTCAGGGAAGTGGAAGTGACTGCTACCTTAAATAACCACATATGTGAATCATCAGAACAAAAGGGAAAGAAATATAATCAAATTTCATGTTCATAATAATACCCTTTGTTGTGAGGATTAACTGAGAAGGCCAGGCACACACTAAAAGCTTAGTTTTAATCATCTCAAAAACAAATCCAAAAGTTACTTTCTAATTGCCTAATAATTGCCTTAGAAGGCTTATTGAGTGAAGAATGGATGATTTTCATCAGGGAGGTTTCTCTCTTAATAATAGCCACACACATCTCTGGGCTGCCCATGTGAAATGGTTTCCATGCTTTTTCCTGTCATATGTAAACGCCTCTATGATTTGTAAATTCTACTTTTTAAAGATTTTTTTTATTTATTTATTTATTTCTGAGAGAGCGAGAGAGCGTGTGTATGCATGCTAGCAGGGGGAGGGGGAGAAGGAGAGAGAGAGAGAGAGAATCTCAAGCAGGCTCCCCACTGAGTGTGGAGCCCCATGAGAGGCTCGATCCCAGGACCCTGAGACCATGACCTCAGCCGAAATCAAGGGCCAGTTGCTCAACTGATTGCACCATCCAGGTGCCCCTGATTTGTAAATTATATTTAATACAATTTTTCTCTGGGCTAATGCCCTGCTAAGAAACCAAATGGTTAAAGTGACTTCCATTTTCCCAAATCGAGTGTGTGTGTGCACGCGCCAATTGCATAAATGTGTTTGGTGCATTAGAGAGCTGTATTTTGTGTACAATATCTAAATCTAAAAACCACACTTAAAGAAAGTTGTAGATTATAATAGAAACATGAGAAGTTACCACAAAAAACTGTCACATGTATTTTGTGGAAGCCAATGAATTCATCCTGAGACTTAAATACAGATTCATGGATATTTCATGGTAAAAAAGTGTTGTGTTGTTAAATAAACTTTGTATATAAACATTTAAGATTTTTCGAGAAAATATGAAAATAAGGGCATATTGACAGATTCCAACAGCCTACCTGATATTTACCATTTGGTCTTTCTTCCTTTAAGTTCAGGGGATTGTGAAGAAATGGATTTTATAGAATTTTACTGTTTAGGGGTGTTTTTTATAATGTGGGGGAGGGGAAGTTTTCTTGTTCATTTTTTTTTCTTCTCCCCCAAGTAGGGCATTTTTAATATTTAAA
Source organism: Potos flavus (assembly GCA_028534135.1). Lineage (NCBI taxonomy): Eukaryota > Metazoa > Chordata > Mammalia > Carnivora > Procyonidae > Potos > Potos flavus. Next base: position 25,172,807 of record CM052898.1, on the reverse strand, counting down.
AGGAAGGGAAGCTGACCGATTAACCCCTAACAGGAGGTGCATTGCTATCATTCGCCAAGTCTTTTGTGCAGTCAGACTGGTCTAGTATACAGGATTTTCCCAACTTATGCTGGATCCTTGAGAAGGCCTATAAATAAGACCATTTGTTTGGTCTCAAGATGACTTGCATTTGCAAACTGAAGAATGTTCCAATAGAAGTTTCATGGTGACACACCAATCTGCAAACTGGCTCAGCCAGTAGTCAAAACAAGTCACTACGGGATCTGGGAAGCTAAAGTCTTCGAATGGGTCAGATTATCCTACGTCTAATTTGGCACAGATAAATTTGGGCTATAAATATGCAGCTTCCCTTTGTATTTTCAACTTGAATGGTCCAAAGCAAATAGGAAAAATGTGTGTGAATCTAATGGTGATTTAGAAATATGAGAATACTGTGATTAAACTGAAATTCTTTTAGTTTTGCTAAGGTCCTTTTATTAAAATGAGCAATAGTTCACTAGCATCGAAAGCATCATATGTGGTTTGTTCTCTTTTTTCCCAGCTCTATTGCAATATTAACATATACCATGTATCAGTTTAAGGTATAGCACATGATGGTTCAATGCACATGTATATTGTGAAATATAGCAGCAATTTCTATTTTAATAAATAGTGAAATGACTATTATGACAAGGTTAATTAACACCTACATCCCCTCACAGAATTACCATTCTTTTTTTGTGGGGGGGGTGATAACATTTAAGATCTGCTCTCTTAACAAATTTCCAGTATATAAATATGGTACTATTCATTGTAATCACTATGCTGTACATTACTCATTGTATAGCTAGGAGTTTGTACCCTTTAGTCAGCAGCTCCCTATTTCTCCCACCCCTCAGGCTCTGGCAACTACCATTCTGCTCTGTAGTCTTATAAGTATGACTTTTTCAAATTCAACATGTGAGAACAGAGTATTTGTCTTTCTCTGTTCCACCAATGTTGTCACAAGCAGGGGTTTCCTTTCTTTTATGCCCTGAATATTCCATCATCTAAAAATAGATATATTCCATAATATATATATTTATTCATTCACTTCCTTTATCCGTTCATCCATCAATGGACGCTTAGGTTGTTTCCATCTTTTGGCTGTTACAAATAATGCTGCAATGAACATAGGGGTGCAGATATATCTTCAAAACAGTGATTTACTTTCCTTCAGATATATACCCAGATGTGGAATTACTAGGTCATGTGACAGTTCTATTTTTAACTATTTGGGGAACCTCCATACTGTTTTCCACAGTGGCTGCAATAGTTTGCATTCCCACTAACAGTGCACAAGGATTCCCTTTTCTCCACATCGTCACCAATATTTGTTGTCTTTTTGATACTAGCCATTCTGACAGGTGTGAGGTGATATCTCATTGTGGTTTTAATTTGCATTTCCCTGATGCTTAGTGTTGTTTTTATGTATCTTTTGGCCATTTGTAGGTCTTCTTTGGAAAAATGTCTATCAAGTCCTCTGCCCATTTTTTAATTGAATTATTTGGGTTTTTGTTGTTGAGTTTTATGACTTCTGTATTTCTGTTATCTATTATCAGATGGAGGATTTGCAAATCTATTCTCCCATTCCATAGGTTCTCTTTTCATTTTGCTGTGCAGAAGCTTTTCAGTTTGATGTAGTCCCACTTGTCTGTTTTTATTTTTGTTGCTTGTACTTTTAGTGTTATATCAAAAAAATCGTTGCCAAGGCCAATGTCAAAGAGCTCTTTTTCCCTATGTTTTCTTCTAGCATTTTTACAGTTTCTGGTCTTATATTTAAGTCTTTAATCCATTTTGAGCTCATTTTTTGGGAGTGATGTGAGATAGGAGTTTAATTTCATTCTTTTGCATGCGAATATCCACTTTTCCCCAACACCATTTATTGAAAAGACTATTTTTCCCCATTGTGTATCTTTAGTTCACCTGTCAAAAATATTAGTTGGCCATGTATGCAGGGGTTTATTTCTGGGCACTCAGTTCTGTTCTCTTGGTCTGTGTGTTTTCATGCCAGTACCGTAGGGTTTTGATTACTGTAGCTTTGTTTTGGGGTTTTTTTTAAATTCTTTTTTTTAATTTAATTTTTTTCAATATTCCAAGATTCATTGTTTATGTACCACACGTTGTGCCCCATGCAATGCATGCCCCCCTTATATATGCAATATGTGCCCCACCACCAGGCTCACCCATCCCCCCACCTCCTCCCTTCCAAAACCCTCAGTGTGTTTCTCAGAGTCCACAGTCTCTCATGGTTCACCTCCCCCTCCAATTACCCCCAATTCACTTTTCCTTTCCTTCCCCTAATGTCCTCCATGTTATTCCTTATGCTCTACAAGTAAGTGAAACCATATGATAATTGACTTTCTCTGCTTGACTTATTTCACTCAGCATAATCTCCTCCAGTCCCGTCCATGTTGACACAAGGGTTGGGTATTCATCCTTTCTGATGGAGGCATAATATTCCATTGTATATTGGACCATATCTTCTTTATCCATTCGTCTGTTGAAAGGCATCTTGGCTTTTTCCACAGTTTGGTGATTGTGGCCATTGCCGCTATGAACATCGGGATACATATGGCCCTTCTTTTCACTGCATCTGTATCTTTGGGGTAAATACCCAGTAGTGCAATTGCAGGGTCATAAGGTAGCTCTATTTTTAATTTCTTCAGGAATCTCCACACTGTTTTCCAAAGTAGCTGCACTAACTTGCATTCCCACCAACAGTGTAAGAGGGTTCCTCTTTCTCCACGTTCCTCTCCAACACTTGTGTTTACTGTCTTGTTGATTACTATAGCTTTGTAATAAAGTTTGAAATCAGGAATTGTGATGTCTCCAACTTGGTTCTTTTTTTTTTTTTTTCTCCAACTTTGTTCTTTATCAGGATTACTTTGGCTATTTGGGTCTTTCATAGTTCCATATAAATTTTAGAATTGTTTTTTCCATTTCTGTAAAAATTGCCATTGGAACTATGATAGGAATTGCATTGAATCTGTAGATGGCTTGTGGTAGTACGGACCTTTTAACAGTATTAATTCTTCCAATCCATGAATACAGGATATCTTTCCACTGATTTCTGTTTTCTTTAATTTCTTTCATCAATGTCTTCTACTTCATCAATGTTTTGTAATTTGTTTCTTCAGTTAATACATGAGTACTTAAGTTAATCTGAACATGTATAATTGTAAGCTGGAAATTGAGTCACTTAAGAACATTTAACACTGAGAAAGACAGACATTTACAAAGCACCTGGTTTTCATGGAAGTTGGTGTGCATGATTCAGGGTTCCCAAACCTAAGAGCCTACAAGAGAGATAGGTACCACAAATTAGAGATGTGGACAGTGAGTCCCTGCCCCAGCTAAGGAAGAAGCTTTTACTTGGCACTCACAACTGGCGTTGTTCTGAATTTTCAAAAGAATTGCTTTATAAGACTTGCCTAAGTCTAAAAATGCTGGCAAAGAGTTCAAAATCTTAAGAAGCCGTGAGCCAAACAAAGGTCTGGAAACTGGGCCTTACAGCCACCAGTTTGTACATTTTACCATTTCATAATAAGTGAGCGACAGTTCTACAAATGTCTCCAGACAATAACCCCCAAAATACCCCATGCCCCTTAGTAGCCAGTGCTGAGAAGCAGGACTTCTCCTAAGGTCACATCGATCATTGTAGTCATTCTTTTAAAATGGACAGTTTCCTCCTGCTAAAGATTTGATTGCATGATGTCAGCATATGAGGTTCCCGTCACTTCATGACATGTCTTCTTTCAGGCCTGATGGAATTGGAACCGTGACTGTTGAAGAGAAGGAACGTTTCGAAGAAATCAAAGAGAGACTCCGAGTTCTGCTGGAAAATCAGATTACACATTTTAGGTGAGGATCTGGGGTTGAAGGGCTTATTAGGAGGGTGAGACTTGGGAGGGTCAAATAAAGGACTTGATTTTTCTAAGACTGTTAACCTTTCAGGAAACACATTGGAGATTTAGAAATAACTAGATGGAAGCGAAAACCTGTAGGACAGCATTCCGTGATAACCAGAAGACTTTGCAATCTTTTTTTTTTTAAGATTTTATTTATTTACTTGACAGAGAGAGAGATCACAAGTAGGCAGAGAGGCAGGCAGAGAGAGAGGGGGAAGCAGGCTCCCTGCTGCAGAGAGCCTGATGCAGGGCTCGATCCCATGACCCTGAGATCATGACCTGAGCCGAAGGCAGAGGCTTTAACCCAATAAGCCACCCAGGCACCCCAAGACTTTGCAATCTTAAGTGCATTTTATTTCCACTGAAAGGACAGAGCCCTTCTGTGCAAGCTGACCCTGGTCATCAATCTATTCTTTTAAAATCTATTAACAAAGGTGAAGGTAAAGTTTCTTCAAGGTTCCTAGATCAAGGGAAAAATCCTGGGAATCAGATCACATGAACAGGGAAGGAAGGCAGTGGAAGCCACACGAGAGTCTCCACTTTCTCCCTTACCTAGCTGTCTATGCAGGGAAAGAGAGAAACGTAGATCAGCCTTGGCAGATTGACTCTTCTCCACACACGCAAGACAGCAAGCAGGTCCAAGGCTTCAGCCTTGCACCACATAGCCCACTTCTCCCTTGTAGCCAACCAGACATTTGTAATGCTGCATTGGTGGTTCTGGACTAGAGATCCTGAAATCGTAACTCAAAAACAGTAAAAACATTTATAATAACATAGTAAATAGTTGCTTTTTTATTAAACACTTCCTACGGGTCAAGATACAGGATTAGAGGCCAGTTAGGCATTAACTCAGTTTTTTATTCCCAGAACAACTTGGTAAGGTCGTTATTATAATTCCCATTAAATATAAATTAAACCAAGGCTGAGAGAGTTAAGGACTTGCACCAGACTACCCACTGGACACCTGCATAAGTCATAGTCTGAGTTTAAGTAGCCTCTGCTGGTCCCTTTGTACCATGAGGGACAATGTCTGGAAGGGTCTGTGACAGCCTGAAATAGTCAATGGAACTCTTAGGAGTCCACGACATAGTTCCATCTGCACTACCAAAATCCTCCTGGACAAGTTTTTATTGATTACAGACTATATGAAAGAGGTATTGCCAATAACGAAAGATCCAATAACAATTAAAAAATCACAGTCAAGGAAGGACACTTAGCAAAAGCATGAATTTGCTCAAAATACACTCATTTCCTATAGTAATCCTTTGGAGACTTGAATAAGTGTGTTTGGATTTTAACCTGTTTCAACTAATATTTTTTTAGTGCTGGTCTCTGTGATCATATAGAAGGTCATATGTGAGCTAACAAATGGTTTTCCTTCACAATAGAAATCTAAACAGAGCCTTATGTCATCACTCTAAATATTCTTTTCTGCTGCAGACATTTGCAGAGTCTCTCTTTAGTCATTATTCACACATACACATATATACATTATATACACACATATATGGTGTGAATTCAGATTAACATAACACAACGTGACAAAATAAAAAGCATTTTCTGTTCCTCAGAAAGAGTTGCTATAGGAATCAAATCACAGCATATTTCATGCTAAAATGTAATATATTTGGGCAACCTGAAGAATTTTCTCTTTTTTAGGTATTGCTTTCCATTTGGTCGACCCGAAGGTGCTTTAAAAGCTACTCTATCACTCTTGGAAAGGGTAAGAATGAAAGTAAAAGACAGATTACATAGATACAGACATGAACATAATCGTAATGAAATATTGTAGTTGAATGACCTAGTTTGTCATTTTTCAAGGCTTCATTTACCATTCATCAAATACCAGAATAAACGTGAGGAACCTGCCAAAATTCTAGATATTTTATCTCCAGACTCCCAAATAGCATATATTGAAGATATGTTCCTGGCCCTTCCCCGATTCATAGATGGGCTTTGCCATCCTAACTGTGCATTACGGTTCTGTGTTTTCTCTTTAACGATGGCTCTCAATCAATATTAAGTCACAAGGAGGCATTCACAACTCATTTTAAACTCAAGCTCTTCAAGAAATATAAATGAGTAACACATTTGGTTGAACCATCTCAATAATCTTTTTTTTTTTTTTTCCATCGAAAGGTTTTGATGAAAGATATCGTGACCCCGGTACCACAAGAGGAGGTAAAAACAGTCATCCGGAAATGTCTAGAGCAGGCTGCTTTAGTCAACTATTCCCGGCTATCAGAATATGCCAAAATCGAAGGTAAGGCTCCCTTCTGCCCCCACTTTTTTATTTAAATTTTGGTATGCCTCCCTGGGGAAGAAGAGTCTGTCTTTTCTAACGGGCACCAGAAAACAGTGGTCCATCTGAGTATGTTAAGTTGAAACTTGAAAGCACTTGAAATGTGAAAGCTTCCTTGGCTGTGGCCAAATAAATGAATGAAGAACAGGGGCGCAGGGAACAGTCTTTGTAGGGGAAGAATACTGAGTATAGGATGTGATCAGATAACTAAGGTCCTTCTGAGAGTCTGTGTTGGCGCTAAGTTTGCTCTGTGACTAATGTTTTCCTATGAAAAAGTTCTGTAGGATCGTTACCTTCTTTAAATAGAGGAAAACAAAGAACTTTCTTGTCCACTGTTGATAGCACCGGAGGTAGAACAAGCATGGAAGGAAACAACATCAAGATTTTGCTTAACTCTTTCTTGCCCCTTGAAAGTATCTTGTCTTTTGGTAACATTTCAAACTTGATGGCAGGTTAGTGTCCAGCTGTCTCTGATGGCTCCTGGTTTGCTTTAGATCTCTTTCATTCTTGTTGCTCCAGACCTAGGATGGTTGTTACCACTGCCCTCTCAAGTTTTAGGGAAGCAGGCACTGATGACCAAGTAATCACCCAAAAGGCACTTTGAGTAAACTCTACTTGAGAAGATATGGTTCTTTGGGACCTATTCATTTGCAAAGGTATTAATCACTTTTCATTGTTACCCTGTTGGCTGCTGTAGGGTGATTTGAAAACCACACCCAACTTGACCAGTGGTGTAAGTGTATAAATGTGGAAGTTCTGTGTGCAAAACTCAATGTGTCCGCATTCTGGAATCTGATGTTCTCTCCCATGTGAAACACCTGACTAAAACCAGCAAATGCCCATTGTCTGCCTTCAGGACTTGACTGGGAAAAAAAAAAAGTCTAACCAACCACCAAAACTCTATCACTTACCCTGCCGAAGTCCTGGTTTCCTTAGAGAATTAGGTTAAGATCATGTCAAATCGCAGTGTTCTGTACATTACATGTCCTCCCTCTCTCAATTTTGTCTGTCTGACAATGCAAATTGTGTACCAGTGGTAATGAATTCATTGCTATGCACCCAGGGAGAAACACTTAAGAATTGGGCACTAAAAGGATGTTTATCAACTCTTGACTTGGTAATGAGTGACAAAAATAGAGGAACAAGAAGATTATTAAAGGGCTATGTTAGCAAATAATTGTTCTAGCATTTACCTTCCCAGGGCATAATGATTGGTTGTATTTGGTAAAGTCAACCAGGTACCTAATAATTCTAGGCAAGGCCAGAGACGGGATGGGATCAAGAAATGTTCGGTTGCCATGGCTGTTGCCTCGTAGGCCTTGGTCTAGCTATTACTAGTCTTTTGGTAAGATCTGCTCTCTTCTTTCAGATAAATATATCCAAAAACAAACTTTAAGATCTGTAAGTAAAAATGCATTCATTTCCAAAGTAGATCAGCTGATCTGTAATTTCCTTTTGTGCCTCAATTCTTCTTGGTTGTGTTAATTATCTTTTGCACTGTGACTTTTAGGTCTGGGGATTCTTTGAAGAAACCAATCTTTTTTTTTTCCAACTCTCTTTTCAGAGAAGTACCTCATTCCACACTACCTGCTCTCTTCTGCTTCTCTCCTTCCTTGTCCGTGATTGGCTCAGTCACTTTTTGATGTTACCTCTGCAAAAGTGGCTGTGACACCAATTTCAAAGCATGCTGGGATTGTTAATTCAGACAACCCAACATCCTCTGGCTGCATGTATCAGGTTTTCTTTCATGAACATAGTCCACCATAGGCCGAGACATTGCAGCTTTGAAGATATTGCTACCAAACAACTTTCTTTTACAAGGTTCCGATCCTATGCTCAGAAAAGAAATCTTACATTTTTACATTTGAGCCCCTCTGTGAGCACTAACAGCTTAGTCCCCTGAGAATTTTGGAAAGAAGTTGTAGTGATATTGCTGGAGACTATGTTTATGAAGAAATACCTCAAGAGCCTTAGATACTAAAGTCTGAAATCCTTAGTATCTTGGAGCCTTAAATCAATGAAATTCTGTTTCCCTTTACTCATGATGTTTTTGGTCATTGTACTCTTGCAAACAATTCTAAAGAGACGTGTAAAATCATGGTCACAATCTCTTTCGTGACTCACGGCATGCTGAATGGTTAATCCAGTAGATCTCCAATTTTGAAACTCCTTTTTCTTTTATCCTGTGTTTATCCCAAAATACTCTATGGCTATTTTCCTTTGAGCTAATGTAACGTATTCCTCTAACCTATGACCTTTAACCTCTTTACCTCTGACCTAAGCCTCTTGCATGCCCAAATCCTCTTTTATAGGGAAAAAGAGAGAAATGTATGAGCATCCTGTCTTCTGCTTGGCCTCCCAAGTGATGGATTTAACCATTCGTGAGTACCTACCACCTCCTCGCCATGCTGTCTTCACTCTTCCTGTTTTCATTATTTCAAGAAAATCCAGATCCAAACCAACTCACTCTCCTTGCTTCAAGTTTTTTAGCATTGGCTTGTCTGTTGATTCTGTCTGTGAAACCCAGTGTGAGAAGTCCAGTCACTTTTTATCAGCCTAAAACAGGTTAGACAATTAAGCCATTTGTTTGTGATAAACTCAGATTTGTCCGTAAGTTTTTCAGTTATTCTCTGTCTGTGACCTGAATGCATTTTTACTTTGCTTGTGTGTAACCCCAATTTGTAAAGTGCTTGTCACTGGTACACAATCAAAAGGTAGGCGCTAGGCCGGGAGCAATGCGTTAGGTGTCAGATAAAGGACAGTTGGGGCAAAATCATGCCTTCTTTTCCATGTTTAAGATGTCAAACTATTTTGGGTATAAGATCACACAAGGTGGTCCATTCTCCGTAAAAATTAGATCTTATATGCCTCCTGTCTGTTCTCTTTCAAGCTGGGAAGCTTTTCCTTGTTCTCTCTAGAGATTTTGACTTGTCCTTGTCCTCTAAGCTCTGGCTAGAACATATGACTTAATTGTCACTTGGAGAGTTCGTGTATGTTTCATAGCTTGATTTCACATTAAACTTAATTTTACTAATTTTCTATTTGTGCAGCATTTTCCACCTCTGTGAAGGAGCCTATTTTTGCTGGCCCCCACACTTCGGGGCGGTGGGAACCCAAGGGCAACCTTTTCCTTCCAATATCATGTATCACACATAAGTGGGGGGCATTTTGGTCCATTTGCTCATTAATCCTGCATATGTGTTCTTGTTTCTCTCTCTCTTCTCTCCTTGTTGTGCTCTCTCTTTCAAATAGAGAATCAAAAGGACGCAGGTGAACCAACTGTATATGCATTATAAACTATCAGGACTGTTGAGTTATATTGAGTTTCTGTTTTTGTTTTTGTTTTTAAGAGCTCCTTAACGTATGGACTCCCAAAAACTGATGTGGAGTTGCAATGATACTTAAGGAGTTAATTTGTGCTGTCTAACTATATCTCTTGCCCATTAGATGTTGACCTCTATAGTGCAGAATTTCTGTAAAGGCATAAGCTTTGAAGGAACAGAACTCTGGTTAGCTGTGGAGTTATTTCATCTTTGGTTTCAGGATTCAGTGATTTGGCCTCATGTGCTTAAAAAAAAACTAAAGTTACTGAACCAAACTACTCTTCCTCTTTGTTTTTCATTTCTTTTTTCTGTTTTCTTCCCTATTGAGAAGTTTGTGTTCTTTGATGAATGTTTATCAGCCAAGACAGAGAGAAGTTGTGTCCATGTTGTTCTTGTACGTATCATGTGATGAGACAGGCTGCACACAGAGGGTGGCTGAGCACGGGCTGTTGCTGGAAGGTTTGTGAGAGGAAAGATCTTAGAGAGTTCTCTGGCTTTGGAAATTTTCTTCTTGTTTGGTCCCCAAACTTATGAGCATATTTTGAGGAAAGCTTTAACTTAAAACTTTAATAAATACATGCTTTTGATCATTGTTTTTAATTCTAAAAAATCCTCAAAAGATAATTAAACAAATTTCATTTAATCAAAGTTGAATGCATTTCAGATCAATTCAGAAAGCAGTTTTGTGCACATGCCAAGCACCAAGCTAGCAAGAAGTATTTGAAGACTCACCAACCTATATTCAAAACACGTGAGCCTTTCTCTCCCTGAAAGAGAAGGTATTCATTCATTCATTCATTCATCCATCCATCCATTCATTCATTTATTCATTCATTCGACAAGTGCTTAGTGAGAGCCTACCGTATGCCAGGTATAGTTGTGAAAGCCAGGGACTAGTAAACAAGAGGGAAATAGCTGTTAACCTTATGGAGCATATATGCAAATGGGTGTCTAAATGTAAATTACAAATTCAGTACATGGTAACACCAATTGATAGAGTGATGTGTAAGAGTGCATTATCAGAAAACCTTGGAAGTTTTCACAAGGGTGGTGAGCTCAAATGCATCTTGAAAGATAAATCAAATCAGTGAAAGGGAACTGGGATTGGAAAGTGGAAAGGCATCCTAGATAGAATATGCGCAAATGCATAAAACTGTATAGCTAATAAAAATAGCTAATTCTTAAAAAAAAAAAAAGCTAATTCTTATCCAATGTGTATTATGTGCCTGGTATGACTACAAGTGCTTTAAATGTATTAATTCATTTAATCCTCAATACCCCTTATGAGGTAGACACTTCTATTATTCCCATTTTAGAGATGAGCCATCTGAAGCACAGGTTAAATAACACACTCCTAGAAGAGTACATGGTAGAGCCAGAATCTGAGCCCAGACAGAGGCCACACTCTTAAATACTCTGTAATTCGGTGTGATTGCAAGACAAGGTGCAATGCTGGCAGTAATGGGTGCTGATGATGGCAATGTATAGAGGAGGCAAGATCTCATATATGCCTTAATAATAGGGTTCAGACTGTATCTCATGGGCCAGAGGTTCTTAATCTGGAATCTATGCCAATGTTTGCATGCATATGAATTTTTCAAAGGAAAAACTCCACAGGTCTCACTTCCAAAGGTGAAGGCTTTTTAATGAAGGGAGTAGCTTGGTAATTTGCACTCCAGAAAAATTATACTGTCCGTACCATGATGGACAGAAAGGACTGGGTAAGCAGAAAGGGTAAAACTAGACCTAAAAGGTTAAGATCAAAGCAGAGATGGGTTTGAAGCTTGGTATGTCCTGGGCCTCTTCTAGGCGAAGCAGACCTAAATCACAACCAGCATCGTAATTGCTTCTTTTCTGACCTCTAAATCTTTTTTCTTATCCTCCCCCTTCCTCTTCAATTTCCTTAGGGGGAACAAAGCACAAACATGCAGATGAGTATGCAAAGCCAACTGATGGAGGGAGCATGGCAAAGCTGGAGTCACCTGTGTAGATTGGGGTGGACAGCTGCAGAGTTCTTTAGTCAGGCTGTGCTTCAAGAAGCTATGGGACTCTGCATATGGCATTTTGGTGGACTTATGCTTTCTGTCTGGTGGCATTATTAGAAATTAAATGTTCTGTTTAATTACAGTATCTTAAAAAAAAAAAAAGATGTAAAAGGTTGCTACTCTATGAAAGAAAAGCTGTGACTCCTGCAAATGAATTCTATCATTTTAAATACATTTCATTTAAACTGTCACACATTCTGAACCCAGTAAGCTCTGAGAAAGTCTATACTACTATTGCTGTTTTGCCTCAATTCTTGGCTAAATACTTGCATAATTTTCTGAGCATCGTAAGGATTCTACTGGAACTTGAAGTAAAACAATTTTTCCTTCAAATATGCCAAGGATTTATATGATTAGATAGGTAGGTAGATAGATAGATAGATAGATAGCCCACCTATGGGCCCAGGCACTATGCTAAGGACTTTACATGGAGGATCTAATTAATCTTATCTTACTCCTATAAATAAGGCTTCATTATTGCCCCTTTTATAAATTCAGAGAGAATAAGTGACTTTCTCAAGAAGGATTTGAACCCAGATCTTTCTAAATTCAAACAACATCCCTTTCTATTTCTTTGCACCATGCAGCCTTTTCAACTCAGACAATATCCATTCATTCAGTGACTAAGTTCCAAAGTATCTACAACTTTTGATCCAGGAAGACCACAAAAAACAAACAAACAAACAAACAAAAACCAGAGCAGTTTTTTCTGGGACCAGATCATTGTCAAAATCCTTTCATTGGGAAGTTTCTTGAGCAGTTGAGATTCTCTAAGCTTGCCAAAGAACTGAGAACTTGTTTTTTTCTACAATTGATAGAAACTTGTTAGAGCAGGTCAAAAGCATCCAAAGGACTGCCAGGCAGATTCTGTAGTCAACACTTTGTATCTTTTCCTATCTCCAGTCAAACTTCCCATAGATCGAAGGTCCTGCACATATTCAGGAGCCCCCACCCTATGTCTCACCTTATCTTTCAGCCACAAGATAATGGCCCCTCCTGCAATCCATTAACTGGCATGAGTTTTCAGTATGACTGCTGATGATGTCCAGTATTCACATGTTAACATCCTTTATGTACAGCTCCAAGAAAACACTACTTCAGAACCAGCCTGAGCGCTCAGGAATTGTTACACCAAAAGTTTAAATCACTATTTGGGGTCTAGTGAGTTTTTTTTAACTTCTTTAAACCTCATTTTTATTTCTTATAGAAGGGGCTGATGATGGTTCCTCCCCCAAAGGGTTGCTGACAAGATCAAAACAGATATTCCAAATAAAGATTTTTAGCACACTACCTGGCACATAGTAAATATTCATTATATATATTAGCTGTAATTATTTATTATATTTAAAAAGAAACTTCTAAATCCAGATGTGTAGTGTAGACATATTTGATTTCAGAAACAGAATATAAAACAATGCTTCTCAAACTTCAACGTTCACACAGATCCCTGAGGATCTTATTAAAAACATAGATTCTGATTTTGTAGGTCTTTGGTGGGACCTGGAAATCTGCATTTCTAACAAGCTCCCACATGATACCAAAGCTACTGATCCAGGGATTGCAATTGGGATGTCAATGAAATCTCGGGGGATGTTGATTTATCCTTTTATCATAAACTTCAAAATAAAACATTGCAGTATAGTTCTACATATATTTGTTAAATATCCAGTCAGTTCCAGGAGCTCTGCCAGGCACCAGCAATGAGCAAAAGTAGCCATGGTCCCTACCTGGGAGCTTATGATAAGGTAGAGAACACAAGTATAAAACAAGTAATTACATTCTGCTGACTATGGTAAAGGGAAATGTAAGGTGCTGCAAGATTTTACCTAAGCTGGGGTCTTTGAGACATTCCCAAGAGGAGATCTCCTGGAAGTCAAGGGCTGGCTCCCCAGGAAGAACTGTCTGGGGTATTCCTGTCCTTTTTGAAGTGTTTGCCTCTATTCACCATCCTTCCAGATGCCCCAAGATCCTGCCCCAGAGAGCTTGTGATCATATACATAAAAGCTTATTTGGGGACTGCATGGATATTTAATAATTAAAGTAGGATTCTTGCTATAGCAAGTGGCAAAAAAGCAAAAATAAAAAACTCAAAAACCTTAAGCAAGAAAAGGGAATATTTTTCCCCCGTGTAGCAAGGAAATGCATGGAGGAACTGAGTCAGGGATAAAGAATTTTAGTGTGTTTTGATCTCTCCAACTGCTGACAGGCTTCTTTAATGTGACTGGGATCACGATAGGGGGGTTGGGAGCAACGTGGTTTTGTCCTAGCAGATGACCCTAGAGGAAAAAGAATTTTCCTTTCCAGGCAATTGTATAATATTCCAGAGAAGGACCTCATTGGCCCAGCTTGAGTCACATGTTAATCCCTGAACCAATCATATTACCCATGATCAATTGGGGTGCTGTGGTTGGCCCGACTTGGCTCATATGACTGCCCTTGTATTTGTGGAAGATATTGCTTGACATTCCCACCAAAACCATGTGGAGTAGAGAGGCAGTTCTCCTGGGGAAGGTTACTGTACATACACAAATAACAGATGTCCACTACACCCAAAATTAAGCTCATTTTTCTTAGGTGCAACAGTTCAGTCTTAAGAGCAAAGACTGATTTGGGGTATAGAGATACCAAACTGGAGAAGAAACATAATAGTATTATTTCTTCCTTGTTGATACACTGTAACTTAAATAAAAATATTTTAAATGATCTTAAATCATTTTTAATTGCATCAAGACACCCAAAGATGTTCTCTGGTTTGGAAGTTTAAGTTACAATGTTTACTATTTGGTGATTGAGGTTAGTATATTTGTTAAGTAACCAGAGGCTTTTGGTAACAGATAAAGTTATTGTATAGCTATATGCATATTGCAACTACAGAGCATTTGTTTTTCCATGAAAGCACTGCACTGGGTAGAATCCACTGAGGATTTCCTTCCACAAGTATTCGAGGACCTGCCCTGGACCAGGAACTGCTTTAGCCCCTAGAAATACAAAATTCATTTGGTATAGGGAGACACTGACATTGAATATAATTGGCTATTTTTAAGGGCCATATATGCTCAAGTAGAGGTATCAACAGAGGAGGTGGACCTTTGTTATAAAGGCACTCTCTTGCTATGGCATATGAAGGTATAGCTCTTGTTATGAAGGGATCTTGTAAAGGCTTCTGAGCAGGAGCATGACAGGCTCAGATGTGTGCTTTACGAGGTCACTCTAGCTGCTGCATAGGCAGTGAACTTCAGAGGAAGAAAGGGACTAAAGGCTGGCTGGCAGTCTTTAGCAACAGTTGAGGTGGAGATGGTGAGATGAATTGCATGTCTATGCCCTCGGCAAGAGCATGGGCACATGACCTAATACAGTGGAAGACAAAATAAAGAGATATTTTGGAGATAGAATGGATAGGCCATGCTGCCCATGTCCTTATAGGGAAGAGACAAAAATAGCTACGTGAAAAGAGTGGAGAAAACGATCCATTGATTCATCCACATCTTTATTACCATATACTTTGCTGTGGTAGAGATGAAATCATCTGAAAGGGAGTGATGAAGATGCCAGGCATCAAGTGTATGTAACGGATAACCTTACTGAAGAGATTATGCTGAATTGTAACCTTGCAGCAAATGTATGGTCCATGGAGCCATCATTTTAGAAAGGCAGGGTACTCTGGAAAGCAGGACATGGCAATCTACTTAGCTTTCTATTCCTACTCTAGCTCTTGTCCCCCCCTGCCCCCAAGTAGTAGCAAATTGCTACAGGCTAGTTATTTCCAGTGATAGCATAATACTAATACTGGCATCTTCAGTAACATATCAGTAGGTTGGAACTTGATAGTAAGTGGGTTTTCCATCAACCATATCCATCTCTCATGATATTTCAGGGACTGGCAATTCCCTTGTTGGAAGCAGAGATGGTCAGGTTATTTAAGGGCTAATTGGAGTGTCTCTCGCTCCTGGATGCTTCTCTTCCTTGGCTTAGCTGAGCGTGTAGAGGAATTCTCTTTTTGTTTTTCTGCAGTCACATTTAACTCTCTCTCTGGAAGCCAAGCAGATTTAATTGTGTAAACATGAGCAATGGTAATTGGGTAAATGAAGTTGGAAACTAAGGTATGATGTTTTTGTTTTGCTCTGTGAGGAAAAAAAAATAGGGAACTTGTTTTTCTATGGTGGCAAACCTTACTGTCAGAATTCTGGACAGGCAGTTGGCAGGAGGGAATCCCTTTACGAATTTTTATCAAGACCCACTGAGCTGAAATATGTATTGGCTGCCTTGTGGGGGGTGGGGGATGGTTCTGGATCAGCCCGGGGACACATCATTGTTTTATAAACCACCAGGACAAGTGTTTCTCTACACAGGCTCAGCTCTCTGGTTGAGAATGAGTAAGAAGTCCCCATGAAAATGGCATGCTTAGGTAACACACATTCACTGAAAGAGCCATGAGAATAAGTTACGAGAGATGTACCTAACAGTACAGCTATAGGTAGAAAACCAGATTTTAACAAATAGATTAGACTATGGAGTACTTTTTCATAAAGGATCAGTAGTTGCCTTCCTCTAAATTGCTCTAATTCAACACTGATTTTTCCAAAATCTACTTAGGCACAGTCTTTTCCAAACAGAAGATTTAAATAAGAGGTGACTGGTAATTTTTTTTTTTTAAGTCCTACATTCAAACACTGAAGGGGTCCCACAAGCAAAAGACCTCCTCAACTTTTGCTTTCAATAGATGGTTTCACCAGAATATTATATTTAGCCTTATTTCTCATATTTTTATTAATGTTGCTAGAATTCCATTTTCTATAAGCCTGCAGTAAAATTCATTTTCCCAGTTGAAAATTCAAGCAAACCAAGAAGCAAACTTGGCAATGTAGTGTGTCCCCCCTCACCATACTGAGTGCTTTATAAATGAACTATTAAAAAGGAGCAGGTCTAAGGTTAATGAGACACTCATTAAAGAGAGAGAACTGTAGAAGCTGATAGTGCTCTGTGTCTGTATTGAAGGAGAGGCTATTGTTATAGGATGTTTGCTGTGCTGATATCGTAAACCACATGACAGATGGGTCAAGTGCTGATTACAGTATTCTAACATTTGGAATAGCAAGTAACATATTTGATAAGCTGGCAAGTTTTTATATATGATTCAACCCACAATATAAAAGCCATGAGAATTCCAAATTGAAAATAATTAAATGAGCTGGAAACAATCAGATACCACACATTTTTCCTCAAAATGACAGATTTTGACATGTTGAAATTCCACAAAGGGAGCAAGAATATTCCCTAGCTCACTTGAACTAATAATGGCCCTTCATCTGCTTTTGTAAAGCAATTAATTCCTGTCTTCTCACAGTGTTGGAGAGAATAGTAAACGTTTGTAGGCACCTTAGGCTTTTTACAGAACTCTGTCCACGCTTGTTTTATTTGCTCTTATCATCAGCCCCGCAAGGTACGTAAAGAAAGATACTAATATTCTCACTTCATAGCTGAGGAACCTAAAGCACAGAGTGATTTAAGGAGAAGGTGGAAGGTTACATGAGAAAGTTAAGTAGCATATCGTGGGTGAGAAGCCAGATCTTCCAGCTACAAATCCATCAAATCTGCTCATTGGAAAGAGGAGGGAGCTATTCACACAGAGGCATTCTTCATTGAACAAAAGTGTATCTTCTTTCTGTCAATGATGCTGCCACCATCATTCGTGTATATCCATCTGGAGAGAGGCATCCAGTGTTTGCATTCAGCCTCTGAGTGTCTCGGTAGGGCGGTACGGGTGATGCTGGTAAGAGTCCTGTCCCTTGTCACACAGTGTTGTACCTCTGTAATATTGCAGTAACTCCAAGAAATCAGCAGCTCTCCATCTGTGTTTTATCATTGTCGCTTGTTTGGTTGTTCTTTTCAGACTTCGACATCTTCCTTGTCACCTTTGTGAAAGTCACGTTGTCTCTTTCCTTTTTTACTGTCTCTCCTCACCTCCCTGAGCAGCTCCCCTGCCACCTCCTGGGCCTCCTCCACCCACCCAAAAGCAGACCAGCATGTTATATCAGAGGCTCAAAGGCATGCCTAGGCCAAAACCAAGTACTGTAAACTTCTACCATTACTTTATTCAGCAGCTTCCTAGCTTAGATTGCTTTTCTGTTCATTTTTCTTCTTGAAATTTTATTTCGGTTTGGAATACTAAGCTGAGGCTCAGGCTCTCGAGTTTGACACTGTAGGTTTTAAGACAGTCGAAAGAGAGCATTTATTTCCAAATGTCCACATTTTTTTGTCTAGCTATGTCTGACATATGCAACATTTTCAAATCTCAATGTCAGCACAAAATAACATTGTTGTTGCATAACATTTTGCATGATGATTTTTTTTATATGTTATGAGCTTCAATTCTGTTGTATGAAATGTTTACTAAGTATATGGTAGTTTTAGTTCCCCTTCTTCAGTGCTCCAGCTAGTACAAGATTGGGTGATAGGAATGTTGCAATCCATTTCAAGACAGCAGAAGTGACAAAAAAAAAAAAAATCGTGTCTAAGCACAAATTTCTCCTTGACCTCTGATTGGGGGGAGGGAGGATGTGCTAGAGGATTTTACACAATATTTTCTTTAAAGACAACATCTTAGAAAAGTTGTTTTTAGTACCATTTTTGCCACTTAGCTAGTCAGTAGACATGCAAATGAAGAAGAAAACAGTGTCAGTCTCAATAAAGAGGCTTGATCTACAGATAATGGTATTACAGCTAATTAATAGTAAATGAAAGTCTGTTACATGGATTAATTGGAAGACCAAGATCCTAGATTAAAAGACCCTTAACGTGCTTATTTTAATGGTTGCATGTTAAAGTAAAATTGCAAAAGGTTTTATTAAACATACTGTTTGTATATATACATCAGGCATACACATATCTGTGTACATGTGCACACACTTAGAATGGCTGCATGCACATATACACTTTATGTGTATCTATCAATATATATTGTAGTCAATCTAAGAGTACTGCATATTAAAACAAATCTTCAGGTGGTCCTAGCTTAAGCATCTTGGATTTCTCCAAACATAAAAATCATTCACAGTCTTTAAATGAACATACATAAAAGTATTGGTGGGAATTACTTCATGTCTATATCATATGTCATGTATAGCTATAATTCCCCTAGATTTGGTGAGTATTCCACCCAAAAGACAATGTTCTTTATTCTTAAAGCTAGAGATTTCAAAGATGTGCCCCCAAGTGGGATTTCCTGCAGATTTGTATTAATGTGCAGGCTTGTCTGGTTACTAGAAAATGTATGTAAGTGTGTGAAGTGTGTATGTGGGTGTATGTGTCGAATGGGTAATAAGCATAGGATGAGGAATTTGCAAATTGATGTGTAAATGTGAATACCAACTAATAAAAAATAGTAGCTTATGCATATTTACTATCAAAATGCAAATACCTCATTCTACACATATTACTCAAACATATATACACAGTATGTTTGTAGAAATGCCTGAAAGTCTACTGATGAAATTATGATAGCCCATTTATGAAATTATACGTGGCCCAGGTACCCCCAAAGCATAGAAGTCAATCTTGTCCCTCATTCTCTCCCCACGTATTTATTGTTCTGGACCAGGCAATGAGCTATCCACCCTAAACTCTGCACATTTCCTTCCTCTGAGTGTTGGAAATTCCTGCCTGCTCTGTATATTTATGTTCCCCGCCACTGCCCCCCTTGATGCCCTAGCCATATTCAGCCACATTTCCACCTGTGCCCGGTAGAGACAATGGTGCGATCCATCCATCGGCCTGAATCCAGAAAGCCCACTTTCACACCATTCGTTGGACCTTGTTGGACTAAAACTTTAAGTACCTTGACAATCTCACCCAACCCCATCTACCATTCTTAGTTTCCATTGGCTGAGACACTCTTTTTGCATAGTGCTTCACAGAATTTGTTTTTCATTATTGAACCCAGATTACTAATCATGTGACATGTTCATCACCTGTCTAACAAATGTACAAGGGAAAATTATACAGCTCTCTTAAATTTCTTTTGTAAATTAGCAGTCACCCATGACTTTGCTTAAACCCCATCCACCCCAAGACAACACTACCACCAACAATAATAAAACCTTCCTGTGAAGTATTGAATCATATCCCTTAGCTAGAAAAACCTGAAGCCAAAATATACCTGCTTTAGATGAAGAGATAAAAATAAGTTTTGGCAGTCTTTTTGTGCACATATATACCTGCCTAGGAATCACACTAATGGATCCTTATTGCTGTTATACTCTGTGTGTTCCAAAGGACTCTGAGGCTTCAAGGTTTGAAGGTTTCAACATGAAATAGAAGATCCCCTGTGAGTGCAGACTGGTTAAATTCAAGCCATTTCATTGGCAAAGAAAACCTTTATATTTTAAATATTACTGTTTTCCCCCCAGGAGAAAAGTTTTTAATTTTTGGTAGCATAATGATCTTATCAAACATTCATGAATTCAGCTCTACAAAACACTCAGAATCAACCAGGGTCCAGTTTGTTCTTGAGTCACATGAAAACACAAGGCTTTCAACACTATAAAAACTAAAAACAAAGAAACAGTTCCCAGTACATTGTTGCCACCCACCTGATAAAATTTCAGTTGTACCAACAGGTGGCACAAACTACCACCAGTTCATCCACTAATCTACCCCCAACACCCTTTTAATGGTTCTGTCCTGCCTTCTACCTAATGGCCCAGGAATGTCCCTTAACTTTCAGTCTCCTCCTTGGGCAACTTAAAACAGCCAGACCTTTGATTCTGTTTGTTCAAAGTGAACATTCCCATACCTGTTAAACGTGCAGACCTGTAATGAAAAACAATGCTGTAGTATCGAATGTTCAGGGACAAATGCAGGAAACAAAGGTCATAGCGTCAAGAGTAAGCTTCCCACTTCAGGTAGCATGAACACTGTCCAGTGAGCGATCTAAGATAGTATGTTTATGCTGTCTTTAAAGAACGTGTGTACAAAATGTCACTAAATTTGAAATGGGCTGTCATAAACTTAAGATAGCTTAATATGCAAATTTGGAGCTGGAGCACTGCTTTTTCTTCATATGTATTCTAACGACGATGGTGATAATAACAAAATGGCTTTATGGTTTGCTCACTACTAATTACGTGGCACTTAACATTTGCATGAAACTTTAAACAAAAAAAAATTGGTAACTATTTGACATTTCTTATCCACTAGTTCTAATGGCCACAAAACTAGCCTGAGGCGTTCGCTGAATTTTAACACAAATTCTTGTACTACAGAAAATGTAGGCCGGTTAATCACTCCTGCCAAAAAGCTCGAAGACACAATCCGCCTTGCTGAACTAGTCATTGAGGTTCTCCAACAGAATGAGGAGCACCACGCAGAGGTGAGCAAGCATGGCGGGAAAATGTCTCTTTGGGTGTCCCTTAGCTGGAAAGTGCAGAACTGATCCTATTAGCGACACGAACAAGATGCCTCAATACCCATTTTCTTTTAACTGGCCTTGCAAAAAGAAGGAAAGGGGAAGCGTTACAAGGAGAAGCTTTTGGAAGGTTGGGTAAAAAACCAAAAAGTGGTTGCATGTTGTCCATTTAAGCTTAAGTTTTCGGATGTTTCTAGCAACAAGCAAAAGAGGTGAGTATATTTTAAAGACAATTTATTCAAGCAGCATATGGTTATCGTCCAGAATACACAAAATACTTTTTGGTCTTCTGTGGTTGTCATTGTTGCTACCCTGTTGTTTCTATTTATTTTATTCGGTGTGTGGATCACAGGCCATGTTTTTGAACTTATCTCTGTAACTTACTCTCTGCTTGCACTAGAGTCTTCATTTGTTAATCTCGGATGACCTAGGTTGCTAAATGCAGTGACGGCAGCAAATTATTCTGTGTTGTTCAACCTGTCGATTCGCCAACATACATCTTAAAAGATACAGCTTACTTTTTTTTTTTTTTCCTTACGAACCGACTGTCAAAATGATCATTTTGATAATCATCATAAACTAAGGGATTTCAAGGCTGACTAAATCCCAAACCCGTAAGGACTTAAACAGCACAACCCTTAAAAAATTACAGGATTCCATTATGCTCAAACTATTTTATCAGTTCTTGTCTCAAAACTGAGATCTAAAATCACTGCTCTTAAAATAACCTTTTTGAAGACTGCACTAATTGTCACTC
This sequence comes from Potos flavus, assembly GCA_028534135.1. Taxonomy (NCBI): domain Eukaryota; kingdom Metazoa; phylum Chordata; class Mammalia; order Carnivora; family Procyonidae; genus Potos; species Potos flavus. The sequence continues at coordinate 25,151,048 of CM052898.1, read as the reverse complement.
TTCCTCTCCAGTTAATTCTACGGCAAAAGGGAAAACAAGGCATTCCATAAAAGCAAGTTCTCAAGCACTTAAAATGATCATTCCCATGATAAATGAAAATTGACAGTATAGTTAAGTAATATATAATACACCATAAATCCAATCGTCCCTACTAATGCCTGATTGCATATTTAAATTTCCTCCCTGTTTTTCTACTGTTCCACTCAATCACGGCTGATCGTGGCAGGGAAAAGAGGTATGTGACTAAACCGAATGAGCCAGCCACCTGCTGTCATAGTCTGTGCATGCCCTTCCAGTACCATGTCTTCTACTGGGACTTTTCCTGGGTGCTCCTGCTTTCTAACACTGACCCAAGGAATGTAACAGCAACTTCCAGTGGACTGCTTGTGAAATGGTGGCCCTCCACGGCAGGGTAAATGTGGCGGTTCTCTTGTGCGTGCATGAAGCGATTGATATACCTAACAACAACTGCAGTTACATCCCGACACGCGCCTCCCACCTGCCTGGATTCTGTCCTTAGCCTGTCTTAGTTTCCTATGTCCGTCTGTACTTCCCTTTCTCACAACAGATGAGTACCGACCGTAGTAACCAGTAGTTGGCCAGAGTGATACTAATCTTCCTCTACAACTGTCTGTACGTGAATCATATATACAGTATTTATATATAGAGAGAGTGCCAAAGAACCATGTTTACCCCGAAAACCCTCCTAAGAATGGGCTGAAGACCCCTTGAGGTGAGTGTAACTATCTCCAAAGCACCCAGCAGTGCACAGCCAGAAAGGAGAAGAGGGGCCAAATCAACACCCTCCAAACATGGAAACCTAGGACATGCCTCCAGACATATAAAATTAAGTTGGGCTAGAATTTTTTTCGACTCCATCCTATAGGACATCCTCTTCAGATTGGGGGCCCTTGAGGTTTAAGGGACGGTAAGTATGTTCTTTCTGATGTCCACCAGATCATTTCCAGAGGCCTTCCCCTGATCGGGATGTTGAGGCCTTGCCCACGATGTCAAACCAAATCTACACTTTTCTGAAGACATGGATGAGAAGAGGATCATTTTCCTCAGTCACAGCGGTGCTGCTGTGCTTTTAAGTAAAAGAAGAAAAATGACAGATATGTTTGGTAATCCTGTAATTCTCTGAGGCTGCAACAGGCTAAGGAAGGATGGATATTTTCCCAAATTACTCAAAAGAGGTACCAAAGGGAAGTTGATATGCCAAAGAAGACATTTTTTTTTTCTTTTCCAAAAAGCACTTCTTTCAGTAAGTGCTAATCATCTTAAGCTGATAACTTAAGTCATCTTAAAAATATTTTCATCTTACACATCCAAAAGCTATTCAGGGTAAATAAATAGAGTAGAAATAAACTCAGTTCTGTTTTCATTTACTAACTCGGGGAGTTACAACTGAAAGCTTCAGCATACTTTGGAATTTGGAGACTCAGTTTGGTTTTAGGTAAATGTCCAAGATTATTTCCTGAATTAGTAATTTCACCCAATCACAAAAATTTCATTCATCAATCAAAAGCTACCTATCTGCTGAGCACTGAGGCTACTACTGCAGTGCTTTTTGGAAGGACAAGGAATCATAAGGTGGTCTTGGCCTTCAAACAATACAGTGCAGAGTGGCCAGGAGCTCAGGTTCTGTAGCAGAGAAACTTGAGTTTGAATTCCAGCTTTATCTCATTACTCTGTGATCTCAACCTGGTGACTTAACTGATCTAATCCTGTAAATGGGAGATAACAATAGAATCTACCTCAGATGGTCGTCATTGGGATGGAAGGCCACACTAAGTAAAGCATCTGGAGTTATGCCTGGCATATAATAACTTCTCAACAAAGCTTGGTTGTTGTCTTATTAGGGACAAATTTCTAAGAAAGCAAAATATATGAATATGTGATCACGAAAAGGACAAAACCTATGTGAAAAGTACCAAACGAGTGGTACAGACAGCATATGTTGAAAGAAGAGTGGGCTCATTTCAAGGTAGAATGGTCTTTGCAATCAACTGGAAAGCTCTTAAATATGGCTGATGCCACGGTCTCACTCCAGCTCAGTTAATCAGAATCTCACGGGAAGGGGCCACCTATTAGTAATTTTTAAAAGCTGCCCAGCTGATTTCAAGCTATAGCTGGGTCAACAGCCCCTGCGCTACAACTAAAGAAGTAGAATTTGCTCTGGTACATTTAAGATGAGGTTTTGCTGCCCAAAGAATGAAGTATGAAGATTTTTTCCACTGACCAGTACTCACTGTATATTATGAGTGCTCAGTAAACTCTAGAAAATTGCTAAGTCCTAAGCGCGTATCTTGGCTGTAGATCTATGCTGTTTGGTGGCACCACACAAATGAAAGTGACAAGTAAACTGGCCTCACCCACCAAGAAAACAATAATCCCTAGAACCATTTTAATTCCAATATAAGGTAATTAAATGCCCTAAGAAAAAACATGATTATCAGCTAGAAATGCATCACACATATACCCAGGCATGATACAGTAGCAGTTGCCTTATTTACCTCTTAATTTCAGCTTAATTCTGCTCTCAGAGTCTAAGTTATTCACACATGCGCGCACACACACGGGAATTATGCCTTCATGTATCATCGCTCCACCTTTCCAATCTCTCTCTCTATGTATACGTATGTATATGTATATATGTATTGTGGTATACAAAGGGGTACATATATACATGTAGTTTGTGTACAGAATATACAATGTGTTCAGTGTGATGGACTGTATTCCTAAAGCATACATCTTTGCCTTTAAATAATGAAATGCACCAGGTAAGTAATTAGAAGCCAAAGTAAATCTCCCTGTTGTCTTCGGAAAAGATTTGCAAAGACTTTAGATGCCCACGAACTTTGAGTTAACTCAGGTACAAAAATAGCATTCACCTGTATGAGCAAGCATAAAATAAATATAGTTGTTGGGTCTGGGTGGCTTTTTGTTTATTTTGTTTTAATTTGAAAGCTTGCCTTGCTCTCCTAGTCACACAGATTCTGTTCCTTTGATTGAAATTATGATAATGGCTTTTTGGTTTGGTTTTGTTTTTTTTACCATTGCCAGAATCCTTTTCTCCTTCTCAGAGAGTCAAGTTTGATGATGAAGTTCTGGAGGAATGACCTTGGGTGTACAGAAATAGATTTGGTCTTCATTTCTCCTACAACTACTATATTTAAATTATCTTCATTCTAGAATCCTAAGTTTCCGTGCCAGACTTCCAAACTGATAATTCACATCACAGTAGTCATTGTTCTTTGTAGGCTGCCTATCTACATGACTATTAAGGCAACAACTATAGATAATTGCTCAATTTTATTAAATTCCAGTGAGGGACCAAGTTCTCAATAGATAGTAGAAGTGGGTGTTTCTTAAGGTCTCTGGTTTGCACCTTTTAAATCAACCTCATAAGAACCAGGTATGAGGTTGGACTAAGACATTTTTAATTTCAGATATTTAGGATTGGTTTTTTGTTCTGTGTTTTGTTTTTTCCTGTCATCTTAGAGCAAACTCGTGTCTGGGAAGGCAAATCAGTCTCCCCAGTAACTGTTTACTTGGACTCATCCTGAAGATATAAAGCTAATCAAATAACTAATGAATGAGTACCAGCCAACATTTGGTGTGCCTTTGTGAATTTTGCAAATATCCTGCATCAGGATTGATGAGAGTCATCCCTCCATACAAGATTGGGGGTGGGAGTGGGACTCTAGCAAGTTCGAATATTTAGAAGGTCTCTGCCTAAAAGACAGATGACTGGGAGAGCTCTGGGAGTGGGGCAGAGGATTTCTTCCTCTGCCAGATTTAGTCAGGTAGTCAGTGGAGCCAGCCCCAAACCCCAGGGCTCTCATGCTGAGGTAGTAAAACTACAATAAAACCTCATCGATTCAGACACAAATGCCTGTGACAATTCAACTGCAGATGCAGCTGTTATGACTTTTCTTAAGTAAAATGTTTGACGTGATCTCAACTTTCTCTGGAAATTCTAAAGGCTCTCTCATAAGTTTCATCCCAGGACCTCTGAAGTTAAAACTTCTCTTTGACTTCACTTTATAGGTCAATTTATCTACAATTATTAGAAGTTTTTAAAAGTTTCTGTCTTTATAATACATCAATATGGTAACCAGCAAATACCTTTTACTTTGGTGCCCAATTACAGGCTGCATTTGAAAGCAGTAAAATGATACCTCTTTTTAGAAAACCCCATAATTTAGGCTTTCTTGCTGACAGATGAGCATCTCTCTTCTCTCGTTCTCTGAATCAGTGAGGTTTTACTGTAAATTAAAATGGAAACAGCAGGTGTCTATTTCCAGCCAAGCTGACCTTGCAGAATGGTCCATGACTTGATTTTTTCCATTTAATTTGCAAACCAGCCACATGTTGATAAAGGAGAAGTAAGTAAAATGAAATCTCATGAAAGAAGAGAAGTGGACCCCTACTCTGCCTCCTAGTGGCTGTTAGAATATCCCCAAATAACTAATAAATCACACAAGAGCTTGGCCATTGAACAAACTCTTTCATTTATGGAATTATTTCCATAATCATCTTTCATGTTTCCAAACACCTTCCCATCTTTTTTTCGGTGAATGCTCCGGAAAGTGTTTTCAGTGTAAATACTTTACGGCTTTGGGTGGGGAGGTGGGGGACAAGAAGGGGCTGGCAATTTGTTTTTGTTTCTCTGCTCTCTTTGAAATCAGTAAAAGAAAAAAAAAAAAAAAAGGGGCCTGTTGACACCGCCACTCATTCTGCATGCTCCCTGCCAGAAATGATTAGTCACCATGCATGCATGCCTTTGAATGGCATTCACATCTGGCCCAGTCCGATGTGAATGTTGCCCCTGAGACCCTGCACAATGATTTCCAAGGACCCACGTGCATGAAAATGAGTTACTTCACTGATATTTTTGGTTTTCAATGTACATATGTGTCCAACCCTCAGAAAAGTAAGTCCTAAGCTTACTGAGTGTTTCCTAGCTTACACCTGATCTTTCCTACAGACAGGATGCAAAACAGAGGCTCCCCACTGAAAGAGATTTTGACTCAAACGTTTTGGTGACCTGATATGAAATAGGAGTAACATGACCAATGCATAGAGAAATAAGGATTGCTGAGCTTGTATGAGACCATAGACAATGAAGCCCAGATATGTAGATATAAGTGAACCCCAACTGCAAATTTTCAAGTTAGACCAGCAGAAAACCCATAAACACAGTGAAGAAACTCCCAAATTCAAATACCTTAGAGCAAGAGCTAGCCAACAACAGTGACAAAGAGCATGACTCCAAACCTACTGGATTATTGTAAATTGAACAGAAGTTCCACGTCTGTCCTTTCTACAGCTGCATCCTCGACCAGCAGGTCCGAATAAAGACTTTCTGAGGCAGGCCTGGAATGATGAAAAGCATGGCCTTGGGACGCTGAGAGGCCCCATTGTATCAAAAATGCTGTTCTTTTTACAATAAAATTACCAAACCCTGCTGATGCACAAATAATCTTGACCAGTGAGGGCTTGACTTCACGTCTCAGGTCGGAGAGAGAAGCTCATCGCCTCTCTGTTGTTTCTCTGCCAAATCTCAAAGGCCTTCGCATGGTGGTCAGACTTGATGGTGGAGCACGCCGAGACATTCCTGTCACTGTTTGCAGTGGACATGGATGCAGCGTTGGAGGTGCAGCCCCCAGACACGTGGGACAGTTTTCCACTGTTTCAACTGCTGAATGATTTTCTCCGTACCGACTGTATGTATTATCTTTGGTTGACTTTCCTAAATGGTGTGCAGAGAAACAGACTGCTAAAATGTCTTTGGCCCAGTCAGACCACAGGCTAGTGAAACCTCTTCAGACTTTTCCTGTTGCTTTACAAAAACCAAACTTACAGCTGATGGCCCTTCTCTTTCTTCCAACAAATGTCTTGTTGCACCGAAGCCCTCTCTTAACTAGACAGAAGAACCCAGGAGCAGTGTGATAAGTGGTACTCCTGCCTGTGTGTTTTATTTGCTTTTGAACAAGCTAATTAACTTAACCTCTTCACATTTTGAAATTTTTACTGAAAGATGTTTTCTAGATGAAAAACAATTTCTAGCTAAATATCACCCGAAGTGTTTCAGTATCTTACAGCAACACCTAGCCATAAAATAGACCTTCCTCCCAAGAAGAGTGATGAAGGAGGGGAGGGGTACAGAATGTTCTTTCTTTCTGCTAATGTCACGGGAGGAAGGGGAGCAGGTACAAGGAAAACCTAAAAAACAGTTGTCGATTATTGTTTTTACTGTTTTTTAAAAGAGCATGGTTGTTTTCCTTTTTAGAAGAATGAAACAAATGGGTAAAATATTTTTGAATTCCATTTTTCTTCCACACAGATCTAATCACGAGCCTTGGTGCTGTTCATGTACTTTTACACCACTGCCCCCCCCCCCGCTTTTTCTTGCATCCCCTAGAAGCAGTATATTTAATATAGAAGACAATCCTTTCTGTATGTACATTGTATGCTGATAAAGCAACTGTGGGTTCTTACCAAACTTTTGCTTATCTGTTCTAGATAATTTGTGCAATGGAAAATTTCACAAACACCTGCAAGACCTGTTTGCCCCACTTGTGGTTAGATATGTGGATTTGATGGAGTCCTCAATTGCACAATCCATTCACAGGGGCTTTGAGCGGGAGTCATGGGAACCAGTCAAGTAAGGAAACCTTTTTTGATACCATCGGAGTTTGGGTGCAAATGGCTGCAGAGTCATACAGAAGTGGATTAACGGTGTCTTACAGTTTTTATTGTTAGCACGGACAGAGAGCAAACTCTGTACATGTTTCCGGCTATGATGCTCATACTGTCCTTGACCAAAGCAGGGGAGGTGGGAGGAGGTTGAGAAATGTTTTATGAAATGAAATATTTATTTTTATTGCACAAGAAATAAGGGATATAAACTTGGCTGTGATATTTGTACTGTGTATCTTACTCCAGTGGTGATATCTTCAGGAATTAATCTTTCCCACAGTGTGTTCCATAGGGATCTAGGCAAAGGGTCTGCAAACTTTTTCTATAAAAGGCCAGATAGTGAATGTTTAGCCTTTTCAACTACACAATCTCTGTCACAACTACTCAGCTCTACTGTTGTAGTGAAAAACCAAAAACAGACAAAAGGTGAGTGAACAAGTGTGGCTCTGTTCCCATAAAACTTTATTTCCAAAAACAGGAGGCTGTCCTATGAGCTGTAGTTTGCCATTTCCTGGTCTAGGCCTTTGAACACACCTCGAGAAAAGAACTCTATGACCAGACATATTTAGAAAACTCTATATACCCCACTCATCCACCCCACACCCATATCTCCCAGAGAACCATAAAGCACAACAGTGTATTTGAAAACTCTGAGAACATAGTCACACAGACCCTTATTTAACTCTGCTTTACCTGGAGCTTCCTAAATGTATTTAACTACTTTTTTTTTTCCCCAGGGGAGTATCTATCCTCTAGTACCAATGGACAGGAAATCCTGTAGGGTACGAATTTGGCAATTTCCACAGTTGCTTAGCAAATCTTAGATCCTATTTGAAAATGTCTGGCAGATTCAGTCCCACCTCTGTTCCCCAGCAAGGGGGAGGGCTGTGACTCCGGGCTGCCAGAGGGTCAGTCTCAGGCTCCCCTTTCTGGAGACATAGAAGGCTCCTAGGTGGAGAGAATTTTCTGGTATGGTTTGAAAAGCTCCAATAAAGCCCAGTATTAGTTTTGCACTGCTAGACTCTTTTTTTTTTTTTCTTTTATGTAAGAAAAGCGTTTTGTTTTTTCTAGTCCTTTACATCTTTGGGAAGTAGCAACCAGTATGGAGCAAAATGGCGGGGGGGGGGGGGTATGTACAGCACACTTTGAGACACTCCAGAACAAATATTCAAAACCCTTTTCCTCAATTTACAAGACTTGACCTGTACTTTATCTCTGAGCAGTTTTCTGGATGGAGGTTCTTCCTCTGATATTCTACTGCATGACTCTAACTGATAAAGAAATCAGTGCAAAATAGCTTTCTCAGCCACCACCCCACCACTTCCACATCTAAGCCACAGAAGTTTCTTGACTTCCCCTACTGAGAGCTGGTTAATAGGTAGTTGCTCTTCATTTGCAAGCACCAAGAAATCTAAATTTTAGCTGGTTATTCTCAAGTTTATACCATTTCTTAATATGGCCCTGCTAACTTTTAACTCGTGAGAATTAAACTGGGTCACTTAATGACAAAGCATGAACAAGCAACTATTTTTTTTTTTTAATGCTCATTCAAGACAGATGTGCTGTAGAGAACATCTGAGAAAAGGAAAAGGTTCAAATGAGTACTATTCACATTTCCAAAATAGTAATGGTCTTGAAATAGCTTTTACTTACTTGGGTTTAAATGTGGATGCTGGTACTACCAACCACCTGGGAGGAAAGCATTCTGCCACTATTTCTTAAAGGGCCCTAGAGTTAGGGCCTTGCCCTCCACTCACCACCCAGAAGGCAAGACCTCAAAACTCTAGGAACTCTTTTCTCATCTGTAAAACTTATTTTTTAAAGTGTACCTACTCGGTGTCTGAGAATTGTCATGAAGCTCTGTGATAATGTAACCCAATGTCATTTTATAATCTGTTAAATTCTTCAAGCAAGTAACCGCTATTCCTCTTGAAGTATTAAATATTCTTGATACCATCAGACATAAAGGTAGAATCAAAATTATTTTCACAATTGAAAGTGTTAATCAAGGAAGGTTTTGTTGGGGATTTTTTTTTAACGATTAAAAAAAATAAAATTTGAACTCTTGGACCAGTAACTTAAAGACCTGAAAATTGGTGAAGGATTAATAGTTGTGAATAATAACCTGGGAGTGTTTTATGTAGATGTGTTTTTTTTCTCAAGTAGTTTTTTGCTGTCCCAAACTGTGCTGTTGGTTAGTGACTGTGATTGTGGTCTGTTCAACTCACGGTAAATAGTATGTGCCTTTTAGAGTATGTAAAGGTATTTGAAAGTGCCAACTAAAACGTAAACTAAATTACAATACTTTGCAGGCACACACATTTTATTAGCTGATTTGTAAACAGATTACAGATTAACTGACCTTAAATGACAGATTAACAGAATGGCCGGCACAAAATGAAGTGTAAAAAGAGCTTGGGGACGTGCTTTTATGTGCTAAGAAGAATGAATCTCCCTATACTTCCTACCAGGTGAAGAGAAAGTACAAGCTTTTATCTGACCACTAGTGAAGAAGCAGAGATTCATTTTCCTTTTGGGATTTTTTTCCAAGTCAAGAATGATCTTTTCGTAATTTTTTTTAATTATGCTTACTCAAAAACAAGAAACTAACTTAGATAAATAGATTTAGTTTGCTCAACTTTCTCTACTCTTACATGTGTTCCTCCAGTATGTACGTACATACACACACACACGCACATGCCTACACACATACACATGCATGCACACATAGCCTGTCCCTCAAATAATTGTTATACTCAACTACTTCTATTCTTCCATTTTTCAGAAGTTGTGACTACAGGCGCTTGATTATAGGTAAAATGACTGAGGAATGCATTGTAAAGCTTACTTCAAGAAAAACTGGCATTGGGGCGCCTGGGTGGCTCAGTGGGTTAAAACCTCTGCCTTCGGCTCAGGTCATGATCTCAGGGTCCTGGGATCGAGCCCTGCATCGGGCTCTCTGCTCAGCAGGGACCCTGCTTCCCACTCTCTCTCTGCCTGCCTCTCTGCCTACTTGTAATCTCTCTCTCTGTCAAAGAAATAAATAAAATCTTTAAAAAAAAAAAAAAAAGAAAAGAAAAACTGGCATTCAAAATATTAAAGGAAAATGGCAATCTGGCAAGAAAATGCTACTAATATATTGAGCTTGCTAAAAATAGATCAAAAATATTCTTTATTCTTCAGATTTTCTTCAGAATATGGACCTATAAAATAAAACAGAGATACAGTCCTTTGGGCTCAATACAACCGAAGCTACCTGAGAGAAAGGGTCAGATGACCAAGTCTTATTGCTGCTTTTCTCTAGAAGGATGGCCGCCCATCTCTGCATGGAGAGACAGGGCAGCTCCGTCTCTGTTTCCGTTAAGCCAGATACCTTCATGATTAGGATCTAGGTGTATTTGTGGAAAATGTCGTCGCATGGCTTCTAACCACAGCTGAAGATCGTCAGCCTGTCGAGAACAGGCTCAGGCTAGAGCCCATAACCCTCTCATGGGTGTCCATCAGGTCACGTCATAGGACCATTGCTGGGCACGTTCACAACTCTCCCTGTAGCCTGAATAAGAGCTTTTGGTCCTAACTGGCAGTTGGACAACATTTCTACCAGCCTTTTAGAGTTGGCTCCTTGTTAGTCAAGTCATTCTGGCCTTCAGTGTGAAAGCAAACTTAGAAAGCATGCAATCCAAAGCTTCCCAGGACTAGTACCAAGTACACACTCCACGCTACTCCCTCCTTGACTCACCTTCTCTCAGTCTCCACTTAAACACCTCCAAGCACACGGAATCCGTGCTTCACCGTTGCCCATTTCAGGTTAGGATGGCTCTGAATGGTTGTACTAAACACCGTTCTTGATATGTGCACCCTGATAAACCTGTTTCTCATTTCTCAAAATGCACTCTATCTCTGCCTGAGATATACATATGAAAAGTATTTTTTAACTAACTTCAATTTTCCAGATTGTCAACGATATCAATATCTTAAGGATAATAAATCGTCAGACCAAAGACATCTTAGCAACATGTAGTGATCTGGTATGAAATACAAAAGTACTAGGCTCGGAGGAGTCTGTACTCCTGATTCTGCCATTAACTTGCTGGGTGACCTTGGGCAAGTCAGATGACTTTCCCAAGCCTCAATATCCTTCTTTGTAAAACAAGGATTTTGAATACCCAAGACTTTTTGAACACTAGTATTCTAGAAAATGTGATTTTCCATATTCACCCCCTGACATTTGATCACCACTGCCTCCCTAGCACCTGGAACAGGGCCTGGGACACAACAGGTGCTCAATAAATATTTATTGACTGACATTTATTAAGGAACCATACAGCCTGAAAATTGTAAGGATACAATAGAAAAACTATGGAGAGGAGAAAAAGGAAAATATATAATCCCCTGGTTGGGGACTTCAGTCTGGCTGGGTCTGAGCAACATACACAGAAGAAAAATGACTTCAAATATTTACCAATGTACAAATAACATAAAACAAAGAGTGATGAGAGCATAGAGTAGAAGGGAATCTCTCTCCACTGAGGAGTCAAAAAGGAAATAGCTTGGAGAGTAAGATTTCCAAAGGGGAAGGGTGTTTGGAAAGAGCATGAGCAAACATAGAAAGATGGGGGAAAGTAGGGTATGTGATAGAAACAGTGAGTGTTTGAATTTGACCAGCACAGATGAGGAAGGAGGTAAGCTATAGGTGGGAAAGTTGATCGAGAGGTTCTAAAAGCCTATGAAGTTTAGAACTTTATTTTCTAGGTCATACTTTTCAAACAGGGGCTTTACAGCTACCAGGCTAGTAAGAATTGGTTCTTGGCAGGGCAGAGGGACAAAAAAATTTTTACTCTTGTCGTATATATGTATAAAGCACAGTATCTACTTAAAGTACATAAACCTAAACCTTTATCTACCTGAAGTACATAAACATCTACAACATATTGGTGGTATTAAATTCTCATGGGGAAGGCAGTTGGGGGTCTGGTAGTGCTAATGAATAAGAGGTTGGGAAACACCATTCTAAACTATAGAAAGATATCAGAGAGTGCCCACCTCTCCAGCCTAAGGATTAGACATCAGGATAAGCACATGGAAAGGCTTTTTAGTGTCTAAAGCACCAAAAGAAGTAAAGATGTACTATGTACATTCATGCAGCAAATGGCTCATAAAGTGGGAGACATTCTGAGTCTCAAATCTATCCCCATCCAGAAGTCTTTGAGAGATGACCCAACCATATCCTCTCAGCATGGAGACACAATCTTGATTAGAATTTATTCCAGAAGAGAGCGATGTCTCTACCTCTAGTTGTTTCTTCCATAGAAATGAGGCATGCACATTTGTGACATTCATCCATGTGAGACAGAGATCAGATGAGAATTTTGTAATCTAGTGCTCTAGGGACGGGCATTTGACCAGAATAGGGGCTATCCCTTTTTAGCAGAGTTCCCACAGTGAATGAGTCTAATTTTTTTAAGTCTATATATTTTTTAGTAATCTCTCCACCCAACAACATGGGGCTCAAACCCACAACCCCGAGATCAAGAGTTGCACACTCCTCTGACTAAGCCAGGCAGGTGCCCCAGAATGAGTCTAATTTTTAACATATATGAGTTGTTAGAATTGCAATTCACACTTTTTATACTATCCAGAGATATCCCACTATGTTCTCACAGAGAAACATGTGATGGGCTTGTTTTTAGGTAGTTGCTAAAGGGCCCTCTAAAATAATAATTTGTTATATCAGTCAGCGGCTCCTGGAGCCTGATCTGACCTGAGTGCTACTAGAAAATTCTCCCTTTTCACGTGTATATTATGTTTGGGAATTGCCTCTTTGACTATTAATAGAAGTTATTAATATCCAAATAAAATACTAGTAACATTAATAGTACATTCTATTATTTTGCTAAACAAAAATATCAAGCATGTTTCAGTCTTTTAAACATAGAGCATTATATCATGTCACATGAATGAAATGGTTCTACATGAGTCCAGCACAGTATTCCAGCCAAAATGTCATATTTTACAAAAACAGCATGTTTTGATTAATATAAGTGTTTTTCAAATTTGCATATGCAAAACAAAGCTCATCTCTAATTTGTGTACCCACCATCCGCTAATATGTTTAAATTAAGTTGCTTTTGCTTACATCTGTATGTTATTCATTCCTAGCTACTTTTAATTTGCTTAGAATTGACATTTTAACTTGCCAGGCTGCTATCTCTAAAGATCTCCTAATTCCTTGATCATTATTCAGTGTGTGTATCATCTAATGATCACATTTGCTTATGTAGGCTTACACATGTCTTCATGGAAATCACCAGCGGTTTTGTTACATGGCAGTGTTTAAGTCTGAGAGCCACCAGGGACTGACTTCAGAGGCAGCTTCTCCAGTTAAACAGAGAAACATCAAAGAAAACGTTCCATTGTTCCTTCCACTTCATAGTCCTATTTAGCTAATCTCTTGACCATTCCCAGAAGAGCACCCTCTCATCCCAAGTAGAGAAGTGTAACTGACTTTCCCAAATGCGAAGTGTAAAGAACAAACCTGTGTGACACCTGTTTCTCTTAAGGAAAAGAATGCTAGGTTGGCAATTTTGCATTCTAGGTTTTTCCATGTATATTGCCATTGTGAAAGAGTACTTTGTTTCTGGAGGGAAACAGGGGTCCGGACTCTCTGTAGGTTCCAGGATTTCTGACTTTTCAGGAGGCTTGCCCCATTAAGCAAGCCCAGAGGCAGCTCCAGCCCTTGCAAGAGTTCTGTTAGTCAAACACAGCTTGCCCGGGGCAGAGCTGCTTTGGCAAAACTTGCTCTTCTGCAAGATCCAAAAAGAAACCCTCAACTCTTCTGCCAAAGTTCTGTCAACTCCACTTAAACAGGAAGGCTCCTCTCAGATGCAGAGTTAGGCTGGGTTCTACTGTGCCAGTGACTTTGGCTGGATGGAACACCCTTAAAATGCCACTACAGAGACACACGGTGCCAGCTTGTGGAGCAGTAAATGTCACAGTCCCTCCACAGAGATCTGCTCGATTCGAGTTGGGGTTTTTGTTTTGTTTTATTTTCTCTCTTTATTCGTAAAGCTATCCATCTCTCCATCACATCAGTTGATCCATCTTCATTCAAAAACCAAAAGCTGGTGCAGGTCACAGTTTTTAACTTTTTATTAATTTTGGCATTTTACGGAAAAAATGCTGCTTGGGTAACTTTCACAGACTGAACACACCCTTGTAACAATCACGCAGATAAAGAAACGGCATATCCCCAACACCTCTACAGCCCTGCCTTCTTTCTCCCAGTCTCTATCTCACTTCCAAGGGTGACTGACTACTTTAATACAAGGCCTCATTCGAAATCCACTTGTGCTCCAAGAATTTAGAATTAGAGGGGAGTTTGGGATTCTTTTCTTTACCGAGGTGTCTTTTTACACGTGTAAACATTTCTCTATTTTAATTGGACTTAGTTTGGGGGAGGACGTGTCTTTAAGTGTTCTACAATTATTCCAAGCTAATCCTTCTTCTGGATACAATTCCCTCATCTTTGCCATCAACTATGACACCCTGTTGCACCCACACCTGTCTTTAGGAGTAGCAGTTTGAAAGTCCGCGTTCAAGCAGGGGAACTTCCCATCATGCCTTGTATCTAATATCTGACTTGAGAAAAGTGCCTCCATCAAAAATAATTTATGAATAAAAGAAAATGAAAGTGCGCCCCCATTGCTATCAATCCTAGCTATTTCCCCAGCAGCCCCAGCTCCACCAATGCCAAGAATTCCGTGAACTTCAAGTTCTTAGCATCAGACAAGTTCTAGCCTCCCATGGCAGTGGGTTTGGAAACCAAAAGCCCCTCACCGAGTCATTTAAATAATGTGATCATTGTGTATAGGTGTCTTTGAGTTTCCACACTTTTAAGTCACTCTGTAGTTAATTTTTCTCCATTCACTTTTGTCATTTCTCTCTGAATACTGAACCGCACCACAGCTCCCCATCCGTAAGCTGTCTTTCGAAGTGTGTTGCTTGAGTTTTCGCTGTCGTCTTGCTGTGGACTTAGCCAATTTATTTACAACTGTCATGTGCTTCTGCCACATCTGCATTGTCACTGTGATGGTATTTTTTTTCTTTCTGTCTGTTTCTTCCACAGGAGTTTAACCAGTAACCTACCCAATGTGAACCTACCCAATGTGAACCTTCCCAAAGTACCAAATCTACCAGTTAACATCCCTCTAGGCATCCCACAAATGCCTACTTTTTCGGCACCGTCATGGATGGCTGCTATATATGATGCTGAGTGTGTATTCAGTTCACATTAGATCTAATTTAAATTTAAGTGATCTTGGCATGGATATGTATTGTTTATTTCTATACATCCTATATAACAGAGTTGGAGATGGATAATTAGACATATTTTGCTGATCATACAGAGACAATATTGTTTATTTCTGGCATGCAGCGTGTTTTTAAGACGTTTGCTATATATACAGCACTAACAATTTGTCTTACGCCCACTGAACGCTTGAGGACTATGTTTCACTTCCTGAATTCTTTTGCAAAAGGAGTCTGCCCATGTTTTGTTTTTTGTTGTTGCTTTTCTTTTCTTTTCTTTTCTTTTTAATTCAGGTGCCATGATTCTAGGAGTTCTTCATTCAAAAATAGTCCAAGAAACCTCTTTGATGGGCTGTCCAGGCCTCTCTGGCCTGATCCAAATCTAAGAGGGAAGCACACTTACCTAGAAGTTGGGGTTTTCTTTAAATAAAAAATTCCTAGAGACTGTTTAAATCATAAAGCATATTTCTGGTGTCAGCAAATGGCAGGATATAGTAACAGTATGTTCAGGGCTAAATGAAAACTTCTGAATGGATTGAGCCTCAGTAATGTCTGTGTTATGTAAAGATACTTTTCAAGGTCATAATGCAATACGAAGCATTGGGATCTAGGTAGCAAGAAGATACCTAAATTTGAGAATGCAGGAATCAAACAACATATAATTAAATTTTGCGGTAGCCGTATCATCTGTGGTCTGAGGATAGGGCCATTCTTTACATTCATCCATACAAATGCCAGGAATGCATAGGGTTTGTCTTTGGGGGAGGCCTGGCCACCCTTTTAAAGACAGCATCTCTGGAGTCGAGGTTGAGCCACCACTTCTAGCTTAGGAAGTGAACCCACTCTCTTTTTTTCCCTTAGCAAGAAGAAGACCCAGTACCCCTAAATTCTACCTCAGGGAAATTAAATTAAAACCATGTGCATGATTTAATAAGTGAAATAGGGTTTAGTGATTCTATACCCTCCTTTGATCCTTTTCTTAGACCACAGCTAATTATAGGCCAGATAAGCTTTTTCTTGAAAGAATAAATTGGCACATTTTCAAAGAGAAGTGTTCTTATCAAAGGAATAAAAAATGATCTGAAGCTGGCAGTGATGTTTTGAAATCTCGAAATCACATTCATCAAGACGGCCCTCATCATTTTTATTTCCGCAGTGATCCAGGTAGAAACAAGGCGTTAAATGACTGCTCTACTTGGCTGCTGCGAAGTTGCCTAACATTTTTAAAAATCTCTATTCGCTCACAAGTGCACGATGAAATCATATAGTCAATGTGTCTGATTCTCTTTTAAAGACAAATTAAAAACCTCCAAAAATTTATAACTGGAAAAAATTCTTCTAAAAAAAGTAAATCATATTCATGCTAAGATGACTCTATCAAAAGTTAGATGAGGTAGTATCTGTTAAAAATTAAAATATAAGTCTCTGAAAGCTTTTCTTACCTTCTTCTATGCATGCTCCGTGGCATTATTTTTGAAAAGATATGAATCAAGACATTATAATAAAGCAGATAATGGTCTCCATTCAATTAATTAAGGCATGAGTGGGAACACATTTTGGTAACTGCTCAGCAATCAAAATAATCTTGGTGCTATTGCCTTAACATTAACAGTTTATCTTAAAAATAAAAAGAAAATATTCTTTTCCTCATGTCAAAACTTAATAATAAGCTCTTCAAAGAAAAAAAAAACCCTAGAAGAATTTTTTGAAACTCTGAAACCAGATGGGTGTCAAAATGTTGTTGTAATAAATACCAATTATTGCATTCATATGTACTTAATGATTTAAAACATACAATCATGCAGTTCCAAAACGGGGTTTAGACTAGACAAAGTTGGGGTTTCTTTTTCCCAAGCATAGGATGGGGGTAGGGGGAAGGCTGAACTTTCACAGAGAAACAACGCATTCCCCTGTTTTTGAATAGTGCTTATGGCAGGATCTGAATAGAAGGCGTAGATCTTCAATCACCCACCAGGAAATGCCTGATTCTATATCTTTTCATAATTCCAGTTTCCTCCTTTGCCACCTTTCATTTTTAAGGATGTGTTTCCATGTTACCTGCTCCTTCGTGTCAGATACATCTACATACTGACCTCAGACTGGTCTGTCCTTGGAAACATTACCCTGTTGGTCCAGGCCGTAGGCTCCCTCTCGGCATGTTGGGAGTTTGCCCCCTCCCCACCCCACAGTAGCTGTGTATGCGTTTATGCACTAGCTATATTTCTCTCTGAAGCATTAATTCAATGCAGCTGGCATCTGTCACAATAGAAACACCCACTCTCATCTGTTTCTATAGACGATGTCAGAACAAGTGGTAATGCATGGTGTGTTGGACATTTTATAAATTACCGTGTTAGCATTAGTGGTATGCGAGGAAGGGGGGTGGGTGGCCACCCCTCAGAGCTCCAAATGGGACTGTTAACCAGAGAAAGCCAGCCAGAGGAGGACAAGAGAGTGAGAGATGGAGCATTTCCCATATGCAGGCTTTCCATGGTTGCCCCAGGTAAAAGTTTCCTAGATGTCATTGTACAGAAAGGAATCAGGACCAATTTCTCCATCTGTACAGGGGACCGGGTAAGGTGGTGCAATGGTAAAAGAGCTCGGGTTTTGAGCCCTAACGCTTTCCAGATATCCCTTTTCGGCGCATCACTCCCCACCCCTGCAATTCACCTTGTCCTGGGGCTGCCTATGCAACAGGCTGGTCTGTGATAATTGGAGTGAGAACCAAACTGAACAAGAATCTTGGACTCAAGGTATCCAGGTGTACTCGTCTTGATTTGAGTCACCCCAGTTTCTTTCCAGCTCTTCAAGAGAGAAAGCAGGTCCTCGCTCACCACTTTGTTAGCACTGTCCTTTTAAAACTGAAAGTCTTGTGCAATCTCCAAGAGTCCTCCGCTCTGGAGGGGAGCTGGGGAAGTGCATGAAACCCTGAATTTTAATAACTGCATGGTGCCATGTAGTTATTATCTGTTGAAACTTACTTCTCCCTCTGGTTCGTGGCCTTCATCTGAATCATCACATGTGTTAATGTGGTTATTAAAAGAAGGCTGATTTTTACCATACACCGTTCTCCTAGTCATTGTGGGGCAGCACCATTCCTCAGACTTCTCACTGGTCTGGAATAATTGGCCGAACAACGCAGACTAAGTCGTGTATGGTAAAACTCAAAATCTGCCGGTGGAGATGGCCCCCACCTCCACCGCCAACATGCGTCGTTTTGTACGTTGAAGCCACTGTTTGCCTTAAACCTTCTAGCGCCTAGTTGTCTTTGTGTCAGCTTTTCCATAACCCAAGGCCCATGAGTGACTCTCGTTTTCTAATTTTTATCCTGCCAGTAATGGATCAGGCACTTCAGAAGATCTGTTCTGGAAACTCGATGCCCTTCAGACCTTCATCCGGGACTTGCACTGGCCCGAGGAAGAGTTTGGAAAGCACCTGGAACAACGGCTGAAGCTGATGGCAAGTGACATGATTGAATCTTGTGTCAAAAGGTGAGCTAGGTGGCTGGACGGGCCCTGCACACCTTCCCCACTACACTCTAGAGACTCAGCGAGTGATAGGTGACCACTCTTTCAATTGGCCATAATTTAGATTTTTTTGGAGAAGGTGATTGCTTGTCCAAGTCAGCTGGAGTGGTGGCCACCTAAGTCTAGCTCCTGTTCACCTGCCCCACATCTGTCCCAAACCCCACACAATATGGTAGCCAGTTTTTTCACTTAGCTCCATGAGGAAAAGATCCATGTCTGTTCTTGTTCTTTTCGGTGCCCCTGGTATCTAGCAGCAACTGACACACAATATTTACTTAGAAAATATGTGTGTAAGGTATAAGTGTGTGCGTGAGGTGATGGCTAATGGAAAAAAGAGTAGTGCGGGCAGTTCTGGAGCCAGGATATCTGGTACAGTTAGCCAGAAGTGAGTGTCTCTGCAGAAATGTGAGCAGGATCTCAGCAACATCATTTGTTCCGTATACATGAACTGAGCACATACTCTGTGCCAACTCTGAGTTGTCCTGCCCCAAATATAACTAGACATCTGTGAGGGGGCAGGAGACGTTAAATATCCATTTGAATTTCCTACAAATGGCCTGCTTTGTCGCCGTGGCATATAGGGTTGAGGTGGGAATGCTGCAGTTGAAGTTCCCAGGTAGAGTGTTCTGAGAAGCTGAAGAGAAGGAAAGGAGAACAATATGCATCCATTCAACAAAGATTATTTAGCTCCTCCTACCTGCCAGGCCTTGTGCTACGTTCCTGGCATGCCATGCCGTGAAGAATGAGAGACCACATCCCTTCCCTCCTGGAGCAGGGATGGAATTCCTCTGGTTTAACATCATTATCATCACCCTGTCTATCCCCAGACGCACATCCCAGTTCCTTTTCCAGTTCATAATTGTTCTGTTATTTTTCTTCATTCAAAACAAAAAAAAGAAAGAAAAAAAAGAAAGACCACAAGCAGCGCGGGCCACTCCAGATCTCCAGATGTTATGTAGTTTGTTTGATGGATCAGTTGTGGGTGATGGGGCTGGGTTTGTCTGGGAGTGAGCTGAATTTTATATCTTGGAAGAAGAAAAGAGAAGGAATAGCATCAAAACTGGAAATCAAAAGGGCAGAAGAACAATGCAGGGGCAGGCAGGTGAACGTCTCAGGAGGAACTAGGGAAGGGGCTACGTGCCATGGGGAGTCTGGGCAGGTGTTTGACGACACTTCTGGAAGCTCAAAGTCCGGGCGATCCAAATTTTGTGTTTCGTTCTTTTCTTCCTACTCTTAGAACCAAAGGCAGGCCTATTGTTCAAACCCAAGGTCAAAATATTTCCTTAGAATTTTGAATTTTTCCATTTCTTATATAGTCTCCATCAGTTTTAGGAAAAGCAACTTTTTTCTTATAGCCAAACCATTCCACCAAAAACTTCTTATGGGGTGGTTCCTCTGTGGTAAAAAATTCTCTCCTGATCTGTACTCAAGGCTGTGGAACATTAGAATGAACACTTACCAGCTTCTGATTTGTGCACACAATTGTACAAAAAGACATATATGCCCTTCTGAGAAGCCAGTCTTTCGAGTAGGGAGTTGATGGGGGGAAAATGGGAAGATGTGGATGTGAAAGGAAGACAGTGACGCTATCTTACCCCTTACCACAAATCTCTGGCCAGCCACCACAAAGAGTGTGAACTCCTCACCGGCAGGGAGTATATCTTATTTGTTTTGAGCTCTTGGCCCTTCCCAGGTCCCAGTATCATGCTTGGCACATAGTAGCTGTTAAGTAACCATTTATTAGCAGAAGCTGATCAACTGCACATTCACACTTGACATCAGATGCTTAAATTTCTTGATGGCCCTTCCAATTACGGCCCCAGACAAAAGCAGAAAACTGCAAATATAAGTGCAAATGTCATCCCCTGACCTCCAGATGCAGAGGGCAAAACATGAAAAAGTCCTTGAATGTTTTAAGACACAGAATCTACATGAGTAGAGCCTAGAACATTTGCTTTCCTCTTGGTGATGGAATAAACGGCCGTTGTTCTAAAAGGACATCACTGTAAGGATATTATTTTATAGATGTAAATATGCAACATCCAAAGTCAATCAAGCACCCTTCATTTCCAAGTTTCTGAGAAATTTACATCGTTCATCTGATGGTCATGACAGAGCCTCTAGTCTACTCTATATCAGATACTGTGTTCCACTAAAACATGGCCCCCTAACCCTGTCCTCAAGGACAGTCAGTTGAATTCAGTGACCTCTCCATCCCTGGCATTTTGCTCCGTGGAGCCCTCCCAGTCATATTAATTTTGCATTTGGTTTCCCCTTTTCACACCCTCCAAGGGCAATACACAATTCCCCTGTGAAAACAGAAGACGTTTACTTCATCGTAAGGGAACAATGTAGCACTCCCTTTTCTCCAGTTGGGCCGGAACTAGCATGCTGGCCTCAGAAGATCAACACAGGGAACTGTCCAACTCAGTCCCCATCAGACCTCCTTTTCACAAAACCAGAAAAGGACGTATTTTCATTGTAGCTTAAAATGATCATCATGATTAGAAAGCTACTTCAATGCTCCGAGTCTTTAGAAGCCAAGATACATTTATCTTTAACATGATCGTACAATATATAGGAGTGCTTTAAGGGTTGGTTTTTTGTTGTGTTTTTTGTTTTTTTTTTTTTTAAGTTTTTTTCTTAAGAACTAGGCTTCCAACCTTAGAAATTATACTTGGCTTCCCTGCATGCACTCAGGGTGTGTTAGCAAGCTGGCATCCTTTCCTGAGCTAACTAGCTGTGTGGTCCTCCTCTGTACTGTTAGAAAACTGCTACTAATACCTCTTGAAGCAATGCTTTCCTGGTGGCTGCATGATCTCCAGAACCTGACGGCAAACAATACTGAAAAGATGCATTGGGCGAAAGGAGCTTTCATAAAACCACTTACTAACCAGGTGCTTTTCTTTCAAGACATGGGACGATGTGACCCACTTCTCTAAAACCTTTTAAAATATAGCTGGTCCCCTATACAATGCCGATACCAAGGATTAAATCTCACACCTGTATTACCAGCTGGCTGTGTGGGACTAGGTTTTTCCTGTGAGCAGTTAGCACGTTGCTGGGATCATAATGTGACCTATGTCAGAATTATGTCCCATTAAGCTTGCACCATTACACAGTTCTTGAATTGGTAAGTATATTATGCCATTTTCACTCATTAAAAATATATACTCTTAAAAATATATAGAGATATATACTCTGATCGCAGAATAATAGGCATTGCCCACAAATATAGTGGAAGTCCCCTGATACCACTCCTCCTAATTTAACTTTCCTCCCCAAAAGTACCTATCTTATTTTTTTTAGTCTTTAAAGCCATATAATAATTGGAACTTTTTTTTAACTTCAATCTCTTTCAAAACCAAAAGAAAAAAAAAAAAAAACAATAAATGTCATTTAAGATTTTTTCCCCACCATGAGATTTTGAAGATTAGAAGCCGCTTTTTTGTTTTTTGTTTTTTAATGAAGTGATTCAAGGTAGGCAGTTGCCAGTGTGAGAGAACTTGCATATGCTATAATGCTACAATTGGGTTTTTGTTAATTCATTCATTCTCCTGCAATTAGGGATCTCCATAGCATGTAAACTATAGACAGAAATACGCTAAGCTACAGGTGTTCCATGTACTGCCGAGAAAGGGAGGGTTTCCGTGGCTGTCTCCGTGAATAGGCCTTCCTTAGTTGGGAAAGTCATTTTTAAAAGAACACATGTGAAGTCATTGTCGATTGAAACTGATTACAGCCTTCAATTTTCTTTTTCACTGACCTCTCAGAAAATGTCTCCTCCACCTGCTGCCATGAATGCTGAATTGGTCTTTTCCTACTTTGTTTTAATAGAACCAGGATTGCATTTGAAGTTAAGCTGCAAAAAACCAGTCGATCAACAGATTTTCGAGTCCCACAGTCAATATGCACCATGTTTAATGTTATGGTTGATGCCAAAGCTCAATCAACAAAACTTTGCAGCATGGAAATGGGCCAAGAGGTAAAAAAAAAAAAAAAAAAAAATACAGATTTTTTTTCCCCCCCTCCATTGATCATGTAAAAGAAAACTTCACAAATTCCTTCCATCTACAGTGGTCTGCTAGTTTCAGAAATATCCTTCTAACATTTGTGGATTAAGCTACAGATGAATGTTTGGTATGTTTGTTAAGTAAATTTCTAAGGCATGTGCTAATGAGAATGCCAATCACTTGGAAGTGATTCTTGGCTGGAGTTGGGGTGGCCTTAAAGTTCCTTCAAGTCAAATAACGTGTGATGACCTTATCTATTAGACTGATATCGCCAACGGATCTGTTTGCCAGAGTGCAAGTCATTTTCACATTTGAAGTGCATTTTATCACTTTGAACATCTGGGCCACAGGAGGGTTCTCTTTCTTGCATCAAGCAACCTCCAGGGTGTATAATCTTGTATCACTCTGCTAGCCCATCCCCAGGGGTTAAAACTAGCAGGTTCTGAATTTTTAAAAAATCACAGACTTTTCGATTTCCTTTGAGTCAATTGTGAATCTTCCCTGACCAAAAGGTTAATTCTTTGCTAAGTTTCCAATTCCAAAGTGGTATTTAAAATGTAAAGGAGAAAGAAGCAGCAACTTGGGCTTGATTAAAGACTATCATGATCATTTTTCTCTGATGGCCTCAAGCCAGCTAGATATTCATATACCAATTTAGAATTAATTCAGAAACATTTCTGGCAACTCTCACGTTGTTGCCAATTGGCATAAATTGCTCCTAAATCAGATCTTTCGATACCAGCCTTACATGCTCAGAATTCTTACTAAATTATATTTGCTCCTTATTCGTTATTTATTTTCTCTTATCGGCACCTTCCATTTTTAAATGTGGGTTGGTGGTATTCTCTTCCTGGCAACATCATCTCCAACCTTCTTTCCCCGCTAATCTGCTTCCTCAGACACCCCTGTTAGTGTTTGCTACCGACTGACTTTCTTTGGAGGGACATTTGCTCAGGGGTTATGTTCTAGGCACTAGGGGCAAATGCAGGGGCCCTCGGTTCTCTTTCATGGCTCCATGTGCTGCATGTGAGTGACCTAGAGCAGTTGTTCTGAAGATATCAGTGAGCATCAGACTCATCTAGAGAGCTTCTCAAAACCCAGATCATCGGGTCTCACCCCAAGGGTTTCCGAGAGGTCCAGGGTGTGGTCCAAAAATTTGCATTTCTAACCAGTTCCCTGGTGATGCTGATGCTGCCGGCTGGTCTGGAGACCACAGTCTGAGAATCATTGATTGGTGTGGAGGCTCTGTATCCAAAAAGGAGTTAAGATTAGGGCTCACGCCTGAAGGACAGCCCCCTGAGAAAGGCTCAGGTTGGGTGTTCAGCCACCAGGATTCTTACCCCTGCTGTGCTGCAAATGAGCGGGGCCTTAGTTTTCTCATTTGTAAAGTGATAGCACTATTCTAATTTAATTCAGGCTCTTTTGAGCTGCAGTGTCAGTCTTTAAACCTTACCAAGAAGGCCAGCATGTGAAATAAATAAAATGAGAGCTGCTCTGGATAGAATGAAGGGCAGGGGTCAAGAAGAGGGGCCGCCCCTTGCTCAAGCTACCATGTTCCTTTTACACCTCTACATTTCTTCACTGCCTACCTGAAGTCTCTTGGGCTTCACAGAGCCCACTTGAAAAACTGTGCTTTTGGTGATCTCTAACGTTCATTAAGATCCCTTTGAATTCAGACTTTCCAAAATTCTATCCCTCCTGAATTTTTCTCCCCTTGAGCTGTTTTTTAAAAAATTGAGATGTCATTCACATGCCATAAAATTCACCCTTTTAAAGTATACAATTCAATAGTTTTTAGAATATTCACAAAGTTGTGCAACCATCACCACAATCAATTGTAAGACTCTTCCATCACCCTAAAAAGAAACCTGACCTATGAATAATAATTCCCCAACCCTCCCTCCCCACCCCTGGGCAACCACCACCCTACTTACTGTCTCTAAGGACTTGCCTATTCTGAGCATTTCATATAAATGGAATCTCATGTGGCCTTTTGTGACTGGTTTCTTTCATATGACATCATGTTTTCAAGATTCACGCTGTCACATGTAACAGCACTTTGTTCCTTTTTATACTGAATAGTATTTTATTATATGGCTATACCCATCTTATTTATCAATTCATCAGTTGATAGACGTTTGAGTTGTTTCCATTTTGTAGCTACTCCAAGTAACACTGCCATGAACATTGATGTTCATGTGGATCTATGTTTTCATGTGGGCCTATGTTTTCATGTGGACCTGTGTTTTCAACTCTCGGAGTTTGAACTTGCTGGGTCATATGGTCACTCTATGTTTAACTTCTTGAGGAACTGCAAACTTTTCCAAAGTGGCTGCGCCATTTTACATACCCATCAGGAATGTATGAGAAATCCCATTTCTCTACGACTTAGCCAATACTTCTAATTACCTGTTTTCTTATAGCCACCCTAGTGTATGTACAGTATTATCTCACTGTGGGTTTTTGTTTTGTTTTGTTTTGTTTGTTTTTTTTCTCACTGTGGTTTTGATTTGCAGTGATGTTGGCCATCTTTTAATGTGTCTGTTGACCATTTATAAATCTTCTTTGAAGAAATGTCTATTTAAATCGTTGCCCATTTAAGAAATTAAATTGTCTTTTTATTAGTTAGCTGAAAGATTTCTTTGTATATTCTGGATGCTAGACTATTGTTAAATATATATGATTTGCAACTGTTTTCTCCCATTCCACCAGCTGTCTTTTTCACTTTCTTGTTAGTGTCCCTTAAAACACAATCATTTTTTTAAGTTTGATGGAGTCCAGTTTATCTCTTTCTCCTTGGAGCGTCCCACAATGTCCTTTTCAACTGAGTTTCACAAGGCTGACCTCATTCCAGGATGGGGAAGGATTGTTGCACTAGGACTGGCCTCCTTTCCCCTCAGCAGCTCTTACAGTCCCTCCTCAGATTCACTCAATTGTGGCCATATTTAAAGAACTTCCACATACCTAGTCAGATGCTAAGCAGTCCTTCAAAACAAGCCAGGTCATTCTGATTTTAACTTCTTTCTTTTTGAACTGGGTTTTGGGGAGATGAGTGGGAGTTGGGTGGCAAGGGTTACTGTCACAGGCCCCATTGAAAATTTGATGAAATTTAGGGAACCGATGCCCAGGGGAAAAAAATATTTTCCCATTATTTTGCATTTCAGGCAACCTATGGACCTTGTTAGGCCAAACGGTAGCCCCTGGTTGGAGATATATGATGAAAAATAGCAAGTTGATTTTGTCGAAAGGGAATCCTGCTCTTATCTTTCCCACTAATCACTTCTGTGCTACAATAGACTGACCTTAGCTTAAACTTGGGATCATGTTTTTCTAGAAGAACAGGTTGACTAGTGCCTTAGAAGTACATCTTATGGAGCCTATACCTTAGCTGCCAAACTCTGTGACCTTGAGCAAGTCCCTTACTCGTACAACCTTACTATCACCATTTCTCACATGAAAGATATAGCATGCAACACACAACCTTTGAGAGATATGGAGCTTGTTGGAACTGAGGATAAAGCTCCCTCATTTCTGGATGTCAGATTAGAATGTTATCTTGGATATGCCCAAATAGTAACATTTTTGAGGCTAAGCAGCAATGCCTACCTCTTTCTGGACATTGTTCTATTTGATAAGGTAGAAAACATGTCATGTATCCCTTCCAAATAATTCAACATTCTTCTTTTTTTAGTTTAAACAATAACTAAGGCTGATAAACATTTCTCATTTTTCCTGAGCTCCCACACCCCTCCTCCCAGACCAAATGGTCTTTATTAAGGGCTCATCCAATACTGTATTCTAGCCTGTGGCTCTTACCTTGAGACTGCCAGTTTCTCAAGCTGTGCTAGAGAGACATACTATGCCATTTCTCTTTAGTGTAATTGAGTCAGAGACACCTATGTGACCAGCTCATGGAACTAGAGGCCTCTGATGACCTTAGAATAACAAGTGAGAGAAGAGTCAGCCAGAACGAAGGCAGACATCATTTTCTAGAAATATGTACTTCCTCTGAGGGACCTTGCTGGCTGTGACCTTGAGTAGAACTTCGATGCGAAATCTCATGCAAATGGTCTCTCAGTAATTTTTCTTACTTTGAAGAAGGGATATTCATCTCCAAAGTCAACTGAATTGTAAAAATGAGATTAGCCAAGGATGACTGGAAATTGGGGGAATAGGTAGCAGTTCAGTGTTTTTGCGTAGTTTTCACTTTGTGAGTATTGCATATTAATCTCATGTGTAGATCTAGTTATAGTACCTGCTTTCACCTGGATTCCAACTCCCTCAAAGTGTTTTGGACTAGTGACTGGCCAGGTGACTCAATATTCTCACATCTCAAGATCACTTCCTGAATTTCATCACCAGGGTAAAGTCTCATCTAAAGGCAGCTGTTGAAGCATTTGTTAACCATACTTTTCCATCTTAAATATTTAGTTTTTCATTAAAATTTGCAAAGCACCAATAGAGAGGAAATTGTGTATTAAATAGTTTCTCACTTGGTCTAGTGTGTTTTCATCTCATTTCCAAGGTCAGATGGTCTTAACAGAAAGACAGCATACACACAATCTGTTCCATGACAAGGCAAAATGTGCAGTACAGGAAGTCAAGTGGAATGATTTTTACCAAGTGATTGTGAATTTGCAGCAGCTCAGCTCATCAGAAGCAGAAGTGAACTCCCCAAACTTTCCATACCATTGAAGATTAGCAGTTGCCTTGCTATTATCATGGTCTAGTGCCCCAGAATGTAATTTATGGGCATTATTATTATTATTATTATTATTACTAGGGTCAAGCCAATCCAGTGATACCCAGAGAGTGAACTGGAAAATGCAAATATAGGAAGGATCCCTCTTTGTACCTTTATTGAGATGCAGATGAAATTGGATAGTCTGTCTGACTGCAAGAGACTTGTGACAAGATTATTTTATTGGGGGGATGGTACCTAAAAGATGTCCCGGTAGTGTTTATACCCCTTCATGGAGCTTTACACGTGCATGGAATAAATAATCTCCCCAGAAAGAACAGAATGAAGGCGGAGTGCTCACTATTGCCCCAGAAAAGCTAGTTAATCAAATGAGTCTCAGGAGACTCTGGTAAAAGAAATTCGTGCATTTTGTACTTCCTCACATAGGAATGGGGACTACTTTGATGTATACTACTTTAATGCATGATAAGCACAGTGGATGTTACCCTGCTGTACTCTTTCCCAAAATAGGTTTTAATTAATTCAGATTATAATTTACATACAATGGAATATAAATAAATTTTACATGAGTGTAAAATGTAAACACACATATAACCACTATGCTAACCAATTAATGATACTGCTATATATTGCTTCTTAGTTTCTAAACCATATTTCCATGTGTTACTTCACTACTGTGTTAGGTGAGTATGACTCCTGTGTTCACAGGGGTCATTTTTAGCTCCAATGAGGAAATGAGGAAATAGACCAACAGAGATTGACATGTTCAAATTTCCTCTGGAAGGAAAAGCCAGAATAATCATATCAAAATGACTTTTTCATGACACAAAAAAAGAAATGAGAACAGGAGTAGAGATAATTATATTTGTTTAGAGTGAAAAGAAGAGACAGTGGGACTCTCTGTGGGGAGGTCTCGGCCACATTTGGCATGGAAAAATTGAAGGTGGGAAGAGGTTCCCATCAACCCACCACATCGCCATATCCTTCAGTTTGGACTCCTTCCAGAATGAAAAGGTTTGAGGTTCCCCCCACTTGAGAAGAGAGCACTTTTTTGATTTTTAAGAAAGAGTGACATTACTAACACCTCAGACCGAGAGCCTGTGTCTTTCTTGGTACGTGGAAAACAGCAGCTCTTGGCTCTGCCTGCCCTTTCAGCCAGGTTTTTCAAGAGAATGTTTCTATTCTTAATGATGTTCTTTGCTTGGATTGGAAGCCCCTCATTTAATATTTCGGATTGTATTATTTAGCTTACAACTTGCTTATCTGAGTTAGTTGAATCTCATAATTAATTTAATAAATGTGAATCATTTATAGTAATCCAAAGAAAATCAAGCAGAGCGAGGCAGTCACATGAGGAGGAAAGTAAGCATGTGATACTGGATCTTATCTCAAGACCTAAAAATGAATTTGGAGCCCTGTCAATATTCCTGAATTCTTTTGCTCTGACATCTTTCTTTGTGTTTCTAGCACAGAATTCTGCAGATAGTTTTTGCATTTAGCTTCAGGTTTATGCCACTTACTAGTAAATCCCTTTGAGAAGCTAGCAGTAGAGCCAACGTGGGTTCTGATTCATCAGGACTACACAACATGGACCATTTGCTTTATTGTTTTTCCTCTAATCAACTGAAAGGGAACTAAAATGGGAGGACTGAGCGTTAAGACTGTATCTCCTTACCCTTAGCTTCTGCTTTATGAACTTGAACAAATAATATTTGAATTGCAATTATAGTTGACAAGATCCTTTCTCATCTGATCCTCACTTGATCCTCACAATGGATCTGTGAGTCTGAGAACAGGACCGGCAGGAAATGGTTTTTAAGTAATAATAATAAGTAATAATGAGAATAATAATAGAAGAACAGACCTGCTAAATATCTTTAAACAGGGTTTGCTTCATATTCTTTCCAAAAGCAGCGTTTGTACTGACTTCCCTTTTTTTCCACCCCACTCATTGGTCCTGAGTGGTTAGTGGTAGTATCTGTTTTTTTACAGATGAGGAAACTAAACTGTATTTTCTTAGGCGACATGACTTCCCAACTTTGCACTGGGACTTTATTCAGGTCTTACAATTACAGACGAAATTCCCCTATGACTTTTACTGAATTAACTTAAATCACATCCCTTTACTCACTTTCATTAATTCTGATTGCCAGTTATCAGAATATCAAACCACATTCCCATGGCTTATTATTTCTGTATGTTTTCATAGCTTTTTGAATGATTTGTTTAATTTTCATTTTCTCATGTGTCCTTTTGTCCTAATTTTTATTTGCACTGTTCCTTTTTTTTTTTTCTGTTCCTAATTAATCATCCTTCTGAAAGTTTGTTAAAGAGTGGGTAAGTGCATTTTCCTTTCCAAATAGCAGTGTTTTGCATTGTTATTTTTTATTAAGGAATATGGAATAATTCAAATGGATACTAAAATGATCTAATAAATGTCAAGGAACTGGCATACAGTATTTTCTGTTGAAATCGCTTTTCCTCTTTTCCTGGCATTTACAGCAGATTTTTGTTTGTGTGGGGGTTTGTTTTCGCATTACTATTTAAATTTAATCGACAATGGCCGTTAGAGAAATTGAAAAGCTTAACAGGAGTCTTAGTGGAGGCTCTAAACATAGGTCTGCTTTTCCACGAATAGAGAAAATGAATGGCTGCCACAAGGGTTCAGAAAATGACACTTTGCCTCGGCACTCAGTCAACATCTAGAGATAGAACGAGTGGGCTCTGGGGCATAAATCCAAAGTATCAGAGGGTTTCAGAACAGTTTTTGCAAAATCAATCCTAGTGTCTTGGTCGAATTCCGCAGCAGTTTTCCAGAGAGAACTTTTCATTCCCTGTATTAAATTATCTTGATACCTTGTTTTGTAAGTTCCAGACCCACACACCATTTGGCCATGAGGCCATCCATGCATGCTATTTGTAATCGTGTGTATGTATCTACACATATCAAAGCCTGATCAGAAGCCTTGGGTGAGGAACCATGTGGCTGGTAATTTTTTTTTTAAGAGCTTCAGATCTCTCTTCATCAAAGACCTGTAGTCAGAATCTTACAGCTGCTTCTGGGAGTATGGAAATAAACTGGGTCTGCAGGCCAGGCTTTATTTATAAATTGTGTTGTCTAAAAATTACTGACGGATGCAATGCCATCACCTCCCCAACATGCTAATATTTATCTTTCTATGTTCTTTAGCATCAATACCATTCAAAAATAGATGAACTAATTGAAGAAACTGTTAAAGAAATGATAACACTCTTGGTTGCAAAGGTAACCTTCAGCTTCAGGTGAAATGTTTCATTGTGAACATTGCTTTGTTATATCTGCATTTCCATTAAAATGTAACACGTTAAAAAGTTGAGCTGGATACTTGCATCTCTCAGGAAGCAAGATCGTACGTCACCCAGGCTCAGCTCGGAATGATTTTTTCTGATGATTGCGAGCCGTGTGAAGATGAATTGATAAAGTGGCATGTGTTAACTTAATAAGAAATTGTCCCCAGACGTTGTACTAGGTTACGTGGAAAATGTTTGTTTTGTTTTTCAGCACTGACAAAGTTAGATTTTAGAAACAGAAAGTTAAACGCTAATAAGGAATTCTGCCATCCTGAAAACCCCCTTTCCCCTCGTTTCACATGCAGTGAGAGTCATAATAAAACATAAAAGTCAGATAAAGCTATTTCAGTCACCCTCATGAATTATAGAATTTTAACTAAGTAATGCTGAATGGGAAGACATTTATATTTGCCAGTGCTAAACTTCTGTTTCCCCCAAATTACTGATAAAATACAAATAAAAATAGATTGGATTAAATGTAGTGCTAATATGTAACGTAAAAACTGCTTTGCGCAGTTTTGGATTTTGAAAAGTGCATTTAATATTATCGCATGCTGTATGCAACTCAATAATATTTTGTCACTTTGTACTTCTGTAACACGCTATATTTGCAATCACATAATAATGAAGAGAAAGCCGGATAAGTCAAATATTTCTATGTGAAAGCAATCTATTCCTTTCCCCAAAAGCGGGAATCAAATAATAGAATGTAAAACCGAGCAAGGTCATTGCTAGTCTCTGTGTGATTGGGAAACGTTGCTCCATAGTGTGAACAATTAGAGTTTGAAATAATAATTATTCTTTTTTGCTGTTTTACTAGTTCATTACTATCTTGGAAGGAGTACTGGCAAAATTATCCAGATATGACGAAGGGACTTTGTTTTCTTCTTTTTTGTCATTTACCGTAAGTAAAGAGCTTCTTTCTTGCCTGGTTTTTGTTTTAGTTTGGGTTTTGGTTTGGGTTTAGGGGCAGGGTGCCAATGTGTTACTTTGGTTTCAGCTTGTATAAGTACGTTAATTAAGGTTAACTGCCAATATATAATAACATTAGGAGAATAGCAGGACATTTCAAAACAGCAGGTAATCCAAAATCATTTCTATTTCACTTGTGAATATACAATATGTATGTATGTATATGTATGTACACACACACACACATATGTCTCTATATGTATGTATCCAAAAGAGAGCTGCTGGCCTGAGCCCACATTAGCTATCTCAGACAAATCACTTCCTGTTTTTGGGCTACCATTTCCCCATCTGTAAATGAGGAAAATTAATTTTAAAGGTTGCAAATAGAGACCTTCAGGTCAGACAGAGCTTTTAAATATGTTTTGTTTGGTCCTCACTATGTCAGGTATACTTTTCTTAACTGAATTAGTTGCCTACACTTAAAAATCTGGAGAATTCACAGGGATGTCCATATTCTAGGCTTTCTCTATAAAGGGAACAGTTAGCAGCAGCTCTGGACGTGTTTACCGGTTTCCTGTAGTGTCCTCTTGGCCATTTTGCTCATTCATGTACCTGCCTGAGCTTGGAAACATTGGAGTTTACAACCTCTGGAGTGGATGATTGAGTCTGTACAGATTACGAGGGGCTCTAATTCTGTGCCAGAATAGGGCACAGGGACAGGCGAGTTTGGTTGTGGGCAGAAACCAGCCTCATTCTCTGTAGGTAAATGACCAATGGAGATGGTCATTGGAAATGGGCTGCTTTCGGAGCCTGATTCTCCCACCCTTCTTGTGCTCAATGCCTATGACAGCTGCTTCTTTTCCTGCCATTTCTGATAGCAGGGTTTTGCTGGCTCTGAGACCAGATGTTTTCGTCTGACAATGCCATAGGAAAGGCAATCAGTTTAAGTCCTATTATCTCTGGGTCTTTAAAACAGGCTTAATGTATGAAGAATCTCCTAGAAAGGCACTGAATGCTGAGATGAGGCCCAGCACAGGGTAGGGTGTACCACATCAATCTAGCAGAACCAGGTTCAAACCCCATTGCCAGTATTCACCAGCTGTGTTATCTTCGGTAACTGTCTCAACCTCTCTGAGCCTCAGCTTTGCTTTGGTTTTGATTTCGGCTTTGGGGAGGAGTGCTATTGTGTAATTGGGTTTGGGTTTGTGTGTACATGTGTTAATGGTGGTCAACTACTGTGATGTATGGAGTGAGAAGAGGAAAATGTCTTCTATGATGAGCCATTGTGAAGATAATAATGTAAGTGAAAGAGCATAGCGTAGTCTTCACATGAAGTAGGCCTCAATAAATGATGGCTATCGTTAATGAAAGATAACTAACATGATTATTATACAGTGCAAAAACACATGCACACAAGTTCTCCCTAAATATGCCTTACACTGGTATTTCCCATGCATTAGATTTTCTGGGAATTAGGGAAATGTAGACAAAAAACATTTAGAACAATTCTAGATAGCATCCATGTATCCACATACCCAGCTTGTTTTAATATGCAGCTCTAAACTTCCCGATATAAGGATTGAACTCAGCCCCAGAAGTGTGATGGCTCCAGTCCCTGGAATTTAGTGGTAAAGGTGGGGTGGAATAGACAATGGTGACAATAGGAAATCTATCCCATAGCACTCTGTAGAACTACCCATAATGTGTCCCAGCCGAAAGGATACCTATCCAGCTACTCCTTTGACAAACAAGGAAACCAAGACCCAGAGAGGGGAAGTAATTGGTCTAAGGTCACACAGCAATGGGTGGAGTGGAGATAGGAAGCCAGGTCTCCTGCCAGCTTCCCCCCACCATTGAACAACTTCCTGGAGAGAGTGGGATTCAGCTGGCAGTTGCCTAGCACTGGAAGGCAGATGGGCAGATGAGTGGGGAAGATTCATAAAGAAGGATTCAGGGCACATGAGTGGGAAATATTAGATAATCTTTCGTTCCTCAGTGAAGTCATCGAAATGGCGAAAAGAGGCAGAATTATCTGCAGCATTTCTGGGAAACATTCTCCTCTGACACCCACCAAAGATACCACTTCCTTCAAGTCTTCATTTTAAGCAAGTGTTTTTACTGCGCTGGACTTGAACGAGTGCAAACCAGGAAAGCCCTTCTGCTTTTTATAGAGCAGAATTCAGCTCCCTGGGACCCCGCCTTCATGACTGACTTCCCAGTAGAACTGGTGGAAGGGGGCCCCGTGGCAGCAGTATGAGGACACCGTACCGGGGGGATTCTCACGGGAGGGTGAGAAACAAAGAAGACCTAGCATAGCCCAGGCAGGAGTTTTCAAGCTGAAATTCTCATGCTCTCATCTCTTTCCTGAGACATTTTGCAGCCTCTCAGCATGCCTAGTGAAGTCCTTGTAACTGCAGAACACTTCGGTGCCTGTTGCTGGGCCTGTAACTTTCCTTCCTTAGTGACACTTCTCCCACACACTTGGCCATCCCACGGCCAAAAGCACCCACTTATCATTTGCAGCCTCTGTTCTCATCTCCTGCTGGTATTCCAGCGTCGGAGAACGCGAGCTGTGCTTAGAGGTGGCAGGAATAGCTATCTCCGCACGGGGATTCTGAGCTCCTGCCCAAATTTCAATGGGCCTTTGAAGACTTCCTGCAGCCCAGTTGTATGAATTATGCCAGAGTGGAGTGGAGGGGAGGGCAGAGCGTTGAGCAGGGGCAGCAGGCATTGTGGAAAGAGCAGGGAAATCAATGAGGAGAGAGCCAGCTGTGAGTCCCGGGACCCTGGACAAAGGCGGAGAGATGGTGCCGACACCCTGGCAGGGTTTCCTTAACTCTACTCCCATTTCTGATTCAATTCTTCAAGTATTACTGTGCACTTACCACGTCCCCACCTCAGCAGGGCTGCCAAGTATGAGCCATGTGCTGTGCCCCCCAGAAAGCTGACAAGTATCGACAAATATGCCACCCTTTCCCCCTCTTTCTCCCGCTGAGCGCCTCCTTTCCTGGGTGGGCTTGATTTCATGGTCCAAGCCAGACATTTTGGAAAACGTCTGCAGTGGCACGGAGCAGGCAGGAATATTTATTTCTCGTCTCCATCTGCATTGCTTCCTCTCTTGGAGAGGAGCTGGGGGGAGGAGGGAGGAGGAGATGTGGCTTCTTCGTGCCAGCCCGAGAGGCGTCCAGGCGCGCCCCTCCTCTCCTCCCTCCCCAGCCTCAGCAGCAGGAGCAGCCTGGGATTTCTGGAGGCAGGCGCCTTTCGAACTTTGGAAAGATCAGCCCAGTTGGAAGTCGCGATTAGCAACTATCCGCCCATTTCCCCTGATTGCAAGATGTGCTTTTGTGTGGGTTGCCTGCTTGGAAGGGTCCTTATCTGGTGGGTAGCTTCACACTGTTCTTTTAGGAGGCCAGGAAGGGGGACAAGCAGGTACCTAGGTCTCTCTCCAAACAAATTAAAATCCTTCCCTTGGTCCTATCCAGGTGTTAACCAATATGCTAGTTCTGGAATCCACTTGTTCGTTCATTCGCTTGTTCATTCGTTCACCGAACATGTATTTACCAAGCACCTGTGTGTCATGCATTGCGCTAGTTGCTGGGAACATAGCTTTAAGCAAGGAAGACATGTTCTCTGTCCTTTTGGAGCTTACATTTAGGAAAAGAGACAGGCAATAAAAAAAGGAAAGAAAACTAAAGAGGGGGAGTGTTATACAGGCCACAAACTGGAAAGAAAGGGAGAGAAAGGAGACAGGGGTAGTGTTGCTTCAGTGAGGATGGTCATGGAAGGTCTTTGAGGAGGAAACGTGGGCTGAAACTAAGAGGGGTCAGCTGTGGCTGAAAAGAGGGGCAAATCCTCTAGGTGGGAACAGAAATTGCAATGACCAGGAGGCAGAAAAGTAGGAGGTCTTTCTGCAGGATATTTTGGAAGGAACATGGACAGGTTTTAGAGACTGAGAACATGTTGGGGGTGGAGACTTGATTGAAGGGGGCAATGTGGAAGGCCCACAGCAGGGAGGTCTTGAAGAGCTCCTCTGCGCTGAATGAGTCCCGACAGCCAGTGGCGTACAGCAAAAAGACAGCCTGGGAGTGGGGAGACCTGGGATGGGGTCCCAGCCCTGCCCCTCACCCGGGAGCTCTGTGACCTGGAACACAGTACCACACTTGGCTTTTCATTCCCTTCAGCGTAATATGATGATGGTTTTATTAGATGAATTCAGAAGTCTAAAATAGCGACAGGAGCAACCGCTCCTGTTCTTTAAGCACTTGCTAAGTGCCTGGCACAGGGCTAAGTGCTTTAAATACATTTTTCTCATTGCATCCTCTGAACACTGCCATTCCAGCAATGCTTTTGTGTGGAAGATCAGACTGAGGCTCAGAGAGGTTAAGCCCTCCAGCCTGACCACCATACTCTCTTGCATAAACTCTGGAGCCTCTGAGGAGGAGTGACGAGGTAGGAGGGCCCACACCCACTCCCCTGGCAGTCAGAATAATTACCTCAGATCCTCTGAAGGCCCCTAGAATTCACTCAAGATTCCCCCTTCAAGCCAGTCCATTTGAGATGGTCACAATGGAAATGGAAGCCACTCGGGACAGGCAGGATAAAGCTCCATTCAGAATTGTCAGGGGCCCAAACCCCACCGTATGTCCAATCGCCTAGGTCTCAAATCACCCGCATTCACCCTTTCTTTCCATTTGCTAGCATTTTAGTTGTTTTGCCACTTAGAAATGAAACGAAGTAGACATGCTTCTTGCTGCTAGAATCTAAAACCAGGGCTGTTGTTCAGTGCGGATCAACCAGCAGCATAGACTGTTTTTTGTCAGAGCTCTTGATGTCATGCCAAAGAACAAGACTGCCACTTTGGTCAAAAGCCAGAGCTGGATCAAAGGAATTCACTTCTGTCCCCAGAACATTGTGGTCAGGAAGCAGTTCAAATTTTAGAGTTGGGTGAGTGCTCATAATTGTTAGTGTTATCTCTGATGACGTCCCATTTTTGCTTTGGCTTCAGGGAATGCCCAGCATGGGAGAGATGGCTTTTTACAATGTGGGCTGGTGATGGTGGTATAGATGGAAAGGTCTTGCTCTACCCTCAGAGGGTAACATCAGCGATTATCAGATGCTGAATCCATGTGATTCAAGTCAGCTGGTTTCCTTCAGAGTGGAGGTGTCTGCCTTGGACAGAAGCACCAACCAAGGTAGCAATAGCTGCCCTTTACTGAACATTTACTATGCATCAGGCACTGTGCTAAGTGATTCGCATGCATTTCCTCATCGATCCTCCCAATCACCCTATGCAATAGATCTGATTATTATCCCCATTTTACAGATGAGAGAAGTTGAGTTGTTTGTCCAAAGTCATACAAGACTCCACCTTAGATTTACTCTTTTATTACCTCCAGAATGTTATTCTCCATAGAACCAGAGAAACTCATGAATGAAGTCAGTTAGCAACTCTTCCAGGAACCATCCACTTACTGATACCATTTCTAAGAGAGAGTCCTCTATTTTTTTTCACGTCTTACCAGCAATAATATTTTGTAAGTAATTTACCCACCAACTATTTTGCAGTAAAACCAAAGGAATAGATATTCACAATCCCTCGTTTCTTCTGTGCTTTCCACATAATCTTCAGTTGTATATTATGCCTTCATTCAACACGTTTGTTGAGTATCTACTTGATGCTAGGCACTGGGGGTGTAGCAATGAGTAAGAGGGATCATGCATCTTAGTATATATTCTCATGAGGGACATATGTTCTCAACAAGTAATTTACACATGTGGCAGTTTTCCAGAGAGAGAGAGACAAGTAGCTGATGCAATGGGACAATAGCCTGAAAGTACCCAACCTCACCTGGGAGGCCGTGAAGGACATAACATTTGAGCTGAGATCTAATGAATCTGGCAAGGAAAAGAAGAAAGAGTATAGGGTACAAAGACACAGAGGAAAAAGAGAAGGTCTAGTGCATTCTGGGAAATGGAAGTCCACTGCGACTCAGGGAAAGGCCAGACTAAAAGGAGGAAAAGGACAGGCAGGGTGTGAAGGAACAGCAAGTCTATTAATGAAGGAACAGCCTGATAATGAAGGAACTTGCCCATGGTGTTGGGATCTAAGGGCTTACAAGGGACATTATCCAAAATTGATTCAGAGAGTCGCAGAGAGACTGACTACTGTTATCAGAAATGTTGGGTTTGTAGTCTGATTTTGAAGCTTTGAGCCATCATCGGAAGGCAAGACTTATTTTGTCTAATGTAGTTTGTTCACACTGACCAAGAAAAAACCCCATGCTCTGAAATGTTCAAGAACTATAAAACACTGATCTGCCATGCCTTCGACCAACTTCTTTCATCAGCCCTTTCCCAATGGTTCAGAACTTGACATCCACTTTGGGGTTTATGACAGATACTTTTATCACCTAGTAGGACATCATCCTCGTTTCCAGTTCATGCCTTGAAAGCACAGTTGACAATTAACATACCTGCTGTCCAAAGCAGCCCTGCAGACACTTTTCAGAAGAAAAAAAGAGGCATCCAGAGTTAACCATTTCCCTTAATGTTCTTTAGTAAACAGACGAACATACGACAGACACAGTATTTTCTCCATACTGTGAGATGCTGAGCAACCAGGTCCCAGAAGTGTCAGCTATGAAAGAAATACCTAATGAATACAGATGGGGCTTCAAACACAAAATAATTGTTCTGAAATTAAAAGTTAGAGATGCCACCCTGACCGCTGAACCACGTGTCGTAGGAAGCTTATCACCAGAAAGTTGGAGGGAGAGCTATGATTGTGAAGCCCAGACTAACAGAAATGTGGGCAAGTCAGGGACCATTTGTGAGCCTCAGTCTCTTTATCTATTGAGTGGGGGTGCTGGTGCCTCTTTCGGAGAGCTGATGAGACAATTACAACTATAGTGCACAGTGACCCGGCATGCTGTGGGTGCCCAGGACATAGCCCTTAGCCTTGCCTTCAACTTCAACCTATAAGAATGTTTACATGATCCTAGCACTTTTAACTATTCCCTCACCTGGTTGGTCTTTAGCATAGTAATCATTTCTCCTAAGCAACCCAAATCACTCATCGCAGGATCAACCGAAACTCTCTATCGGCTCCATTTCAGCACATCCTTGTACTCAAAATTCTGATTCATCAGAGATGTTTTCCATTGAGTTTAATGTATTTTAGCATTTAGTGTTTTGTTTTGTTTGTTTTGTTTTATTCTTATTTCTTTTAAGTAGGATCCACACCCAGTGTGGCGCCCATCATGGGTCTTGAACTCACAACTAGAAGATCGAGACCCAAGCTGAGATCAACAGTCAGACGCTTAACTAACTGAGCCACCCCGGTGCCCCTTTAGTGTTTTAATTCTTTAAGAATTTTTCAGTCATACACAGTTTCTAGAATACCTTTTAATCAAAATATTCAGTTAACCAGAATTGAATAACCCATTCCCCATGTTTATTTTAGGTTAAATCAGGTTTATTTCAAAATACACCTATGTTACTTGTTTGTCCAGTTCTGCCCCTTACTGGAGTACAGTCTTAGGTTAATGAAGCTCTGACTTTATTTTACTGACCTATACAATGGGCCTAATAATAAGACCTCTATTACATGATGTTGTTAGAATTAGAAAATGTTATGTACCTGGAATGAGGTAAGCATTTGATACTTGTTAGCTCTCTAACCACATTATGGTGGAACCTATTATGGTTCTTACTGTGGTTACGTCACTGAGTCCTGAGTAGTAGGACCAATTACTTGATCTGTCACCATGTTTTCCATGACTGCTCTATGTAAATTACTAGGCTAGGAGTTGTAAAAATAGAAATTTTTTTTAAAGATCTTAGCTCTCGTTGTCTGGAAGTTACTACCTAAGGTGCATACAACTGAAGGAACTTTTGAGGTTTTCTGGTCCAGGGTTTGCAGTGATGCACTGTGTCTGCTCAGTTCCTCCCTGCTGGTGAGCACCTCTTCTCCACATCTCTTCCCATCTCTGCATTTCGTGACGTCCCACTGGCAGCTTGAAATGGACCAGGGTCAAATTGCACCACAGAATTGGCATATGCTGCCAAACAGGGTGGTTCCTCCCTCCCTCTTGTTCCTCTTCCTCCTCCTCCTTCCTCCTTTCTGCATATCCCTGAGTGTTTTCCAAGCCACCGGAGATGCACCACATGGTACCTGAGATGATGTTAGATGCTGCAAAAATGCTGCATTAAATAACACCAATTCCACTGTGAAAGAATGATCCCCTTTTTAATTTCATTTTCATCTTTATCTTTATATCAAGGGCAAAGTATCCAGTGAGTGCTTACACGTTTCTCACACTTCTCTAAAATTTCAAATCTTCATGTGTAACAAAGAGAAAAAGAGAGAGAGGGAGCAGGTCTTGGGCTCAGTACCCTCTGCAGCAACCATGTCTACCTAGAATGTAATGATGTTATTCGTATTTATGTTGTGTGTACTTTCACTCTTACTTCCTTCTCCTCTTGATTGTATCTTGATATTGATTTCCACTTATGGCAGTGATACACATTTTCTTTTTATAATTAAGTACTTAAAAAGTGATGCAATTTAAAGAAGAATATTGAGTGCAGAAGTAAATATAGTGCAGACAGCACATGGGCCATAGCCGCAGTCAAGAAGGTAGTGTTGATGCCGAAAGTTTGGGAGGTTGTGATACCTTCTCGAGACCCCCATTTTGTAGTTGTGTAAACTGAGATCAGAGAAGGGAAATGACTTGAACATCTAAACACGTTGAATACAGAACCCAGACCTTGTCCCTCATCCATTTGTTTGTCATCCCCACTCTTTACCTGACATGAGGAAAAAGAAGGTGACAAAGAATTCTCCATGTGCAGCAGACCTAGACTGACTCTGATGGACAAGTTATCATTGGCAGTGATGCAAACAATCCGTGCCCTCAAGTTCAGGCTGAGGCAGCTGGGGGACAAGAGGAGGGCATCAGGCTAACAGGTGATCCCCTCATGCAGAAACAGGACCTTGAGTCATGACAGCATGGCCCTCCTTTGCTTAGCACCAAGGCTGTGCGGAATCCAGAGGGACACGAGTAAGACAGGGTGCTCGCCCTCTTCCAGCTTTCATTCTGTTGGGCTTCTCAGTGTTGAGAGGTGTTCCGAAGGCAGAGCAAAACCCAAAATGCCAGAGATGGGCAGAGGCCCCGCTCACAATGGAATAAAAATAAGCCTTTGTATCTGCTTAGAGAATTTATAAAATTAAAGCTTTTCAGTTTGTACTTCCAAGTTTGTCCTAAAATGAGAGTATGCCATGTAAATAGACAAATGGAAAAGCAATGCAGCATCGTGAGGAGGTCAAACCCTGGAGTCCCAACACATCCACGCTGACACCAGCTTTGTGTCTCTGAGGAAGCTACATGATGCTGCCAGCTGTGTGTCTTTGAGGAAATTGTTAAACCTCTCTGAGTTCAGTCTCCTCATCCGTCGATGTCAATAATCATCATGCCCTCCATTGTGAGGGTTAATTACTTGTAAAGTGCTTAGCCTTATGCCAGGCAAATAATAAGCATGCAGCCATTGTTCAGTCATCATTAAAAGGGTAGGTTTGAAGGAGCCTTTGAGACTTGCAGAAATCCTCGCTGGGAATGCAGGATTGGGACAGAAATGAGGGAAACTGGAAGGAAAAACATGCCTACTTCAATCGGGCATCTGTTCGGAAGCCCCAGGGGGGAAGAGAGATGAGAACATACACTTCCTGGACCCAGTCTCGGAGCACAGTACCCTGAGCAACAGGAGATACGAACAATTCTCGTTAATGAGGCTGCGGCTCCTAATCAGTGCATGGAACAGAATGCTTTTGCTTAATAGAGATCATTTCCCTGCCTCTTGCCCAACTCCCCAGCAGTGCCAGCAGCTCTTTGTTTAATGAAAGGTAGGGACTTCGAGTAGTGTGGTGGGAAGGGCTGTAGGAGGCATTATTACCCTCATTACTATGATAATAGTTTAATCACAATCAATATTTATGAACATGCACAGAAGCCGTGCAATCAACCAGCAGCCCTACAACTCGGGGTTTTCATGTTCTTGCCTAAGGACGCTTTCCAGGAAAGCCTGGGCTCTCTTCCCCCTTCCCCTAGCCCCTCAAAAGCTCTACAGAGGTCCTCAGAGGTCATTTCAGAATATGCATGATGATTACACAATAGTTATATATGAGGTTTTATTTGTGGTAATAGGTGACTGTCATCACAAGTATCTCCATAGTCATCATCTGGACTTAATCTTCAGACTTTGGGAAGTTATCTTGTGAATAAGTTAGGGCAGCATAGGGGGCAGTGTGATGTAGTGGCGGATCCTTTGAAGTTAGACCCACTTGGGTTCAAATCCTAGCTCTGAGCTGTGTTCCCTGAGGAAAGTGATTTAACCACTCTGAGCCATAGTTTCTTCAGTTGTAAAATGAGAGGACAAGTTGTTAGAAGTATCAGATAAGATGGTGTCAGTTGGCCATTCAGTCATTGGTAAATGCGTCCATAGTTTTGTATATGACTGTATATATCAGGTATCTGGTATTTCTATATTGTCCATGAGAAAACTAAACAATGGTTTTTCCCAAACTCACAGAGCCAGTATTTGAGATGGCAGGAGAGTCTAGACTTGGACTCCAATATTCACATTCTATTATCTGAAAACTTTTCCAACACTGGTTCTATTTATAAGCAACTGAGGGAAATCTTATTTTTAAACATTTCGGTGTTTAAGTCTTTTCTTTCAAATGTGCTCCAGATTTAGAAAGCCAGTCGATCATTTTTCTGAGCCGTGGCCACCTGGTGAGCCTCTCATAAAACATTTTTGGTGTCACAGTTCCCACATCTGCAAAAACAGCATTTATACACTCCAGCCCTTTGAGAAAGGAAAGGAAGGGAAGATGGCCTCACGACATATGTCCTCTCTGTAGCATTTATGTGATGCCTATGTGTGCACAGCACTCCATAATTGGCCAGAAACACCCTTGATCTTTGGCCAGCAAAGAAGACGTTTTAGCCCCTGGGTGACAGAGCTGGGGAATCCATCCCACTCTCTATGATTGCAGGTACACTTCAAGGGTTGTGTTTCTCTCCAGTCCTCCAGAAGTGTTGTAAGGGGCTTTCCCTGTAATTGTCACTTGGCCCCAAGCAGGAGCCACGGAGGTTTGCTCAACTGCTCACCCGCACACAGAGTCCCAGTACATCCACCCACTGGTACATTCTGTCTCCCCCAGGCAGTCAGTCCCTCAGTTGGCACCAACAATGTATTCATCTTCCCAAGATGCACTTAGAGCATCCAGATTATGGATGGAGGGGAGGGGTTGCTAGGTTTTGCTTCTGCCTTTATAGAAGACGTATCTCAGAATCATGTTCCCAGTCAACCAAAAACCTTGAAGAAGTTACTCTGGAGGAGACACATTCCTCCTGCAAAGTGCCTTTCTCTACTAAAATGTTGAAAATTCTACCACTCTTTTTTTTCAATAATTTTTTTATGAAAGAAATATATATAGGGTTAAAAATGAAATAGTAAAAACACTCATAATAATAATTTTTTTAAAGAAACAGCAGTTCTCTGTCCTGCCCCTTTCCACCCTCAATCCCTGACCCCAGAAGGGATCCTTGAAACAATTTTGTTTTTATCATCATAACCCCAAGTACTATTCTTGCATTGCTATTTCTTGATTTATTGATCTTAGAGATTTTTTGACTCTCTATGGTAATAGATGGAGCTTTAGCTCACTTCACCATCTTACACTTCTCCCCCTCCCTCTTCCTATTATGGTTGTATCAATATTGTCATTCCTCACTCGGCATCTTGATTACTTTAAATTATACCCACCCACCCTGAACTTTTGTTTCATCCACATGATGAAACTATTGGCACCGATGCCCTTTTCGTTCTCCTGCCTCCTCCTCCAACTGATCTCTTGTTCTAATATGGGAATTGGATGGCACATCTCTTCATTCTTAACATTTTAAAATGTAAGAACCTGTATTTATGAATGCCTCTTGAGTCTACCAGCACTGTCCAGTAGAACTTTCTGCAGCTGTGGAAGTATTCTGTATCCAAACTGTTTGATACATTAGCCACTGGCCACATGTGGCTCATAAGTACTTGAAGTATAGCTAGTTAGAACTGAAAAGTTGGATTTTTAATTGTATTTTGTTCTCACTCATTTAAATGTAAATAGCCACATGGAGCTATTGGATAATGCAGGGCCGGACCAAGCTTAATATACAAGTCTGATTACAGAGAACAACCTGACTTTTTCAGCAAAAATAGTGATAATAGCAGACAAATAATTCTTAATTACCATGCCCTGA
Source organism: Potos flavus (assembly GCA_028534135.1). Lineage (NCBI taxonomy): Eukaryota > Metazoa > Chordata > Mammalia > Carnivora > Procyonidae > Potos > Potos flavus. The sequence continues at coordinate 25,107,235 of CM052898.1, read as the reverse complement.
GAACTTATCTGCCAACTCAGCTAATAACCCAATAACTCTATGAAGAGTAGTATTATTCCCATTCGATAGGTGAAGAATGTGAGGCATGGAAAAGCCAAGGAACTCGTCTAGTAAGTGGTAGACCTACAATTCGGCCCCATGCGATCCAACTCCAAAGTCTGTGCTCTGAACCACTTCCTTCTCCGGCCTCTGCTCCCCTTTGGAAACTCCTACATCTTTTTTCAGCTATTTGCAATCTGCTGATCAATGATGTGGGTGCGGCTTCTCCCATGTCCCTGGCCTGAATGATATTTATCATGGAGCTATATGCACTTAGATGTCAAGCCTGCTGAATCCATTTCTGCCGTAAAAGAGAGAATGAAAACTGGAAGCTGAGGAAGGATATGGGCAAATGTAGGGACTCAGGGCAAGTTCACAGAGGGGCTCGCTCCCCAGTCACAGGAAGGTTGTTGCTTTGGCCTGCTCATTCCAGCAACAGCAGTATAGCTGCTCACAGGTCCTGAGGGTTTGCCGAGTCTTTTTACGATGCCCCTTTATGCGGATTATCTTTGTGAATCCTCCCTACAGCCCAAAGAGGTGCAGAGAAAGAGGGCTGCAACTAGAGGGTGCTGGGAATATTAAATTGGATGGTTCATGAACAACACAGAAAACAGTGCCTGGCACAGGGTAGAGACTCAGCACATGTTGCCTATTGTAATCCTTTTATCTCTTTGCCAGGTCTACCCACAGGGCCATGCTATGCTGTCTGGTACCTGTGGGAATGGTCTTTATTTATCTCAAATGCTTTTCCTTTTCTCTGTTACTATATTTTTTCTGGAGCCTCATGTCCAGAGCTCTTATGAGTACTAAAATATTAATGAGCCTCTTGTTTTCATACCAGAGTATTTATAACTTTTTCAAGGTGTGCGATGTGCTTCTATCCCACATTCTTCCAGAGCTAACCTGCCTTGTACACCATCTGAAATTCACAGACTTTTTTTTTTTTTTTAAATTCTGGAAGGAATCAAGAGAAAACACTCAGCCTGGCACCCTCTTATAATAGATAAGGACCTGAGGCTAGACAAGTAGCTGAGATCAATCAGCTAGTTAATGGGCAAATGAAGATTAGACATAATTTTTTTATTCTTTCCCCACACCCACTCCTTGGTCTCTCTCTTAATCATGTTCTAGTCCAGAGGTCAGAAAACTTCTGGAAAGGACAAGAGAGTAAATATTTTTGACTTTACAGGCCACACAGTCTCTCAACCTCTGCCCTTGTAGCATGAAAACAGCTAGCAACACAATGTAAATGAGTGGGTGTGGCTGTATCCCAATAAAACTTTATTTATGGACATTCAAATGTCAATTTCCTATAATTTTCGCATGTCGGGAAATATTTATTCTTCTTTTGATTTTCATTCAACCACTTAAAGTTGTGCAAAGCATTCTTAGCTCATGGGCCATATAAAAACAAATAACAGGCTGGATTTGGCCCATAATCCATAGTCTGCCAACCTTTTTCTAGTCTATAAGATATGGAGAGGAACACACTTGGCACAGTTAACCACAAGTGAACTAAACACTGGTAATAATAATAGCTAATGATTATTGAGCTGTTACTGTGTACCAGGCATTGTGTTAAGAACTTGACATGATGTTAATGTGTTTGACCTCAGAAGAACCCTCTGATGATGATAGTTGTTATCCTCATTTTGCAGATCAGGTTACAGAAGCCGTGGAACGTTGAATAATTTTTCCCAAAGTCCTTTAACTGATAAGTGACGGAGCATAATCAAACCAAAGTCTGTGTGACCCAAGGCTTCTGTACCTTCCACAAAGTACGCTCTCCTTTTCCCAGATCCCAGGTGGTCAGTAGGTCAGAAGTGGTTTTAGAATGACACATCCTTGGGGCGCCTGGGTGGCTCAGTCGTTAAGCATCTGCCTTCAGCTCAGGTCATGACCCCAGGGTCCTGAGATTGAGCCCCGCATCGGGCTCCCTGCTCCGCGGGAAGCCTGCTTCTCCCTCTCCGACTCCCCCTGCTGTGTTCCCTCTCTTGATGTGTCTCTCTCTGTCAAATAAATAAATAAAATCTTAAAAAAAAAAAAGAATGACACATCCTTTTCAGAACATCAACAACTCGGTGTAATGAAAGGACTGTGCACTTTATAACCTGACTTGGGCTTGTACTCCAGTTCCACCAGTTACTGGTCGACCTCTTGAGAACTGCTTAACCTTGTTGAGCCTCAGCATCCTTCTTTGAAGCAAGGAGGGTGAAACGAGCCTTCTCGGGCTCTACAGTGATGACTAACTGAGCTAATTATACATAAGGTGCCTCGTACATTGGTAGTACGGTACCCCATACAGATGTGCTCAATAAAGATCATTGAGGATCAGGTGAAAATCAGGTCAGTCATTAATGTTTTTATAGCCAGGAGACCCAGGAATACCCACATCCTGTCCTTGACCATCAGGGACCACCCAACAGCATCTTCCAGGGAAATACAGGCAATGAATAAAGGTAGGGGAATATGAGGTAAAGGAACACCTTATTAAGTGTTGGTTGCCTACTGCCACATAACAAACTATGGCAGAATTAGTGGCCTGAAAGAATCATTTTGTTTTGCTCACAATTTTGAGAGTCAGGAATCCGGGACAAGCTCAGCGAGGAGATTCTTTGGTGCATGTGGCTCTGATTGGAGTCATTCTCTGGGCCGCATAAGTAGGTGGCTGTATTGGGCTGGGACTGGATGGCTGATAACCTGATGTGTCTTCTTGTGGCTTCTTTCTACTTATATGGGGTCTCCTCCTGCTGCTCTTTTCCACGTGGTGTGGGCTTCTGACAGCATGGTAGTCTCAGGACACTCCCATGTACATGACCGCTGGGTTGCAAGGGTAAGGAAGTGGAAGCTGCAGGCCCTTCTCAAGACTTGGCTTGAAACTGGCATGGTGTCAGTTGGACTGCCATCATGTCCTGTGGGTCAAGGCAGTCATAGGCCAGCCCAGACTCAAGGGGGATGGAGGAATAGACTCCACTTTTCAGTGAGGGAATGGCTTGCCCATACAGGGAGCAAAATCATTGATGATAAGCTTCTTTGGGAACAAGCTACCACATTGGGCCCTGGGCCCTGGGTCCATATTCCAATGGAGAGTACTAGAGGCAGAAATAGAATAAAAAAGAGAGTCCAGGCTCAGAGCCAGCAAAGAAGAGAAGGAAGACAGCCTGGCCTCTTACTGCGGCGTTGGTCACACCCTGTCACAGGAAGCTCTTTGGTGTGCAGATACACAGCTAGCCAGGAGACAACCCAGCCGGTGCCCTGGAACCCGACCGAGCAAATCAGCCCCTTTGCAAGTGGCAGGAAAAGAGAATGTAAAATTAACAGCCAACGTTTATTGAACACACTATGTGCCAGGCCCTGTGCAAAGGTTTTTAACATACATTAACTCCTTTAATCCTTAACATGCACTAAAGGAATCAATAGAAATCAAAAGCTATCATAGTGCCCTGCACATGTTAAAACACTTTTAAAAACTGTTTTTTTTTTTAAATTAATAATTCATACAACCACCTTGTGAGGAGTTATTATGGTCACTATCTATTTTCAAGTGGGGAAGCTAATGTTTAGAGAAGTTAACTCCCTGGCCCACAACTGGCGGGTGATAGAACTAGATGCCAGCCTCGGCGTCGGACTCGTCCCCCCACCTCCCCTCACTCTTACCCTGTGCTATATTGCGCATGCTGCGTGAGAACCAGAGACCCTTTCAGCCCTTCCCACAGAGGCAACAAATACCAGTTCCTTTTGCCCATACTTTTTTTTCAATGTCTTTTTCAATGTCTTTTTCAATGTTGTAACTTAAAAACGAACTGCAAGAAAATACTAGAAACCTCTACCCTGGGTACTAAGTGAAGAGTGCCATCCCCAGAAGTTCATTCTATCAACAAATTTGTACTGAGCCCCTGCTATATATCAGGAAGTATAGGCACTGAGGAGAGAGAAGTTCTGACTTTTCTGTTTGTTTGGGGTTTTTTAGAGATTTTATTTATTTATTTATTTGTTTGTCAGAGAGAGTGAACACAAGCAGGGGGTATAGCAGGAAGAAGGAGAAGCAGGCTCCCTGTTGAGCAAGTAGCCTGATGTGAGACTCGATACTAGGACCCTGGGGTCATGACCTGAGCAGAAGACAGACGCTCAACCGACCAACCCAACCAGGCGTCCCAGTTCTTACCTTTCATAGACACAAGAATGGTAATAGGTGATAAAATTAAACATAAGAGAGATGATTATTTTTTAAAGATTTATTTATCTGAGGGATGGCAGAGGGGCAGAGGGAGAGACTCTCAGACTCCCCCACTGAGCGTGGAGCCCATAGTGGGGCTCATCCACGACCCACGGGATCATGACCTGAGCCGAAACCAAGAGTCCAACCCTCAACCAACTGAGCTACCCAGGTGCCCTGAGAAATAATTATTTTATCCCTGGTGGTGGCCCCACGTAACATTTTTACATTCTGAACTGCCTCAACTTGCAAAAAAATAATAATAGTAATCCAGATCTCTGTGATCGCCTGTATTAGAGAAATGGAGAAAGGCACAAAATAGCAAAATGATCCTTGCAACCGGAATCTCAAAAGCCAAACGTTGAAGTAAATGTTGCTAGCCCCGTGAAGCAGTGGCATGGTTGGCAGTTTCTAGGCAAAGGCGGAGAAATCAGCTCCAAGCTCTTGTGAAGTCAAACAAACCGGGTGGCTTCAACTCGTGCAGAGAATAAATCGCTTCCTTGGTTGGTGTTTTCTTAAGTGACCGTGGGGAGAAAGGAAAGCTCAGGCAGTCACTAAGGCAGTGGTATCTGTTCAGACTTCTTTTTTATTCCATCTTTGAGTCTTAGCCACCAGATCTCTGTTTGCAAAAAGGGACTAATCCACTTTTTTTTTTTTTTTTTTGGTCTGTGCATTGATTTAATAGTATCAAACCCTGAGGTCCTCGTGGTCTGCACCTGGGTTGCTTTTTCCCCTAATGAAGCAAGAGAAGTGGTTTAAGCCCCCACCGTGCTCCCTATCAAAGCTACACAATGATTAACTCAGGTCCCCTTATTAGGACCAGGCAGAAGAAAATCCCTTAGTCATCAGCATTGTGAAAATCCTGGGATGGTGAGTGTTCAATGAAAAGATTACCTTGGGCACCTGAAAAATAATGGAAGAGCTCAATAGAGAAACCATTAAGCCTGTCTACACACACTAAGTCAGGTGGAGGGTCGAGGTAATTAGCTGGAACATTCAGGCTAGAGAAACTGTTTGGACATTCTGCCCTGACTGAGTCAGTGCAGACAATTATTCAAATCCCTCATACATTTTTCCCGGAAAGCTCTTTGAGGTTGTGTCTACACACACACACACGCACACACACACACACACACACATACGCATGCAAAGCAAGAGTTAGATATGACTGGTCAATAAAGGTGGTTTCTATTTGTTTGTTTTTAACTGAATAATAAGCAGCTTAGGGGATGGGAGGTCCAAAGCTTTAACTTCTTAGCTGTATAACTTTAAGCCAAGTCTCTTCATCTGTTTGAGCCTCGGTTTCCTCATCTGTAAAATGGAATAATTAATAGGTGGTTATGAGGATTAAATATAACAAATGCAGTATTCCTGACTCATTGCCTGGCAAGACATAAGCACTCAGACATGTTACTTATAGTTACTAGTTGTGAATGGACATGAGTCATTCTGTGTTTGGAGAGATTGTGCACTTAGACATCATCTAAGAAAGGGGCCAGGAACCATGGAGCAAATGCCTTCTTCTACAGCCCCTGATGTGGTGCCTCATACATAATAAGTGTTCTTTGCTTCAGGCATGTGAGAACATGAACAAGTTGTTTGCTGACACTTTGTCTCCCTCCCATCATCCTTGGTATCCCTCAGGCTCCTCTACCTTGTGTCTCCTTTTCTGACCTCCTTTCCCAGAACTGGGAAAGTCTTTCTGGGAGGTTAGGGGTGAGGGGGCTGGTGCGCATGGGTACTGCTAGAGAAAGGGTATTCTTTGTCCCATTAGTGGGATGGTCAGAATGCAAGGATTTCAGGAAATGACATTTGGCTGAAGTCACAGTTCTTGCCTTTCCCTTAGGGCAGCTCAGTGCCTACTTAGAAAAGGTGCCAGGCCAGGTATCTGGGGCAAACTCCTCCCTCTCCCCCTTTTCTCCTGCACCCCAGAGCACATGGCTTGGTCCCAGAGAGCAGGAGGTACGTGTTGTTGAACATAGCTGAGCGCCCTGGCTTGGGGAAATGCCCTCTTGCTTGTGCCGAAACTCAGCCATCCTGAGTTAGGGAACAGGCCTTTGCCATCTGCCTCAAGGTTTTCAGGGTGAGTCTCTAGTATACAAGATGTTCAGTGAATTGGCAGAAAGTATACCAGACCGAGGATCAGCTCACATACCTGCTGGTAACCTGGGAAGATTCTAGCATCCTTTTTATGGCAAGAAATTGCCCATGCACTAGAGATGAGGAGTGAAACTGTCACCACCATCACCAGGACAAGGAGCACGCACTTCATCTACACCAATAAGCCAGTATTTCCGGTAACCACGAAGTAAAGTTACCTGAAGTAGCTTTTACCCTGTGCCAGCCCTGTCCTACACACTTAGATGGATTATCTCATTCAGTCCTTGCAGTAGTAACATTATGATCATCCCATTTGCAGAGGAGGCTCAGAGATGTTCAGTAACCTGCTCAAAGTCACCACGCTAGAAAATGGCAAAGCCAGATTTCTAACCCCACCAATGCGGAGCTCATCTTCTTAGCCACTTCACTAGGAAGATTTCTTTTAAAGTTAAAAAAAGAAAAACTAGCACACACATGCACGCACACACACTTTTGAGAAGCACTGATGGGAAAACATACATAATGACAACATTCTATAATATAGATAGTACCTTTAAAGAAATAGGTGTTTTATTCATTAAAATAACATCTACATACAATGGAAAAGCATCCTGTGTAGACCGTAGGGCCTGTTGTTTATTTGATCTAGAGACAGTGTCTGGTGTGCACTGGAATTTTTCTGACCCTTGGCAATAATTCTGAAGCCCTCATGGGTTGGGAGGATCTGGTCCTTCCTCTCAGAATATAGCTGGCAAAAACATATCCTATGGATACTGAAAATAAATGTGATATTTAAAGGCAGCACTGTTGACGGTAGGCAGGAATGGGTTCAGGAACCAGAGTTCTGATGCTGGCTTTGCAAATTTATTCACTCTGCTGTATCTCAACGTCTACTCTCAAAAGACAGAACTGGTGGAAGCTTCTCACTTCTTAAGGAGACTAGAGTCAGAAGAGGAAGCAGCCTTGGAGGTAACATTGTCACCCAGGATAGGCTCACATCCGGAGCTCTCCACATAGCTCCTGCTTGAGCTCCTCAACCATCAGACATGACCAGTGCCTGGATGGACTGGGAGAGCTGTTTGAACCTTCTCCTGGGCCCCTTTATTCTACTCGTCCATCCTGATTCCATGCTCTAGAACCACCATGAAAATGTTCAGTCTCTCCACATGGAAGCTGCCTAATACCACACGAACATTTCCTTTTCTAGGCAAGATGTCTCTGTTCTCACTTTCTTTATGAGAAGATGCTTCTGTAGCCTCATGGTCAACCTCCTTAAAGTTCAGTGGCCAGAACCAAAAGTGATACACCACATTTTTCTAAACAATAATGGGACCACAATTCACTCTGAGCTATTTTTCCCTGTTACTATGGGATGGGAGGAAGATCACTAAGAGAGAATGTAAGTCAGCAGTTATCCAGTGAGAAACAGAAGGCTGCTGGATATAGTCAAGTGTATGGTTTTCATTCATGACATAGAGCTTGCCTGATCTTCCCAAACTGCCTTGAAAGGAATAGAACTTGACTGGTGTCATTCTCTGAATTGAAACTGCATGTTAGTGGTAAATGGAGAGTAGGCGTGTTTAAAGGTTGATCATTTCAGCTGTAGCAAAACTCTTACCAACTGCCAAGCACTGACTCCACAGAGCAAGGAGGCAGTCTCTAGTCGAGAAGAATTATTTTACCAGCACCTGCCCTAACAATCACTGATGCTTGACTTCCTCTTGTACATTTCCACCATGGGGGAGGAGGTCAGGGGTCCCAAAGGAAAAATTGGAGCTCAGGAGACCACATTTGAGTCCTGCCTTCTCTGCCTTCTGGCCTAGATCATGAGCAAATGAATTCTTAAATGCTATGGGTTTTAGTGTTCTCGGTTGTAAATAGATATGCTTCATAGCCCCCCATTTTGCCGGGTGGCTTAAGAAGAAACTGTGCATGAATGTGCTTTGCAAAGCAAAAAACATCGTATAAATGTTAGATCTTATTGTAAGTGGGGGGACTTGAAAGAAAGGAAAGCCACCTTCTTGCCCAAACTAAATTCTGCATCTGGAATGGACAGGAAAGATTTGGTGTTGGGAATCATTTAATAGAAATGTTAATTATGTGAAATCTGGAAAGCTTTCCTGGTATCCCTTTAATGGCCTGATGTGGGACTTCTCCTTTCACCCACCAGCCTTTGCAAGAGGTCAGGTTTCAGAATGTTGGCTTTCACACTGACTCACGCATGGCTTCTCAATCTGGCCATTCCCTTGCTTAATTTTCAACCACCCTGAAGCCATCACTGGTCACTTTCTTTCTCTACTGCCTTCCTTCTGCCCATTTTTCCTGAGTGCCCTTTCTAAACCAGGTACCAAGTGAGTCACTGGGGAGACAGCTATGAGCAAGACATGACATTCTGTGGGAGACAGACATTGCACAAAATTACTGAATTACAGTTGCAGTCAGTGTTGCAAAGAAAAAGTGGAGGGGTCTAAGAGAATCTTTAACAGGAGAATCTAAGAATTATCTTGGATGCTGGTGATGATTCCAGATATTTGGATGCATTGCCCTCTCAATAATTAACTATTTGATATGTGTGGTCAGCCTTTTAAAGTTTGTGAAGTACTTTCTCATATGCTTTTTTCACTAGGTCAGGCTCTCAGCCCTGTGAAGTACACAAAATTACACCCTATTCTAGAAACCAAAGCTATAGGACTCGATGGACTATCTCAGGGTCAACTAGTTCTGCCACTTATAGAATTTTGGATGCTTAATCCCAGGCTCTTGCTCCTCCTCTATTGGTTCACTGGTTTCTCTTCCTTGGGAGTTGGTATTGTGAAAAGTAGCTTTGGAAAAAAGGGTGTTAAGGGGAAATGCTCCCCTGGATCCTTTCTTAGGAGACGTGGGTAGAAGCTGTGGTGCCTGATATTGGTCTCAGCCTAAGGGCAAGAAGAAGCCTACCTCTGATATGAAAGGTGTCCTAACTGCTTGATGTGCCTCGCAGTCTTTGCAGTTTCCAGTAAAACTAAAAATGCTCTCTGACCCCAAATGTAGCTCATTGGTCTCACCTTTGCCTAGAGGAATATGACCTGGGTCCACATGAAACACACAGAAGAGCAGACATACTCCCATAGGTTTTATTCCTCAAAGCCAGCTGTTCATTGACGTTTCCTAGCACAGAGCCCACCCACATTTGCTTATGAATCAATCGTCTTAGCGGCCATTTGGTCCATGCCTACTCTGTCCCAGAACTTTGTGTACATTCACCTTCAGATCACCCAGCTGAAATAGGTGTCTACTAGTGGCTGCATTTTGCTGATGAGGTAACTGAGACTCAGAGAGATGAAGTATCTTGCCCAAGGTCACACAGCCTGTAAGTCATAGAACTTGGATTTGAACCCAAATCTGGGTTCTGGATTGGGTTCAAACTTGGATCTGACACCAAACTCCATCCTCTCAAACACAGTACCACACTCTCTCCCAAAAACCTGAAAATAAATTTCATAACCACTTCCTGCACTTTCCATCTGGGGTTTTTAGTATTTAAAACCAGGAGACAGGGGCACACAGGTGGCTCAGTCACTTAAGCATCTGACTTCGACTCAGGTCATGGTCTCAGGGTCCTGGGACCAAGCCCCATGTCGGGCTCACTGCTCAGCAGGGAGTCTCCTTCTCCCTCGCCCTTCCCCCTGCTCGCGCATGCTCTCTCTCTCTCAAATAAATAAATAAAATCTTTTTAAAAAGCAAACTGGAAGACACAACAGCAGCCTTGGGATGGGCTTTAAAAGGCTCTGGACACTCTCAACCCCACCCACAGATACCTCTTACCCTCTGGGTTAAGGACACCCACCCACCACATCCCCTCCTCTTACTGAAACTCAAGGATTCCATTAGGAAAAACTTGTAGCCAAATGACAAAAAGACCCCAGGTACAAGAAGTCACAGCAGCCTTAGTCGCTTTTCTATACTCGCAAGCCCTCCACTAACCAGTTTTGGTTTAACTAGAGTCACTTTTCTCCTTTTTTAAAGGGACAGAAAAAATACAAAACTCCCACACCAGCCACAGGATCCCAATCAGTAGATATTTACTCATTTTCTTTCTTTTCTTTCTCACTTTTCTCTCCTTTCTTTCTCTTTTCTTTTCTTTCCTTTCTTTCTCTCTCCCTCTCTTTTTCCCTCCCTTCCTTCCTTCTCCCTTTCACCTCCGTTCTTTCCCTCTCTCTCCCCTTTCCTTCTCTTCCCTCCCCTTCCTTCCTTCCTTTCTTCCTTCCTTCCTTCTTTCCTTCCTTCCTTCCTTCCTTCCTTCCTTCCTTCCTTCCTTCCTTCCTTCCTTCTTTCTTCCTTCTTTCCCTCTTTCTCCCCTTCTCTTTTCTCTGTCTCTCCAAAGCAGTGGCTATGGCTTGGGGAAGAAAATAGCCGTCACATTTTATTTTTAGTACCTTTCTATGTTTCCTGGTCAGCTCCGGGTGACCAGCCTACTGTGTTAACTGATGATGACACACAGCCCAGAGCTGTGGACCATGAAGCATGAACACCAGCCTCACTCCAGCCCTCTTCTTTCCTCCGTAGGTGAAGGCCGCTTCCAAATATGTGGATGTACCTGTGAGTATTCGAAAATTGTCTTTGTGGGGGTTTTTTGCTTTCATGAGAAATTTAATGGTGCTGTTTTCATTAATTGCTGCTAAATTTCATGTTCCTGACTTGAATCATCAGCAAGAGAGAAGCCAAGAATATTTCATGTTAAAACTTTTTTCAGATGAGGAGAGGGTATGGTTTCTTTCATCAAGAGAGGTCCTATTTGAGGGTAAACCCAGTTGCCTTTCATTTCATTTTCCTTGGTTTCTCTGGTACCGTTCATTCTGTTATCATCCTGCCACCTCCCCTCTGCGTGCACACCTTGGGAGTAGCCAGGAGCTAGAAATTTGCACAAGGTTGCCAGTATTTTTTTTTAAACAAATAAATTCTGAATTTGTTCATTTTGGGGTCAACTCTGCAGTTGTTTTAAGGAAACCTTACAAAACTGCTTATAATTAGTGCAGACCTCATTAATGAAGAGAGCTTTCAAAGTTCACAGATAAAGCACTTGTGGTTGCCCAAAATTTACATTTAAATTGAGGTTAAGTACTACACATGAATGCTGGAGTGTGGGATTACCTGTGATAAGTCAGGATACATTTATAGACAGACTTTGCCCTGCCTATTAGCAAAATAAAATTGGAGAGATTTAAATATATTCCAATAAAGGAGAAAAGAAAATGATTCTGTTTCTCCATGTCTAACAAAAGAGGTGTGAGTCTATTATAAAATATTAAATTTAGAGAGCTTATCTCAACAGCCGCCAAGGGTCTTGAACTGAACGTTTCTCATTCTGAACGTGGTTAAGTACCTTCCTTGTTCAAATACTTATTTGTTAAAATTTGTTTTTTTCTAAAAGGATTTATATTAACATTTAAATTCATTTCCCCAGGAAGCTAAGTGTGTAATGGTTTATTGGCTTATTTCTCAAAGGATAGCAAAATGGAAAATTGGAATGAATTTAGCATTAGCATATATTTTGTTTGTTTAATGAAAGAATGTACAATCAATAATCATGCTTTGAATTTATATAATACTTCTCATCGAGGGACCTCAGACTCCTTCACGTAGATAATCTTTATAATGGAGAAGAGAAAAAACTCTCATATAACTGCAGCAAGGAGAGGTGTTAAGTAATTTATTTTTCCCGAGTCCCAGAGTATAAACTTTCAGTTCACAGGGAGCAAACTACTCAAATTCTCTGGACCTGTTTCTCCATCCTTAAGATAGAGGTAATAATACCCAAGCCACGGTTTGCTGTGCAGATTAAATGACACGCGTATATGGGACTCTCAGGACCATACCTGACCCTCACTAGACATTTCAGCAGCAGGGGGCCCGTGGGTGGGGGAAGGGAGTGCCCACATTGTATTGCACAGGGGGAAGTAGGGAGGGAAGATGACTTTGCTGATGGTAGCCCTAACCTGCACTGGTGTTCAGCTGTAATAGAAATTGAAATTCTAGGCTCCCAACCCAAAGATCTGGTGGCCGAAGTCGTTTTCTGTAGGCCTCCAGGTGGAGGGGAGATCTCATCAATGAGGTTTAAACAGGTGCCCAGTAGGCAAGACCCAAATACCTGGAGAAACTTGATCTAGCAATCATTACTATCAACTGAAATTTTGGGGGAGGTCCAATTATTTGGGGGATGTCAAAAAAAGTCAAATATCAGCAATTTCGTGTGGTTCGACCTCATTCCTACAAACCAGTTTTAGATTTATTGTAAAGATAAGAAAAAAAAATGGACTGTATGTACATCTACAGGAAAGGGAACAAAAATGTATTAGCAGAGTTTGTACCTTCTAGGGAGACAGAAGAAAATAATGAAGCATGTTCCAATATGTGGTACATTTACCACTCTAATATATGATACAATAATCATAATTGCAATTGCAACCAAACCCCTAAAGCATTCACTGCGTGCTAGGCACTGTTCTAAACATGTTACATTTAATCTCTACAACAACCTCACTTTAAAGATGAGGAAACGGAGGCACAGCGTTGTTAACTTGCTCAGGGTCCCATGGTTGGTAAGTGGCAGAGCTAAGAGTTAAACCAGTCCCCTTAAACACGAGGCCATCTGCAAGATGATTTTAGTTAGTGCATAGACAAACATCTTTCTTAGGATAATTGAGTAGTTATCTAATGAGTATTAGAAAAAATGTGGTTAGGACATCAAACCCATAATTTCACCAGTTATTATGGCTCAGGACAAAGGTTAACTTTAAAATTAAGTTAACACGTATTTCTATACCAATAATATAGTGAGAATATCGTGTTTTAGTAAATAAGCAATTTTATAGAAAATAAGAGTATGTAATACACATGTGTACTATATGTACATTGTTTACTTATGGTAAATAATAGTAATCACTGACTTCTCAAAACAACCATATGGGGGGGCGGGTAGCACCAGCTTCACAGGTGAAGAAATTGAGGCGCAGGAAGGTTAATAGCATGCTCAAGGTCACCTGACTAGTAAGTCAGAGCGTGAGGATTTAAGTGCCAGCAGTTTGACTATTGGAAACTCTGCTA
>CM052898.1:25006629-25093697 GCA_028534135.1 Potos flavus | reverse complement strand
GAGCTTGGAAATCTTTTCCTAAAGAGCTGATCTGTAATGCAAGTTTGGGACTAATTTCAGTGAGTCTGGACCTTGGCTACATCTTGGAAACACCTGGGGAGCTTTGACAAGTATTAGTGCCAGGTTGCCTGCCCAATTAAAACAATCTCTGGAGTGTGGGGTCTGGGTTAGTATTGTTTAAAACTCCCCAGGTCCTTCTCATTGGCAGCCAGGTTTAACAACCATGGATAAAATCATCTCCCGAGTTGTTTCTGGCTCTGAAGTCTCTAAGTTCATCTGGGTTGCACTGTGAAGTTTTTGGCACACGACTTATTCGTTTAGTTCCTTGTGGGGACTAGTAGTTAGTGACATTAGAGATTTGTCTCTTAATTATCCACACTACTGGAAAGAAGTGCTGTTACCAGTCATTCAAAACACTGCGTAATCCCCAAAGTCTATCTCTTTGTCTTAGAGGTAGTATTTGACCCTTTGGTATACATAGCAGATTTGCATTTCTAATTAGGGCTTGCTTAGGTGACTGAAAATGTAAATTTGTTTTCAAGCTCAGAAGTACCTGGTAGGGGCAAGCTAGGATTAAAACGTCCTATTTGTCCTAAACCACAGAGTGGCTTCTCCACAAATGATATCTGGAGTTAACTATACAGAGACTTCTTTCTTTGTGTTGTATATTTGCTAAAATCCACATCCTATCCCATCAGCCTGCGGAAGCCACATTTATTTTTTTTCCCAAATACTTTTATTTTATTTTTTGTGTTACAAGATTCATTTAAAATAAACAGTGTGAGGTACTAAACATCATCACCTGAAGTTTTTCCCCCCACTGTGTTCAGAGAGCAATATGGTATAAAGCCTAATGTATCTAATAACATCAGCTGATTAGCCGAGAATATTTTCCAGCTATAAATGCACATTAGCTTGTTTGTCTGGGAACAGTCTGTATTTTCACCATTTTGTTTGGAAATCTACCTGGACTTCATTACACATCCTTCTCTGCCTTCGTAAATGCAGAACGGACTGTCCTTGGACCTTTCCTTAATGACAGAGGATCACCACGGTGACTCTGGTTTTCCCAAGTAGCCACCTAGTGACCCTCTGCCCGCAGAGGAATCAGGCAGCTTGCCTCTGCCCTTGAGAGTCCCAGACCCCAGTGGTTGGGGAGTTTAGGGACTAGGGCTGTTGTTTGCTCAGGGCGTCAGGAAAAGTGATAGCGCTGTTATCAACACACCTCCCTCTTCCCCTCAATTACCCTCTTCCCCCTTCCTGGTCGACCAAAAGAGGAAGAGCAAATTTGTCAGGTTTGGATGTAAAGCTGGAGAGAAAGGAAGAAGGTTGTGAGAGGAGGCCTAGGGACTTTATGATAAGAAAACCACGTATGTTGGCATGCAGGGACTTTGTCATCTTTATTTTAATGTTGGTTTCTCTGAAGCCCCTTTTTTCTTCTTGGTTCCAAAGTAGATTCCAAAGGTAGGTAAGGCTATGAAGTGATATAATACTGTGGGGCAAGGTGGAGAGGGGAGGGGAATCATAGTGGCTCATGTTTATATAGCAATTTATGGCTTTTAAGGCATTTTGACATATGTTATTTTAACTGATGGTCATAACAACCCCTGAAGGTAAGTAAGTTGGAGAGCCATTATTAATCCCATTGGACCCGGGAGAGATTTAAATGATTTTCGCAAGTTCCAATTGGTGGGGGAATCTAATAAAAATCCATGTAGTGTGACCGAAGAGCTTACAAAAAAGAAGTGGGAAATGGGCTTATTCATTCATGGGTTTGTGTGTTCAGCACATATTTACTGAGCACCTCCTGTGTGCCATTCCTCATTCCGTGTGCTAAGGATACACTAGAAAATAGATCAAGTAGAACCGTTATATTTGTGGAGTCACATTCTAATGAGAGAAGACAAACAAGCAAATATATAGTACAATGTCGGATATTGATATACATGATGAAGAAAAATAAAACAGAGTCAAATGGTAGCAAAGCATGGAAATTTTTAACTACATAGGTGAGATGAACCACACTGACTTTTTTAAATCAGTTTTTAAAACTTAAATGCCCCTTTGACGACAGTAAATTTTGCAGAAAGAGGAGCGGTGAATATAACCATCATTGTAGGTTACAAACGTTGCAGATTACTGATAGGTCTGCTGAATTGAGCTTTGAATCTTAGCTCTAAGATGGCTGCATGTGTCCAGGAAAAGGCCATATCTGCCTCAAGAGTCAACAGGGAAGAAATGGAAACAGTACTAATAAGTTTCTCAAGTCCGCCCAGGTAGGGGTCCCCATTCCTGCTGAGAATGCCCTTTGATGTGCGGCTGCCAAGGGAGAGAAGGCAGGAGGGGCCAATTTAGAACTGATATCTATCACTTACATCTCATTGGAGAACCTCTATTGTTTCGTATCATAAAGCTGCAACAATTATAGGACCATCACGGAACCTGCTCAATCCATCCACTGAAAATTGCTTGAAAGTGTAACAGTTGACTACTGTGGCTTTGGATTGTCCTCATTGTTTTTCAAATTAATACCTTGTCATTGTTTCAGCAGGTGTTAAGAAATGTTACTAGCATCCCAGGGGCCAAGCATTGGCCCTTTCCTTGATAATTGTTTGCTTTGTATCACAAAAAAAAAAAAAAAAAAAATAGTCCTACTGTTTCCAAACCTTCCTCATTTTCACCCTGAAAATTACACAGAAGTGTTAACTAACTTCAATTTGCAGTGCTTGACAGTCACGTCTTGTAGAGAAATGATACTTTGTGATCTAAGGTAAATCACAGTAATGAAAAATAATCTTGTTTAGTTATTAGCAAACATACATGTCTACTGTGGAAATTTAAGGGGTTTATGGCAGCTCTCCTGATGACCCATATTACAGTGTTTTAATAGGTTTCTTTGGAGATAACTTTGATTACGACATCTCAAGCAGTGTGCATTCCGAGTCCCTTTTTTTATTATTATTATTTTCTTATAATGGATGATTTCCTAACTCTGGATGAACCACCTGCTTACCTTTCCAGAAAATCTAATTTATTTAAAAATCAAATCCTTCTTCTTCCTCCCCACCTCCTACTTTAAAAAAATTTTGGACCCTAAGGCTGCACTGGGAAGCAAAGACAAATAAATGGTTGAACATCTCTTCTGAGTAAACCGATTAGGAAATATTCACTACATGCCGAGGTTAAAGTATTCCTCCCGCTGCCCCGCACTGCACCACCGCCCAAAATGTGGCTTCAGTAGGAGGGAGTGTACACTGAAATATAATTTCTTTACTTAGCATTTTCTCAATTTTTTAAAGAGAAAAAGAAGATCGAGGAAGGCTGTCACCTTTCCAATGTTATATTAAGGACAGACAGTGGAAGACAGAGTATGTTTGGGTATTCTTAAATGGGGATTTCAATCCAAAGAAAAGCCAGAGAATGTCTCTGGGTTATCCAGTGACAATTTATCCATGATAGTATATATGTCAGGAAAAAAAAGTAATTGTAGGAAAAATATCTATAAAACCCTGTAATCTTAACTCCTTTCTTAGCCAGGTTTGCTTCCTGGAAAGAGCAGGAGGCTCAAATACCAGTTCTTACCAGTCCGGGCTGTGGCTAGCTCTATGGTATATTGTGTATCGCTTCACATTCCAGCAAAAGTAGTGTGGGGTGGGATCGGGTGCTGTGGGGAGACTAAGATGCATGAGTAATCAAGGAAGTCACTGTCTGAAAATTCCATTTTCATGTTTTCCTGTTTCTTTGCAGAAACCCGGGATGGACGTGGCCGACGCCTATGTGACTTTCGTCCGCCACTCTCAGGATGTCCTTCGTGATAAGGTCAATGAGGAGATGTATATAGAAAGGTTATTTGATGTAAGTAAATGCCTTCTCCTCCTTGAAGACCAAGGAGGAGACCCTCCAAAATGTGACAAAATAAGAGACAGGAGGATAAGTCACATTTTGAGAAAATGGATTGGTCCCGATTCAAGCAGTGTCTTTTCCTTTCCCTCTGCCTTAGGCTCTTATCTGTCGTGTGTCTGTTCCGAACCCACTCTGGTGTGGCCGTGTCTCAGTCCCAATCTGTGTGATACGTAGGACGGCGCACAGGCTCTCAGCAAGCAGCCTCGTTTCTGCACGAAGCCTGTGAGGCAGCTTCCTGTAACTGGCAAAGACCTCTCTTGGTCATGGTTCTCCTCCTTGCAATCTGGCCTTGCTTTAGGGAGGCGTTCTCGTCCAGGAGGCTGAGACCAGCTCCCTGTCCTGGAGTGCTACCCCCCTGACCCCAGCCGTGGCTTGCACATGTGCAGTAAGTGTGGCATTGTTATCCCTTGAAAGATGATTCCGTTTCTGGAAGACTGGAAATGCTTAGTGAGCCCTGGGTTTTGGCAAACACTTGTGCTAGAGTTGCTCAGCCAGTGTGGTTTGAAACTGGGGTGCCCCCTGCCCACTCACCTGCTGGAAAACTGTGGAGAAGAAGCAGGTATACAGAGAGCAGGTGTA
This sequence comes from Potos flavus, assembly GCA_028534135.1. Classification (NCBI taxonomy): domain Eukaryota; kingdom Metazoa; phylum Chordata; class Mammalia; order Carnivora; family Procyonidae; genus Potos; species Potos flavus. Next base: position 25,089,215 of record CM052898.1, on the reverse strand, counting down.
GCAGGCTGCCAGACCCAGACCGAACTGGAGAAAATGCAGATTTCCGAGGGTTAATAGTTGTCGAGCAATCTGATTTCCACCGTGACTACATCTGCACTTCCAAAGCAAGCCACTGAGGCAAAAAGAAAAAAAAAAAGTAATCTGCTTTGGTCTCAAACCACCGCCTCTCTCAGGCCAAAGCAGATGGGGCTGCCTAATTTAGCCAGATATTTTGCTTCAAGTTGCCACTGAATTTGCCAGTGTAGACCCGGCCAGAGTGCATGGAAGCTGACGTACTTGTCTCCGTGTGGCTCTAACTGTGCAGCCTACTTCTGTCTCGTGAAGCGTGAGCTCCTTCTGTCCAGGTTTTCGTATATTTTTAGTGCCAGCCCGAACATTAATGTTTTGGTCTACTATGGAATCCGTGTTTCTATATTTTTTCTGTGATTGTGTTCAGCAATTTACATTGAGTTTGTGTATGTGTGTGTGTGTGTGTGTGTGTGTGTGTTTGTTCCATAGCTAAGTGAGCTCATTGTTGGCAGCGCCGAGAATTCTGCAGCTTCTGACTTTTATATGCTTTGTCTTCCAGCTCATTTGCTTTCCTCGTGTGTTGCAAAGGCGCCTTTCTTTTTTTCTTTTCCAATCATCTCCTTTCTGTGCTCGATATCGCTCTTTCGTCTGCATCACCTTTCCTCGAGAAAACCCTTCTTACTTTTTAATTCCCACCCGTCCTCTCTCGGATTAAAATGGAACTTATCTCTCATGTCAAATGTTTTATCACATTATATCAAGTGGCATGAATTAGAATCAAATAATCTTCCTGTGTACATCTTCTAGCATGACCCACATCCACTGAGAATGCCTCATACATGCATAAAGCTCACCAGCGGGTTCTCCCCCTTCTCTGCATGCGTGCCTTTAGGAAAGTACCGAGCCTAGAATGACTGGGGCACAGTCACCCATCCAATAGGCATTGAAAACAGAGACAGGCAGGACCCTCTGGTCTGCAGTTAGGAGTGTGGACACTCTGCCCATCTCCACTGAATTCAATTCCAAACCACAAATTTTCAAGACGCCTGTGGATTGTTCTTTTCAATGCCTAGGTTGCCTTTTTTTTTCCTTTGATCAGTATCTTCTGATTCTCAGTTTTGTGTGGCCCCCGCGGGTGTTTGTGTGTGTGTGCGCGCGCGGGCGTGCGTTCCTGTGCGAGCGCGTGTGCGCATACCCTGGTGTTCTCTGAGACTTTAAAACCTCTCGTACTGAATTTGATGTTTAATCTGTGGCTTAGCCTGTCACTGCATCACAGATAACCCACCCTTCCCTCTTTCTTTTTCTCCAATTAAAATTACAAGGGGGGTGATTTTTTTTTTTTAAGGTAGCCTTCTTGAAGGCAGCAAGGCCAGTTGTCCTCTTCAGTGGCTTTTTTAAAAGGGAGAGTACAACTGAATTGTTATTCAAAAAGTAAGAGTAGAGCCTTAGCTAGCACAGATGGTAAGACTAGACTTGTCCGACGAGGGAAGAACACAGTGAAATTCAAGCCCTTGGACTTTTAGTGAGAATTAGTAATGAAAAGATGTATTTATTAAGAATATGTTGCTCAGAAAGCAAATTACGTTTAGCGTTGTTCAAGAACTCGCAAGTATTTCTAGCCCCTCGTCGAATTGCACTGACTAGCCTAAAATGACATCAGCAACTCTGAGGATCCTCACAGTTTATTCTTGTATTGTCCTAATTATGTTTCCTGAGGGAGTCTTAAGTAGACTCCCCGGAGTATCTGATTTTAAAGATTTCACCGTTACTCTCATTCACTGAACCTCACTCCTGCCTCTGTGGAAAAAATTTTTTTAGTAGCTTAGATGGAGCGAACGAATTTCTTGCCATTTACTCTCTTACTTTCCGAATAACCTGCTCCCCTAATTTACAGACTATTGGTGCTAGCCAACCTAACTGATGGAGTACAGAAAAAGTTATTGAATCTGTCATGGATTTAAAACATTTGTCATTTGAGAAACCCAGAGCTTCTCAAAAAGCTTCATTACCATGCAGCCTCGGCAATTTAATTCAGTACTTACTGTTTTTCTATAATCTAGCAGCAAAACATCAGATTACCAACATGTTTGATTATTTGCAGCTTCTGTTTCCTCAAGCATGGTGTTTATTTCTTTGCATATATGCTCTGCAAGGCTCTCATGTCCCCCAAGCTATACAAGGGGATGGGACTATTAAGGCAGAAGGGTCTGCGAGACTGGCCGCCCTCAGTTTCTTGCCACAGTGAACTTATTCTTTCAACTCCGTTCCTTAGTGATCGTGGTCCTGGGGCCGGTTTCTAAACAATTGGCAGAAACCTATTGAGAAAAACTTGTTGATCTGAGAGGATTCTCTTCCAAATTGTTGCATTTTGATAAATGGCAAAAATGAATAATAGAAAATTAGCATTCTGAATGAGGAAAAAATATATATCTCCGAGATTGTTTGCTATTTGGGGGTTGTTGATTCTGACTGTTGTGTCAGTCCCTGGTTTTTAGTTCCTGCTGGCATCTGTCACTCAGAGGCATATTCTCCGAGTTCCTGTTGTGTTTTCAGCTGTGTTTCAAAGTGTCCGTTTTATTTACCTGATACGTCCTTCCAGTTCTTGCTGTTTAGTTTTGTTTCTCCGTCCTTCCCCCTCCACCCCCCCTTTTTTTTTTGCCTTTTCGAGTGTGCCTTGTAGAAAAGGCTGGATGGCATCAGCGTGTGTTTGTATCTGAGAATATTTGGACTAATAGCTGGTCATTTAATGAGTGCATCGTCTGTTCTCACCAGGCCCCTCTCCTGCGGCTCCCTCTGATCTAGCTTTCTCTCTGCCTTGTCATTGTACTTTTGGCTGGAATTGGGTGCTTGTGGGAGATTATCGGCGTAGCATTTGGGGCTCTATATTTAATGTTCTGCATTTTTATCTATTTTATTATGTAACTTAAGAGCAGCTTTCCAAATTCATCTTCACCAACATTTTTTTTTTTTTTAACAGGCATTCTCTAGGTTTATTGAACCAAGACAGTCAGACAGAAGGTTGCCTAACCAGGTCTTTCTGATGCAGTGAAAGTTTCCCTGTGTGTTAATAATTGATTTACACTGTCCCTCTATAAAATACTGTCAACTTTTTTAGTCATGCCCCTAAGAAACAGCTAACCGGTCCAAAATTAAGGGCTGATTGGGAAAGAATTCTCCAACTACCTACCCTGGTATTTCAAATGTGCTGCTGTACGTTTCATCTGCATTTTTGTAAATCTTTTTCTAAAAATATGACCTACCATTGTGAGCTGGTTTCAGTTGCTGCAAAATAACCACTTAAGATATTTCAAAACAAAAGATTTGGGGATTTCAAGCAAGGGAATAATGCAGTATGTACAGTAACCATGAATTTAGATGATATTAAAGATGCCGAATTTTTAAAGGCGAATCGGATTGCTGTCAGACTCAGATGGAGGCTTGGCCTCCTGGAAAATTATTGCTGACTTTTAAAGAAAATACAAAAGCTAGACATGAAATAATTTCCATATTCCTAAAGCAGCTGCTGAGGAGGAAAGTACAAACCCAAGAAATAGCTTAAAGACCGTGATTTAAAGCTTGAGTGTCCATAAATCATGCAGATGGCTTTCCCCCCTCCCTTCTCTAGTGATTAATTCAATATCTTCCCCAAAACAAAAACATGCTTTTTGAAATTAGAGATCAGATCATCAAGAGAAGCACCTAAGATTTCAAAGTCTAAACAAAAATTAATTTATTTTCTTTCCTCCTTGTACTTCTTGAAGACACAGACTGAGAAGAAAATCGGGATTAAAAGAGATGTGCTTAGGGTGAATTCATCTGCTTAAACCTCACAGGCTCGGAGATGAGTGATTAAAAAACCATCTCGAACTTGGATGGAATCCACATTGGTGGTAATGCCCGATCAGCACTGGCGTTCCTCAGGCCCCGAGTCGTTGTGAACCAGGCCCGGGGAACATTTGACTGGAGATGATACATGGATTATATAGGTCAATTATACACTTAATCTGCCTTCTGGAGGATTAAGTATTTGCAGATTGACTCTGCCTTTGGCTTCTCCGTGGCAGTTATCAGATCAGGAAAGGGCCCCTTACCAAACCCGCCCCATAAGCACTTAATCAGGCAGTGCGGTCAGGTTCAGATGGGGCTGCTGCTCTGTGTTCTTTGCCCTGCACAGATTTTAATTTGCTGTTCCATTATCAAATCGGGTATTTGTCCACTTTATGTGTCAGCCCAATAATTGAGTGTGAATATTTCCCATTAAAGGGGTAATTTGAAAAATGAAACCTTTGCCTACTAAAATGTATTTGCTATATTTATATATGAAGCCACAGATAACCTTATTTCAATAACCTTATTAAATTACAAAAGCATGATGCATGCGAACATATATCAATCCAGCTAGGAGTCCTCCTGCTTGAGGAAGTATTATGTTCTTCTGTTATATCTGTAAGGTGTATTGCCAGCTGCCCAGGTGACAGAAACTAGTCCCAAAAGTACGATGTGGGGAGAGGTGTACGAGACTCACCAGTATAACAGGTTGTGTTTCCAGGGGGGCTGATTAAAGAAAATCAAGGCATACGGCATCTGGGCACTGAGATAGTGAGTTCTCTCCTCTATAAGCAATAAGCAGGTGTGAGTGCCCCAGATGGGAGCTATGGTGTAGTGATCACGGGCCTTGCTTTGGAGCCTTCAGACTTCACCCTGATCCTTACAAGCTGGCTGACCTTCCACAAGGTATTTAATCTCTCAAAGCTTCAGCCGATTCATCTATGTAACAGAGATGATAATAAGCAGAACCTCCTCGTGGAGTTGTTACGGGGTGAAATGCTGCGTACAGCTGCAAGCATCGGGCTCCGGGCAAGTGCTTGGTAAGTGTTAGCCGCCGCCACCACCCCCATCATCATCACCACCTCGCCATCGTCATCGTCATCCCTGAAACGGGCGTGCTTTTCCCACACCTCCTCTTTTCTTGTTGAACGGAATTCCGTAATGCTAAGGTGCTGTAAGAGTCTCGCTGTCACTTTAAGATGCTTAACCCCCTAGACTTGCGGAGCGTTGTTGGATAGACAGGAGCCTAGTACCTTTTTAGTTTTGGTAAAACATAGCTCTGAAGCAGGCAGAATAACAGAATAACAACGGTCAGGACCAGGGCTTTGGAGTGAGCCAGTTGGGGGTAGGAATCCTGATTTTGCCATTGCTGAGCTGACCTCAGGTGAATTATTTAGTCTCTCTGGACCTCAGTTTCCCCAACTGTAAATAAACTGACTTCTTACCATAATTGTGAGGACCAAGTACCATAATGTCTGTAGACTGGCATCATCAACAATTTAAGAAGCCTTTGGTCAGCCACATTGTCATCTCATAGAATTATTTGTTCCTGCAAGTGATTTTGAATTGACCTAGCCCTACCCGCTAAACAAAACTATAGTGCCTTGGCACATTAATCTCATTTGAGTTTCTGGATGTGAGGAGTTTTTTTAGGGCATGGAGGAATGGCTAATACCTTTTATTATTATAGATGCAATAAATGGGCATTATAGATATTTAGAAAATACAGCTAAGCGGGTGTACCTGGGTGGCTCAGTAGGTTAAGCGTCTGAGTCTTGATTTCAGCTCAGGTCATGATCCCGGGGTCATGAGATTGAGCATCATGCTTGAGATTCTCTCTCTCTCTCTCTCTCTCTCTCCCCCTCTCCCTCTCTCCCTTTCTCCCTCTCTCCCTCCCTCTCTCCCCCCATCCCTCCCCCACTCCCTTGCAAGCACTCTCTCTTTAAAAAAAAAAAAATACAACAAAGCAAAAATAAGAAAATGCTATGTCCCCAGCACCCGGATATTATTACTTGAGTATTTATTCTTCGGGATCTCTTTCTACGTGCTTATGTACGTTACGTATTTTTTAACAAATTAAGCAGAAATTACTTGTTTAAGCTAATGATTTCCATTTTCCATGTCAGTAAATGTTCATCTAATGCACTATCTATATTGAGAATCCCCCACTTGTCCCCCAGATATTCTTGACCTCTGGTTCGTGCAAACCAGGGCCACATATCACATCTGGTGGTAATGCTCTTTAAACTTCTTTCTACCAGCACTGGCCCTTTTTTCATGAGCCTGAGTTGTTAAAGGGACCGCCGTGCCAATTGTTCTACAGACTGGAGGAGTTTATTACCAGCTAAACATAGAACTGATTTGAGGAGGAAAAAAAAAATCTAGCTGAATTCAACCAAGTAGTTCTTTTAGACATAATTAGTATCTCAGCATAATTCAACCAGGGATTTTTTTAAGCTGTTCTTTGTATGTAAGGAGAATTTTTGAAGCTGGCTCTAAAAAACAAAAACAAAAGCAGTTAAACTGCAAAAAAAAATCCACGGAGGCCAGGGTGCACATTAGCTATGTGAAGAGCTACAGGAATTTTATTTGATGTATTAAGGCACAGATAGGTGAGCCTGGATGGGTAAATCTGGGGTCCACGTTCCACTGCTTCTTATGTCACTGTGACTTCTGTGGTGAAATCTTAGACTAGTAATGTGACATATGTGTCTCTAGACCATTAATTCTGCTAGGCTTTTCCCTGAGATTATCAATCTGAAATCAATCTGAAATTAAGTGCTCCAAATCAGTCAGAAGCTGAGCTTTCACTACTCTTCAGATCAAAATTTAATTGAACTCTGACCTTGTCCTTATCATCTTCAGTTACGAGGCTAAAGCACATAAACTCCAGTCTATAAGGACATCCTTTAGAGTCTGTGTGATTATATATATTGGAAAAGAAAATAAATCTGAAACGTACCAGGGAAAGCAGTTAGGAAAGGAGAAACGATTTATTTTTTTCACCTAGTTTTGAACCCCAAAGTCAATTCTGACAATTAAGCCATGTCCTGAGCCGCGCATTAGAGCTGTAGAGTGTCATTTCCCAAGAAGATTATGGAAACTGGACACAGTCAGAGGGAAATGAGAAGTAGAGGGCCTCTCTCTCCCGCTTGATTTGCAACATTATTACATTACCAGATACACAAGCACATGCACACACACGCACACACACAATTAGGGTTTGAATTCTTGGAAGTGAACCTCAGACCCAAGACTCTTCCAAGTGGGAATTGTAGGACAATCCAAGTTCATCCTCATGACTTTGCTCCTCCAGTGCCCCTCAAAGACCCAATGTCTTCTAGATTTTCCTACTTCCCCCACCATCTAAATCGGCCTCTGGCAGATTTACTATTTCTTCCTCTGTTAAGGTGAAGGAGACTTAATGCTGCCTTTGTTAGGATATTTGCAATTTTAACAAAATATTGAGCCAAAAGAATAAAGCACTAACAATAGAAGTTTTTGATCTTTGATATGATAGAAAATGAGCTCTATTAGGGTGGGAGTGGGTGGACAGAAGAGTGTTTTGATGCCTCCGATGCCCTATTGTGATGAATCTTCTATTCAGATATGAATCCTCTCTTGCCCCATGGCCTTTAGAATAACAAGCAAATGATAACAACTCATTATTTTTCTTGGAGTCTTCGATATAGAAACACATTTCTATTCCACGTGGACATGGGAACATGTCTCTCCTTGCCTGATTTGAGGTTTCAGTAGTCCCGAGTGCAGAGAAGGGGGCATTAATAGATTTGGATTATTTGGATTAATTGTGTCAAATGGATTATTACTATCCAAAAGTAATTGCTTATGTTTTTGTTAGCCTCGCCCTTACAGATTTATAGTTCAGTGGCATGTCTTCAAGTAGTTCTTTTCTAATCTAGCTGCGTCCTAAAACCATTCATAGAAATAGGTCTCACTGACTTTTCGGCAAGTCTTATATAAAACCAGTCTCGAATTTTCTCTGGAGCCTGTGTGCAAGGAAGAGTTTTGCTAAGTGTCTTTATCAGAACAGCTTTCTCTGTTCCAGGAGACATTTGGTGAATACACTTAATTTGTTTTCTTTTCCAGAGAAGAATGTTCCAATAATCATTCTAAGAAGCCGGGCTGATTGCTCTGTTATATTAAGGTCACAGCAGCCTTGCTAACATGACCCACACAATACTTTTGTGTCTTAGGAACGGGTTTTTTTTTCCTTATGGCAGACGATGGCATGGATTACACACGCCACACATGTGAGCGCATGTGGGCACACACACACACACACACACACACAGAGTAGCCAAGGCACATTTTGTGGAACAAATATTACCACATTGCGTCTTAGGATATGGGTGCACTAAATCCCTAAATACTACCCATTAATTAACCAACTATTTTCTCCCTGCGGGGCTCTATAGAGGTTACCCTCAAAAGATTTCACTGGCACTCAATACCCAGAGTCATAGCCACTTGCTCTAATATTTTTTTTTTTTCAATGAATGAATTTAAAATGTCATCTAGGTTCTTATTCTTCAAAGTGTGGGTCGTGGACCTTCAGGATCAGACTCACCTGGGAGTTTATAAGAGGTGCAGAATCACAGCCCTAACCCCAGCCCAAAGGAATCTGAATCTGCATTTTAGCAAGATTCTCTGTGGATTCAAATACACATTAAAGTTTGAGAAGTCCTGGGGAAGGTCAGTGCCTTTCTACCTTATTTGCTCACGATTCACAGTAAGAAACATTACAACCCAGTTATGTGTACAGATATACAACAGTAGTTTCTGAAACAATATTTACCTCTGTGTGATGCAATCTGACATTTTCTATTCCAGCTTTCAAAATTATTGGTGGTAACCAATAAAATTTTTTATCACATACTAATAGGTCACAACCCTCAGTTTTAAAAACACACCTAGAACCAAGTTTCTCACCCTTGGCACTAGTGACATTTTGAGGCAAGTAATTCTTTGTTGTAGGGTGCTAGTCTGTGAACTGAAGAATGTTTCCCCCCACTAGATGCCAGCAGCAGCCCCCTCTCGGTTGTAATGACCGAAAATATCTCCAGACTCGGTCACATGTTCTGGGGGGTGGGGGAGGGGAGGCTTGGAAGTAGGAGGGGAAATCACCCCTGTTTGAGAGCCATTTATTTGGATGAACCAGAAAAGAAGTGAATGCCCAATGTGTACAGGGAAGCCTACCTCTCTGCATGTCCCTCTGCCACCACCACCACACACACAGTGAATATGTTCTAGTAACAGCAACAACAAAGTGTCCATTTGTCAACCAGGGAGTCTGCTTGGGAGCTGGGCCAGTCTCAGAAGTAGGTTTTGTTTGGGGGCTTCTGAGCCATCCACAGCTCTTTACCCCTCCCACTGTCTCCCCCAGAATAGTCCACTCAGAGCTGGCGGAAGGATCTGGAGCAGTGTGTTAGATCAGCAGTACTGATTCCTACTTTGGCCTCCCTAATTGCTTTTCTTTTCTTTTCTTTTCTTATAATTCCACCCAGACCTTGGTTTAAAAAAAAAAAAAGTCATTGCTTCCACCAGGTGGCTACCAGTTATTTTTGTGTGTCCAAAAACCTGAAAAGAAGGCTCAACTTGAATACTTCATTCATTCCAAATTCCCAATTGAGAAGAGAATAGTTAATAGCCTCTTGTTCTTCTGTTAAACTCCTGCCAAGTGAATAAAAATCCAGTTAATAGAGTCTAGATGAATATTCCCATATCAGAAGGCTTCCAGTGCTAGTATCACTTGCCATATTGGGTTCCCTTGACTGCCTTTGGCAAAATTTTTTACTCTAACCATCCATACAAACCAACAAACCTCCAGGTTCTGCCCAGGATGGGAATATTATTAATTACCAGATCTGTATGCCAACCAGAATATAAAAGCTCCTCTCACTTTTTTTTTTTTAAGATTTTATTTATTTATTTGACAGAGAGAGAGAGATCACAGGCAGGCGGAGAGAGAGGGGGAAGCAGGCTCTGTGCTGAGCAGAGAGCCCGATGCGGGGCTCGATCCCAGGACCCTGAGATCCCAGGACCTGAGCCGAAGGCAGAGGCTTTAACCCACTGAGCCACCCAGGCGCCCCAAGCCCCTCTCATTTTTTGTGTAAAAAGAATTTTTTTAAAAAATAAATAATATGTGAAGTAAGATAAGTTAAATTCATGAGTTTTCTCATGAAATTCTCAAAATCACTTTTTAAGAAAGATAACCATCCCTCCTTTTTGTCCATAGAATTCATTTTTTGGTCTAGAAAACTATCCCATTAAGAGAAAAAACCCAGTTATTAGGTGTCTCACCAGTTTTGGGGAGAACGATGCAGTGGCACTCATTCACAGGTGATTTTCCCCCACAGAGGACATTCAGCATTTTCTGGAGATACTTTGCTCTCACAGATGGAAAGGTGCTATTAGCATCAAGTGGGAAGAGGTAAGGGGTGCTTCTAAACATCCTACAATGCCCGGGATAGCCCCCCCACCCACAGCACAGAAGCATCCAACTCAAAATGCCAGTAGTGTGGAGGTTAATAGATCCTGCTCTAGGCGATACCTCCCCCCACACAGATCCTCTGTCTTTTAATGACATGGGCTGTGTGAGTTTAAATTTTGCTATACATCATGAGTGGTGTCTGTGGGTCATTTTCAAGAATACTTGGCAGGTATCTCAGAAACTAGATTCAAAAGTCCTTTTCATGGGGCGCCTGGCTGGCTCAGTCAGAAGAGTATGCTACTCTCAACCTGGGGTCATTAGTATGAGCCCCACATTGGGTGTAGAGATTACTAAAAATAAATCAATTGAAAAAATCCTTTAACAAGATTCAACCAAGGGTCTAAACAATAAAAGCTAAGGAATTCTTAACATCTACCTTTCTCAGCTTAAACTTAACACCCATATATAGTTCCTAGGGAGCTCCCATACATCCATAAAAATTCCCATCTTGTCAGTTACAATGAACCACAACAGCTTCTTTCTATTGGAAGGTGTCCCTTGAAGTTTTTAAGGGACTGGCTCTCATATATCAGGCAGACCTTTAGAGCATAGGCCTTGCAGTAAGACATCCCCAAGCTCAGTGTCTGGGTCTGCCACTTACTAGTTGTGTGATTTTGGGTAATTTACTTAACCTTACCAAGCCTCAATTTCCTCTTCTGTGAAACTGAAGAAAAATAGTACCTGGTTCTTTGGATTAAGAGGACTGAATGAGATAATGCCTACAAAGCATAAACCATAATAGTCTTGGCACATGGAAATTACTCCACAAATGTCTCTTTTTGTTGTTCTCTCCATCAGTAGTGGTGCTAATATAAAAACCAAGACACACCCTTGCCTAATGCTAAGGTAAGCTTTGCAGCAGATAGAAAGTAGTGATACATTCCATGCCAACAGGATTATTAAAAGTCAGAGATGAAAAGCTCAGAGAATGTGATGGCAAGTCACAAAGAGCCTAGTTGAGCTGCTGGATCCCTAAAGAAAATGTGTAGAGCAAGATCTCAATGGGATGGGGCCTCAGAAGAGGCAGCATTGAGCTGGATCTAGTTGCCTAAGATTTGGGAAGGAGAAAGAGAGAGGATTCTATGTTCAGGCACAAGGAAAAAGACATTAATGCATCCTCTGGGAACATTCCTAACTTACCCCCACCATGTCTTCATTAGCCTTAGAGCTGGTTTTTAGAGACTTCATTTCAGAATTTACACAAAGGATGGCTTCACCCAGGTTACAATGACTCCAATCTAGGCATCCGGATATTTGCTTTGTAGGCATTGGCCACTCCATCCCCTTAAAAGCTAAATTCTTTTTATATTAATGTGAGTTTTTCTGTTTTTTAATATATGCTGCTTAACCTGGGATATGCATCAGAATTATGTATTTTTTTAGTTTTAAAATGTACTCACCCCAGCTGTATACCAAAAATTCTAAGTTAGTAGATCAAAGATAGGGCTCAGGGATCTGTTTTTGTTTCGTTTTATTTTGTTTTTAAGTCCAAGGATTTAATCTGATCAAGAACAATTAATTTAAAGCAGTGATTCTCCACTGTGGGTGAGTATATTCGGAAATGTGTAAAGACACTTTGGCTATCGCAACTTGGGTGGGAGGCGGATGTTACTGATATCTAATGGGTAGATGGTAAATATTCTCCACTGTAAAGACAGCCCCCCACTGCAAAGAATTATCTGGCCCCAAATGTGGATAGTAGTAAGGTTGACGAATCCTGATGTAGGAGATAAAAGATACTGAAAGACACATTTATATCTATTATTTCTATCAATACATTTTCTACTTTGTGTCCTACGAAACAAGTTCACAATCTTTTTAAAAAAAAAATTTCTGTAGGAACAGTACACAGAGATAGGACAAAGTACTATTATTTTCATTTTTAAAACAAGAACCTAAGGTCCAGAAACCACTTGCCCAGGACCTCAAGATTTTAGGAGCCCCACCTCCTGAAATTATGGCTTTTCCATCCCCACCCTTTGCAAATAGTGAGATTGTCTCTCTCATTGACCATGGCATCCCCAGTGTATGGATGTAGGCCCTCAAGACTCTTTGGTAAATAGGTATTGGTGAATCCCCAGTCCCCGCGTATTATCTTCTATACCTTGTCAGGGATGTCTTCTGTTTCCAGTTCTAAATCTAAAAATACTAATCAAGGTCGTTAAGTATCTCACTCTGAATGTTGATGCTTTTCACCTGATTTTTCCAGAAGCTTTGAATATATAATGTTCTGGTTAATTTAATGAGGAATGAGTTGTTTGGGCCCATTTGATTTTTTGGTTAATTTGAAGATTCATTGGAACACCATTTCTGTTTCTAATTTTGAAACAATTTGTAAAATATCTTAGTTTCATTTTCTGCCTTTTTTGAAACAGAGTCTAATTCTCTTGGTCAAGATCTTTCAGGGCTCTGGTTTTACCCTACTTAATCCCAAGGATCACTCTCCAGTCATGAAAATGTAAAATGAGTGAATTATTCCAGACTTGTACCACTAAGAACTTCCCAGACTCTAAATACAGTGCTCTTTCTGTCATACCCTATGCCTCAGGAAGATGGAGCTGAAATGTTTATTAGCCCAAAGCACATCTGAAAGCTGCTCTCTTGATTTGATCCCAAAGAGGACTTTTGTGGGGTGGAAAAAGGGCAACTTTCTCCTAAAAGGGAAATGCAAACAGGGGTAACAATTCCAATTAGTTGAAGCTGTTAATAAATGGCTGTTTAATAATAACAGTGATAAATTATTTAGAATTTCTTCTGTGTATATTTCCCATCTTACAGCTCTGGGGGCTGATGAGAACCAATATTTATTGGGTCCTCTCTATGTGCCCGGTAGGATTCTAGATACTCAGATGTAATAATAATTCACATTATTCTCATAAGTTCCTTGGGAAGTAGGTTCTTACAGATAAAGAAGTTGGGTCAGTGAAAGGTAAATTGACTTCACTTATTTCAGAAGCCTGGGAAGTGACCAGTCCTAGATCAAACTCCTGTCTTTCCAATGCAGAGTAGGCCCCTCACCATAATATCTTAGGGTAAAAAAAAAACCCTACAGTACTCGACTCTAGGCCCCCAAAGTCCCACTCCACTGAGAGCTCTGCATCCCAAATTCCTCCTCTGAGGGTTTAGTATAAGAGAATCACTATTTCCTCGCACAGTACGAACGCAGAAGTTGCAATTTCCTGACCCCGAGTAGAAGGCGGCTTATTAGTCACGGCTTGTCCACTCCCAATGAGGGGAGTTTCATAGCTAATCAGGCAGACCCCCTAATAAACATTCAACTCTGCCAGGGCAGGCATCCTCCTGAACGGGAGGACAGTGTCACAGAGCTTGAGTTCTGTGAACACCAGCAGAACCTAGACCTAAAGTTGACAGATCCCAGGAAGTACTCCTGTACCCACTTCAGGGTAAAACCCCATCCTCAGTGGGGAGGGACCACAGCACGGTGGGGAATCTTGCATACCATATGTGCTGCAAAAACCCCTTCTACCTAGGCCCAGCTGAGGGGTGGGTTTCGGCTTTCAGTCTGTATCTCCCTCTGTGTTCTGTCTAAGATCTTTCATCCCATAAGAATAAAGTTTTGTGGTATATTTGGGGCAGAAGGAATGATGGTAACACAATACCATTACATCCCAGACAGTTGATAAATGGTTTAGGGTAGCAGCTTAAGTTCCTTAAGCAAAGCTTGACACAGTGGTATTATTAAACAACAATGCCCAAGACTTTCCTGCAAGGCCTGTTGACTCTTTTAATCTACCCACATAGCTAAGTTTTCAATGGCACTATGAGGTTTCACAGATCAGCAGCGCCTTACAGGAGGGGGAAAGTAATCCAAAATTATAGAATAACATGGTTATACAATCTGTGCATAATACAAATGCAGTGGCAACTAAATCATTACATGGTTATTATCCGGTAATGCCTCAAGTGTCAGCGATGTGAAAATTTGTGATCAGGTATCACGGAAGTCCTTCCTTGATTTATTTCCAGCCAAAGCTTACAATAAACAATGTGACAAGTGATGACAGAGGGAGCGAGGGAGGCAGGGAAGGAAGGGAGGGAGGGAGGAAAGAAGGAAGGAAAGAAAGAAGGAAGGAAGGAAGAAGGAAGGGAAGGTGGGAGAGAAGGAAGAAAAGAGTGAGCAAGAGTTGTTTTTTCATCTTGAAGCTTTAAAGAGCTTACCAGAGAGATCATCAGCTGTTAGCCAATCCTTGAAAGTGGCAAATCCCTTGGCCAGTGGAAAGTGGTCTCTGCATTGTTTCTAAAGAGTTTGTTTATTCAAAATATGTCTGCTTTTGGCATTCAGTTTCTAAGTGAGTGGGGGCTCAGGGGTATTGGCTGAGGTCAGCTCTGTGCACTGGTTAATGAAGCTGGCTCCTGCCTATGGCTTCTGAACACCACCAAATAGTGGTGACCGAGGCACAGGGGACAGGGACATGGACGTGAGGGAATTCTTTTAAAGGCTCCCCACTTGGCTTACACAGAATTAGAGAAGTGGAGGCCTGTTTGCGTTTGTTGGTGTACATTAGAAATGAATTTGGGCATTCAGCTTAAAGAACTCACGAATGGCAAGATGCACAAAGAAATGCTATTATGTATTTAGCACAGTCTTTGTAAGCTTGGCCAGGCAAGGGGGTTTATCAAAAGAAATATGTAAATAACACAACCTGCTTTACAAAAGAAAAGAGAACAAAATTAATCCAAGACATCCGTGGCATAATACTATTTTCTGCCCTCAGCTTTTCTTTTTATAACTTGAGACATGCAGCCTAACAGTTCAGCACACACAATAGCACACTCAAAGAAGGGGAAAAAAAAAAAAAAACCCAAACACCCAGACCTGGGGCATCCCCTCAGTCCTTAGGAAAGAACTCCAAAGGAGTCTTCAGCCTCACGCACAATATTATTATTAAATCTAACACGATCATAGCCAAATCGTTGGCTTGGGCACAATCCCCCCCTCTTCCCCCTCCTTTTTGGGGAAAAAGGGGGAAGTGTTGGGAGGGGTGGGGGAACCAAGCCAATCAAAGTTAAAATAAAGTCTCTTTCTAGCAAGACTACTGTCTATAACATGTTGTTCCTTATAGAAAGTGGGATATGGTGGCATTTGCTTGATTAACTTGCTCGACAAAAGTGACAGCTGCTGTGGGTGCATGCGGATAAGCTACACGGCGCAGTTCCGCCTTTGTACATCTGTCAGCAAAAAGGGAAGAATAAAGAGTGAAAAGAGACAAATTGGTCCCAAAAGACACTCCATTCAACTTAGGAGGTTTGCCCCATTCAGGCGCTCGCTGTATGCCTCAAGTACTGAGAGCTTATTCAATTTCATTCACTCTTTCGAATGAACCCACAAGTGTTTAATTTCTTATTCTGTCGCCTCAAAAAGGGGGGGGAGGGTGGAGAAGGAGAGGGAGGGCACCTTGGGGATGGGAAGCATTAATGGCAAGGCAGGGTGATCCAGGCCCACACATTAACTCATGGCTAATTTAGGTTTTAACTCTATGTGCTCGGGCCCCGGACCCATCTGAATATTTCGGTGGGAGACCTGACGCAGACTTCTTATCTCCTGGCTGGTGGACCCAAAACCATCTAGATATCAAGGGCAACTAGCGAGGTCGAGTGTGTGTCTTGTGTAAGGACAGTGGCCTGAGGTTTATGCTTTTTCCAGAGATGGGGTGGCGGGCTCCCCGGGATAAGGTTTGGGTAAGTGATCTGGCAAATGTGGGGGTTTTTTTCCCTCCCAGAAAGAGGGAAAAAAAAAAAAATTAGAGTCACACGCAGTGTGAAGTAGTAAGAGGGGAATATGGTTTCCAGAGATTAAAAATAAAGCAAGAGGAAAGGGCGCCATTGGGAGGCAGAGCCCAGCTGCACATGGGGAAAACACATGTTAACTTTTAAAAAGCAGCACTTTGTCTTTCTCTTCCTCGTCCCGGAGCCCCAGCATCAGAACCTGTGTTCTGGCCTCCTTTATGGGGCAGTTGCTCTGCACACACTAATGTTTGCTCCTGGGAGCTTCAGAAGGCTTTGCCTGTGCACCTGTGCCGCCATGCTCCGCCTGCTCTCCTGCCTTCTCCTCTCTGGCCTTCAGGCCACCCTGCCGTCTCTGTGAAACCTAGCACTCCCTTCCAGCTCCTGGGCCAGTGGCCCAGCCCTGTCCCTGCACCCAAGCTTTCTTCAGTGACTGCTTTTTAAGATTTTATTTATTTATCTGAGAGAGAGAGAGAGAGAGCATGAGCAGGGAGGACGGAAAAAAAGCAGACTGCCCCCTGAGCAGGGAGCCCAATGCGGGGCTCAATCCCAAGACCCTGAGATCATGACCTGAGCCACCCAGGCGTCCCTAGGGACTGCTTTTTGGAAACTACTCAGTGCCATCTCTGGCGCCTTAAAAGATCGTACACTTTCCTTACAAGAAATCATCTCCCATAGGGTTTGGGTTCACTAAGTTGACATGGGTCTAATTTTTTTAACTGTTTAGAGGACTTTGCAAAAGGGCTCTGGACCCTGTTGTAGTTGTTGGCTTTTGTTGTCTTGGAATCTCGGAGCTTTGGGCAGGGCCTCTTGGATGCTATATCAATCCTTTTCTTTCTTATCTGCTTGGAAAGTAGCTGTGTGGTTTGACCTCAAGCATTCCATTTACCGATTTACCTGAACACTTTCCAAGAAACAGCATGGAAATTATGCGAATGTAAAGACAAGTTCTTTTATACTGAGAGTAATGATTAAAACAACTTCAGTCCAGGAAGACAACTCCCTAAAGTCACTGCAAATTTTCCTGCATAAGAACTTCAACTTTGACTCACAAAACTCTCATGATTCATGACTCTAGAAAGTTTAATATGTGCAAATTATGAAATTACCCCTAATGTGATTAACCAACCCTGTTTTAAAATGACAAAGTTGGCACTCCACTTTATCTTTCCGTTCTGTACATGAGTTACAATCCTTATTTTAGAGTATGATTTCTATAATCATTTCTATATGGTATGCAAATTTCTTATTCAGTTGCTTACGTCAATCTGCTTGCAAATTAATGCAATTTAACTCTAAATGCACTTCCCGTACCTAAGAAGCAATCAGCGAGTGGGCAGATGCTGTTTGTGAATAATCTGAATTCAGTACATAGGATGAATCCTTCTTCTACTTCTGAAGTCCTTGTATACATATCAGAGAATAGTTTTCCGATAAATTATTCACAATTCTCACACGGATAATGGGTGGTGGGATGTGCCACCAAAACTAGAATTTCGTTTTCGACATAATTGAGCTTTCAGGGATTGCGATGACTTTGCAAGTGTGGTTTTGGATTATAACTATACATTTTCTCAAAACAGTAGGTTCTTTTGAGAGGACAGAGGCTAAAGGCATGGGGGTCCATTTTCTCAGTGCACAGGGAGGCCTAGGAATAAATCCTCAACATATCCACAGAAAAATAGGCCCCAGAAAAAGGTATTGTTAACCGTAGTCAGTTTGTTAATGCCCAAACTGCACACCTGCCCTGGGCAGCCCGGGTGGCAGACGAGGCCTGGTTAGAAGCTGATTGGAGCTCAGTCACATTCGGCTCATTATTTACGTCTCTTGGAGAAAGAAAGAGCCTGAACTGAGAAAATCAAGGTACGTCAGAGAGCTGTTCTTTTTCTCTTAAATATCTCAGTTCCCCAGTCCACTCGCTTGCTGAAAGTTCGGTATCAGCTTCTGATGTTTGCTGAAAACTAGTCAGAAACTCGAGTTTGTCCTGATTTGCTGTGATGGGTCCTGCTGATCAGCCGGGGGTATTGGAACAGCTGCTGCCGGGCCCATGTTCCATCTTTGCTTCTGGGTTTTTACTCAGTTACTTAGAGGACCAGCAGTTTGAGAAGTCATGTTGTGTACAGGCAAGCACAGATCTAATTTTGATACTTACATTGGATTCTCTCTTTCAGGACAGTAGGGCTTTGGAGGCTAATCAAAAGAGAGGGGAAAGGCATATTTTGCCATTTGGGTACCTTAAGTTCCAAAGTGGAAGAATTTCTCAGGAAGGTATGCCTCGCTCCTCGGTTTACTTTATATTAAACAGGGCATGGAGTTATAGAAAATATTATTTACTTAGGGAGTCCAGAGGATCTCTGGAGAACCAGAAGCAGGAGAAATATTATGAAAATTAATAACCAATTTATTATGTATGGCTTATTACATTTCCTTTTCTCTCTTTTTCATAGAGAATGAATTCATACAACTCTGTGCTATAGAAATGTAAAATGGGATTTAAAAAGTAACTATTTCTTGAGGTCGTTGAGGGAATTAAATTAGTTTAATTCATGTAAACTACTTAGAACAGTGCCCAATATGTACGTGTTCATGAAACATTTCATGAACATTTCCTATTATTATCGTTGTATGTATTAGTATTAATGTCATTATAGAGCTTTTTTCCAAAGTAGGTTCAATAGAACATAAGTACCCTGAAAGATATTAGTAGGTGGGTCATGGAAAGTGGTTCTTTAGTCAAATATCTTTGAAAAATATGAAGCAGAGTTAAATGTGTTTCTTTACTGCAGGACTTATCTGAGCGTTTAGTTTGTTACATAACCCTGTGACTCTGAATCGCCAACAGCATTTAGACAGAGGATAGAGCATGCTTATATGTCTTCACAGACACATCCACAGGCCCGTGAAAAATGCAAACCCGGAAACGTTTATGCCAGTATTACTTTTATTTCCTTTTGACATTTTGCAGTTGACTCCCTCTAGTCTTTTTTTTTTGTCTAGAGTTAGCTCCACTGGTATGATAAAATGGCAAACATTCCCCAGTAAGAGTCTCTCGTTCTCCTCCTCCCAAACTCTGGAGCTGATAGCTAGAGGCCCAACCGGGGGCACACGACTTTCGCTGCAGCTGGGAGGCTGCTGGCCTTTGGTGCACACGTGTTCTTTTCTTGTTATTGGGCATTGTTCTGAGTCTTCACGATGTTTTTGAACGCATCCCACAGCCTCAAACCCATACACTTCAGAATCTCCTTGGATTCCAAAGGTGACAGGCCCTTACTCCAAATTTCAAAACAAGTTCTTGTCCTGGACAAAGAGAGGAGTGGCCTCTATATAGACTGAAGCTTTCCAGTCCAAGTACGTGTCACCGTTGAAATAAATAAAAAGATACAGACTCTCGGGATTGGTTGAGCCAGGCTGGGAGCCCTGCGATAAGAGGTCACTGGTGTGAGTTACTATGGTAATTGAGCACTATCAGGAACACTTTTGCTCTCATGAGCATTAAAGCACATAATAATAGGCAAACAACAGTGGTTAAAGCAAGCAGGTAGGATTACTATGTTCTTTTGTCAGAAGTATATAATGTCTTGTAGTCAGTTTTAAAGACTTCTCAACCCCCAAATCCACCCCACCATCACCTGCTGAGTAATTTTGTATGCTTAATCTCCTGCCCTCAACTCGAAGATCTCTGCTAATTTGAGGCAAATGGGTATTTCTGACATTAAATAGGGCAGCAAGGAAGCTCTGACCTAAAAAGCCCGTGTTCTGAAGCAGCGAGAAAAATATTCTTTCAACAATTTTTGTTAAGACTCTTTTGAATGAAGGGGCGGGGGGTGGGGGAATAGCTTTCACTGCAACGGGAGGTTGCAACCTCCCAAGGAAGGGGTTTTGCAGACCAAGAAAAAAAGAAAGAAAAAAGAAAGAAAGAGAAACTTGCAGAGCATCCCCGCTCTCAACTTCCCCCATAAAACTTGTCACTTCGCATTGCCATCCGCTACCGCAACAATAATCACTCTGTGCCTATTGCTAATTGCAAGCACAGCTGAGGCCCAGCGGGGGGCCCTTGCACAGTCTCAGGCCTTTATACGAGGCTCAATCTGTTGTATGGCACTTGTTCACACACAAAAAAACTACCAGCAAAGGCAGAAAGAGGCAGAGTCACAGGTTCCTTGTAATCCCTCCGCCTCCCCGCTGACAGCCCAGCCCTAGAAGCATTCCTGGTTTTGTCCTCCTCTTCACAAAATCTGAAGTGACCTTAAGCTACATGCATGTCAGCTTTTGAATGTCGAGTTGCCGGCTCCTTCAGGTGCATTAAGGATCAGGGGAGGGGGGGGCTACATCTGGCTTCTGCGTGTCTGTTTGCAGCACCCCTGGGGCGAGCTGTGGCTTCCTGTAACATGTAAAATATGAGTGTGAACTCAGGGTTCATGGCAAGGAACAGGAGGTCATGCCTCCATTCAGTTCTAAGTAAAGAAACTGGGAGTTTGCAGATGTTTTTCTGTATGTGTAATGACACCACCCCCCTCCCTAGCCACCGAGCAACTGAGCGCCGTTTTTTGATAAAATGTGCCACAATCAGTGTGCTACTTGCAGATTTATTCATATCAATTTTTGCAATTTATATATTCAGAGACAAGATTGCTATTTCGGCAACTTTATGTTGGATGCCGTACGTTTGCGTCTAGAGAAAGAGGGAGAGAAGTACGGGGCGGGGAGGGTGGGCACAGAAAGAAAAGAAATTAAGTCTGTTCCTCGGGCCACCAGCTGGGGTGTTGTCAAGGCGACAAAGCATCGGACAGGAGGGTCTGTGTCCCCCTTTTGCCCCGCGGTCACTTCCTGCGCAGGCCTAGAGGTGGGAAATCTATTGCTTCTGGCCCAGAAGAAGGCCCGCTAACAGCTACTGTGAGGAAGGGAAGGGAGTTGGAGCTGGTGGAGAAAATCCCCTCAGTAGATAAGGCTCTGGCCACCTGAAGAAAGGCCTTCCATCCTCCCGCCAGGTTAAGAACAGGTGCAGGCCCAAGAAGATGCTCGGCCCCGGCCTCCCATCTGGGCCTGGCAGGGGGCGTCCAGCCCCTCGTGTCCACCTCGACACCCTCCTGTCCAGTTCCCACTTCCAGAAATTTCTGTTCCCACCCCAAAGCCTCAGACCGTATTTTCACCAACGAAAGACATTGGTGGAGCAAACATGTAGATTAATCCTCCTTAGCCTGGGGAATAAATGCTCCTCAGTGGGGCTGGGTTAATTGCCGAGCTTGGTGCAAAGATCATTTTGAGGCATTTAAGAAATACATGATTTTTATTAGTACAACTGTTCCACGCAGGAGTTATTTCTCAGCAAAGGGCAAAAGCTTTGCCTGCCTTGCATTATTAGCCTAATTCTACTTAATTGTTTCCTAAAATAAGGGCTTCCTGAACACACATTCCAAACCTTAATAAGTCTGTTGTGCTGGGAGTGATTCTGGATGGGGCAGCTGCTGCCCTTTTGGGCAGAGGAACTGGGATCTCAGGGCTGATTGCTGCTTGATCAAATCTTGGAAAATCAGGGGCGGGGGGGGTCTGTCAGGGGCCGGGGGAGTCTCTGTGAAAACCTAGGAGGTGACGTGTCGCGCAGTGTGAAAAATGCATCCTTTTTCGTTGTTTGGACCCAAGCCTCTAGGAGGATTCTTAGTTCTCGTCTCCGGGCTTCATTTAATTTTATTTCACAGATTTAGAAATGTTGGCCCCGTGGCATGTTTTAAATAAACCAAATAAATGACTGAGCAAATGCTACCAGATTTGTTCTTTGTTCTTTGCCGTCTCAAAACTCGGCCTTGAGAAATTGTCTCAGTCCTGGTATTAAACGAAATGCCCATGTTCATCTTACAAAGAATTTTTTTGGCTTTTTGTCAAACATAGTTGAGTGTTCGTTTTAGAATTTATATATTGAATTTATATATTGTTACATATCCGAACTTCCTTAAGGAAAGTTTCCTTTTTAGTTTCCTTTTTTTCATTTCCCATGTTTTTGTTTTAATTGTAACAAAATAATCCTAACATAAAATTCTCCACGTTAACCATTTCAAAGTGTACAGTTAAGTGGCGTTGAGTACATTCACATTGTTGGTGTAACCAGTCTCCAGAACTCTTTTCATCTTGCAAAACTGGAACTCTGTACCGATTAAACGCTAACTCCCCATTTCCCCCTCCCCAGCCCCTGGCAGCCACCATTCTGTTTTCTGTTTCCACAAATTTGACTATTCTTGATCCCTCATATAAATGGAATCATACAGTATTTGTCCTTTTTCCATTGGCTTATTTTACTTCACATAGTGGCCTCAAGATTCGTCTGTGTTGTAGCATATGACAGTATTTCCTTTCTTTAAAAGGCTGAATAATTTTCCACAATGTCTGTCACCTTCTGTTTATCCATTCTTCTGTCTGTGGACCCTTATATTGCTTCTATCTTTTGGCTTAGAATTATTATGAATATTGCTAATATGAACATGGGCATGCAAATATCTCTTCAAGATCCTGCTTTCAATCTTTTAGCGTCTATACTAAAGCGTATTGCTAAATCCTTTCCTAATAGCGCTTCCTCGGGTTGTCAAACTGGTAGAATAGTGGTGTTTGCATTTGAGTTGAAAATTGAAAATTCACTTTAGTGCCTCTGCTTTCCCATGATATGCCTTCCTATCATTAGGTAGATATCTATGGGTTGATCTTTGGCTTCATTCTCTCATTCAGGGAGGGTAAACTGTTTCCAGTAATATCTTCCAAGTATTAGGAAAGAAAACCTTTCAGAGACCATCACATCTGCCTGTAGATAGCCACCTGCCATACTGAGATGTGGGATTGGGCAGGATTCATGGGGTTTCATACAGTCTGATTCTTTCAGAAGCAACAAACGCCTTTCCAGTCTGCCTTTGGCTAGCTTGGATAGTTTACAGAGATTGCCAACAAGTTAATCAAACCATTAAAAAAAAGAAAAAAAAAGGAAAAAGAATGTCTTCCAGAGGAAGACCCCTGGATAGTCCATGTAAGCTTAGCTTTGAATTAAACTCTCCTGCTTGATTTGCTTTCAGAAGGGATCCTTCAGGACTCTAACTTCCCTTGTATTTCCCCTTCAGCAAGTAATGGTGACAGGCCTGACTTGGATAAGAAGGGGGCAATGCATTAGTTCAGGATCCAAGTACGGATTTATCATTTTGAATATTTATTTGAAGTGTCAGTACTAAAGACATTTGTTTTTGGATGTTTCTGCACATTTCAGGGTTAGAGTTCAAATTTGGTCTTGAATACATAACTGCTTATTTTAATAAAAGAATACTAAGGTATTAAAAAAAAAAAAAAGAATACTAAGGTATTATTTAGGCCCTTTCAGAGGAGGTTAAAATGATATTGCTCCCAAATGCTAAATTCTGTTCATCTTCCTGTGGAAGAATTAGCACTCTTAAGCAGTAACAACTTAAGTCAAGTTTAAAAAAAAAAAAAAAGTTTCATTTGCGCTATGTCTTTCTTATGCAAAGACACTAAAGGCAAAAAGGGTAGGCGAATGCTCTCAGCTCCAGGTTGTAGGTGAATATGGTCTTTTGTGCCTCTGAGTTCCCCACGGGTCTGGATCGCATCAGACTTTGTGGGGTGTAATCCAGAGTTTAGTACATTGAAGAGCCACAGCACTAAGACAGCTTTGCACAGACGTCAGTGAAACGGGTGTTTTAGGCATCCAAAGAATTACATAGTTAAAAAACAAAACAACACCTCCACTAAAAAGGACTTTTGCGATAGCTCGGAAGTTCATTCTGATTACCTGCATCCTCTGATTTTGGTGCCTGTTTATCTTTTGGTGTCTTTGTTCTTTGAGCTGAGCGTCCTAAAGCTGTGACCGGGAAATACCCATTTCTAGGTTCAATTGTTTGGAGGAACCAAATCCTGAATTACAGTAACACTGGAGGAAAGCAAAGATTGCATCTTTCAACTGTGTGCCCATGTTTAAAAGCATTCAGATGGTCTGCCCTTTCAGAAAGTGTTGCTTCAGCCCTTGGGGAACTTTGACAAATCCTGAAATTTGCATGTGGTTGTTTACTGCTTTGCCCATTTGGCATAGATGGCTTGAACATGCCAAGGTTTCTTTGTCAGACCCTCTCTGAATCTGGAATGGAACACTGAATACAACCAGATCCCTGGCAATCCTTAGACCTGAGAGACCCATGGGGCTGTGGAACTGTGGCTTGGGTTAACGAAGCTATGGGTACCTTGGTAGAAGTGTAAAGAAACCCTGGATGATGTTTTTCACATGCTCTTAAATTACCCATATTGTAAGGAAGAAATATGCATTGAAAGCTTCAAATGTAAAAGATTTCATTACGGTATTTCAATACAGCAATTTAAATAGGTTGTAGGTGTTTTCCCCCTCAACTAATAATAACCCACTTTTGTCACAAAAAACAAAGTGAAGAACTTAGTCATATGGGTGTGGTCAAAGTATTATCTTCCTCTTTGACTCCTTGCCAACAAACAGAATGCCCTTGCCTTCATTAGACCCTCTAGGCAAGGTGCTGAGGCAATTTCTCTGATGCATGGCTGTGATGAGTTGGAGAAAGGGTACTTTCCAAAGAAAAGATTACCATCCTCCAGCATTCACTGGGTTTCTTCAGTCCAGAAGTACAGGTTGATTACCAAGAGGTTATACATTGCCCGTTTGCACAGACGTTTTTAGAAAAATGGAAGCTTTCTCGGAAAGCTTTGTGCAAACCCTAAGAGCTTGCACTTAGAGAGGTAGGATTCCCTGTTTGTAAGGCGGGGCAGGATAGCGTGGCTAGGGTTTTAACAGCTAACATGTAGTATGTGCCTGGCTCTGTGGTAAGCACTCCACACAAACTAACTCATTTAATCCCCGCCCCCCAACAACCCTAAGTAGTTTTCATTATAATCCCCATTTAGCAGACGAGGAAACCAAGGCTCAGAGAGGTTAGGGGACTTACCAAGATTCAAACGCAGGAGAAGCCCGGGCGGCGTCCATTCTCTTAACCACCAGGCTACCCTGCCTCTCAGCCTCTTCAGCTCCATCTCTTGCCAGTGGCCAGGCCACTTCTCGGAGTCTCGGATTCCTCACCTGCTAACAGAGACGCAGCTGGTGAGAATTTAGCCACGAGCTGCCCGGGCGTTTAGTGCTGTGTCTGCCTGGCTTGACCATGCTGGTTTCAAAGGAAATACATATTTAGAAATGAACTAACAATAGAACTCAGGTCCTTGTGGATTTCAGCTATCATTTATGCCTAGGATATATTGGACCAAGTCACAAATTTTTAATCCAACAAGATGTGTGAAGTTGGTGTGTGGTGGTTATTGGCCCTTGGGCCAAACGCCATACTTTCCAAAAGAGCTCATTTTTATAATATTGGGCTAAATATTACCCTTCATTATAAGCATGGGGCAACATGTCTTGTTTGACGTGTGTGTATAAATATATACATATTTTTTATATGAATATATTTTGCTTAAAGCGAGACACTACAGTATATGTGTTCTACTTCAATAAAACTTTTTTTGAAGAGAAAAGCAACAGAGAAAGAACTGGGTTTTACACTAGGCTATTTTCATTGGACTTGTTACTCTGCCTAAAATTATTTCTTTTGTAGTGCTTTCTGACAGCATCTTCTTTAATTTCACATGAAACCAAATTTCCCCAAGGTCCTACTATTTTACTGTCCTTAGTCACTGAAAATTTTAAAGCTTATGATGTGTAGTTTTTCAGAACTGAAATTTTAGTCAGTGTTATAACTTTTGTATCTCTAAAACTCTCAGGAAAATTCAGTCCATTGTGATAAAGGCAACTTTTCTAGTTGTATTTCTCCTTGAAAACTCAACCTGCCCCCAGTGAGAACTTTCTACCAGTAGCATTTGCTAAGTTACCATCCTAAAAGCGAATAAGAAGGGATCAGAAAGGGCTACAGAGAAGAAGAAAAAATACACTGATTCTAGCTTAGAAATGACGTACCCTCATTCCCATCCAATTTTTTCTAATCATTTCCATTAAGGGTCAACAATGATTGTCTCCCACCCATTAGTTCTTTAAGGCTTTTGAGTGGTTTTCCCACACTCTGCTTAGCAACTTTTTAAGGTCATAAAAAGTAGAATCTTTTCAACCCCAAGCCAAGCTTGGGCTCTGAGGGAAGCAGATTCGACATTATCCTACCCACACACTTCTCCTTTGAGAATTTCAGAGCTGAATGACTTTGCTGAGGAACCACATAGAACTGGAATTGTCTCTCTATAAACAGGCCATTACTTTTTAACATTACTGCATGGAATGGGACAACTCACACACATGTTAGTGGTAAATAACCAACTTGAAGCCTATGGGACCATTTACTAGCTGTGTGACTCCAGGCTACTAACTTAACTTATCTATGCTGTTTTTCTTCATCTACAAGATGAGGCTGTTAATAGTGTCAGTCTCCTAGAAGTCCAATTCAGCGATTGAATTATAAAATGTTTGAATACTGTGCAGAGCACTTGAACATTGTAAGGGCTAGAGGTTCAACAAGTAGGTAACTACAGGTTCCCCCTGCTATCCCAAAATAGAGCATTCCTCTGAAAACCTTCTTAAGCTGGAATGGTATAAAGTGAAGCAGCAATTACCATTAATTTATATGGAAATTTTTTTTAGTTTCCCCAGGCCCCCAAAATAACCTCTCTTAGGCTTTTCTGATACCTTAGGACACATCTGGCTAATGGATGTACAGAATGAGTGGAGATAAAACACAGATGCTTGTAGACACTGGTCAAAGCTCTGGTGGCCTGAGGCTGAGATGCTGACTGTAGTTCCCAGGGAAGGAGTTTGGTGGGGCCGCTCTCACTGCTCGGGGTATGCACACTGCCTCTCTAACGACTTGCTACAACAGAAACGCTGACCGCTGTTCTTGCCTTTTTTCATTAAAGTGAAAATCCTCTTCCAATTTCTTTCAGTTAGCGAAAACAGGGACTAATATAGGTCTTTTGTAAAAGCAGAGAGGCACAAGTTGAACTTTAGAAAAGTGGGGGACACCTGTACTTTGATTAATTGTGTGTGTTGCAAATCCGTTATGCAACAGTACTGCGTTTAAAACAGACTCTAACGCTAGATACGTGGTCATATCTGATAGGGGTTTGCTTATGTCAAGGGCATACGTTACCCTCGTGATCGGTGAGGATGGAAGCACACCGAATGGTTCTCTACTCCTTGCTGTCATTGCCGCTCACGTGTGATACACGATTTGCTCTGAAGACAAATGAATCATTAACATTCAGGTCTCTTTAGGACATCAAATTAACATCAAGATAGGGAATGCTGGTTTCGAAGGAAATACATATTTAGAGATGAACTAATAGAACTCAGATCCTCCTCTATGGAGGAATTTAGATGCATCTAGGTGGCTCTGATGGCAGAAGACCTAAGGGCAGCAGCCATCCTGTCATCACTGTCTTGCTTGCTGATTAGGACGTTTCCAAATCCAAGTGAAAGTCCAGTTCCTGTGAACCCTCTATTGTCTAGTGACATGTGAAGTATTCATCGTATCTCTCAATCCTGCAGCACTTCCTGGTGATCAAGTTTCCAGAGGAACAGGGAGCCCTGGGGCAGGGATTAGGGAGAGGTGAATGAGTCCTTTCTCACTTATAAAATTTAAGGGGGAACCAAAAAATATGGTAATCGAGGTCAATAATCTTTTAATACCATCTTAAAAAATCAAAATGAATGCAAATAATCCAGGATGAACAAAATATCAGAATATTAATTAAAGACTATATCCGATTCTGCAAATGCAGGATCCTGCCTCACTAGCCTCACCCTAATCCTGGTATAGCAAACCCCAATATTACAGAAGAGATAGTTATGTGTAAGGGTTTCTCTGCATGAAGTCAGTATGTTTACAAGGCACAAGTGTTACTTGAGTAGATCTGCATATTAACTGTCTAAGCTCCTACTAGAAATGAATCATGAAAATTCCTTTGCGTTGTATATTGAAAAGGCTATCTTTATGTTTCTGGGAGTAATAATTAATAGTCGCTACATTTTATTCATATTTTTAAAGATTTTTATTTGAGAGAGTGCATGTGCACAAACATGAATGGGGGGATGGGAGAGGGGGAGGGAGAAGGACAAGCAGACTCCACGCTGAGAATGACTCAGAGCTCGATCTCAGGATCCTGAGACCATGACCTGAGCCTAAACTAAGAATCGGACGCTTAACCAACTGCGCCACCAAGGCACCCCATTGCTAAATTTTATTGAGTGCTTAGTATGTGAGAGTAACGCTGCTGGGCACTTTACATAATTATCTCTTTTAATGCTCTCAGTAATCCTATGAAGCAGGTACTGGTATTAACCCCTGAGAGGAGACCGAGGCTCAGAGAGTTAAGTAGCTTGTTTGGAGGTTACCCAGCTAATAAGTAGCCAACCCAAGCTAAAGCTGTAACTTGTCCATGCAAAGTTTGAAAAATCACTCATTATTCGTCTGAATCCTTTTCATCCAATATTAAATCTAGGTCTAGCATAGTTTAAAATGTGCTTTATGCACCCAGGATGGTTGTCTAGGTTTGGGTGGTGATCTACCACAAAACAGTTTACAATGGAATTGCTGAGAGTTAGTCCATGTCCTGTAAGAGTCATGCACACGATTCCAGAGGCATTCCAACAGAAGCCATTTTCTCCACCGCCACATGCCTTTCCCTGGTCACTCGCTCGGCTTTCTCCTTCATGTTGTGGCATTTCTTGGTGTGAGAGAAAGAGAGAGAGAAAAAGCATGGAGAGATGATGGTGATGGTGATGAAGATGTGAGTGGTGATGGTGGTTAATGGTGGCAGTGGAGGTGGTGGCAGCAGCTCACATTTCTTGAGGCCTTATTATGTGCCCGGTATGGGGCTGAGAGTCTTGCTAGTGTAACTTCCTTGCATTGTCAACAAGCCTATGAAAAAGGCTGATTAATCCCCATTTTCTGATCAAGAAATTGCGTCTTTGAGAATGTAAATAGTTTGCCAAAGATCACAAAGATAGGTGAGGCCTCTGCTCTTAAGGGCTACATTGTAGAAAGGAAGAAAGAAAGATTAAATGACAGAGTCTCAGAGCAGCCTTCCAACTCCTCCTCAATAGAACTTTCAGATCTGGTTGCAACTACTGGAGAAGTCCCTAGCTTTCCAAGGGACTTCTTTTGGATGGGCATCCTTTTGGGTTCCAGCTCCAGAACCCTCACCAAATTCTCCCCAGAAAATACTTTAAAGGGGCCCCAGGTACTGGGGGTTTTATTTCTCTAGTGCTTTTTTAGGGTTAAAGTAACCTTATTTAGGCAGTTTCCAATTAATATTCCTGAACAAGGGGGAGACTAGCGAAGGAGTCGTAATTATACTTAAACATTTAGTCCATGTTGTCAGCTCACAATTTTTATCCTAGGGTTTGGAGTGCATTTTATCAAAATTTTAGTGTCCAGGGGTAAGGATATTTCTGGAAAAGGCATATCTGAACCCAAGACAACACAAAATGGGGAGACCTTAAAATGTTTTATTTCCTGTTTCAAAGAATCCTAACAAATCTGCCTTGTTAGCATCAATCTCAAATAAAGCAAACCTGAATAAGAAGCCCCAAATGAGAACAAGCAGGAACAACCCAGATACCTAGTAATGTGCTGGTAAATGTTTAACAACTGGCTTTCTGGAAGGGAGAATGCCCTGGTTTGTGGCGTTTGCCAATTCTCATGGTGTAAAAACTCCCACTAAGGCCTATTTCTAGCTGTGGATGCGAGATCCTGAGCGTGCAGTTGGAAAGAGGTGCACATGCTCAGTTCTCCGGACCAGCACGCTCTTGTGCCCCGCCTAGCGAGAAGTAATTCCATGATCAGCTCTCTCAGTCCAGTGCCTAATCCTAAAAAAACCCCACTTCTAGACTCACTAGCTACATGACCTTGGGCAAGTCACTTCACCTCTTTGGGCCTTTGTTTCCTCCTCTACTAACAGGGAAGATCTTTTTCACCTCTAACATTTTAAAGTTCTAGAAGGCAGTGACTCTTGCTTCCTCCGACATCCAAATGCCTTTAAGCGCCTTTCTGGAAAACCAAGTTAGCGCTGTGCCGCATCCAAGTTAGCGCTGTGTGCCTCCAATTTCATCTACTGAGCATAAGGTTTGGAA
The DNA here is from genome assembly GCA_028534135.1 of Potos flavus. Classification (NCBI taxonomy): domain Eukaryota; kingdom Metazoa; phylum Chordata; class Mammalia; order Carnivora; family Procyonidae; genus Potos; species Potos flavus. The sequence goes on along the minus strand of CM052898.1, from coordinate 25,058,991 downwards.
AGGAGTGACTTACTCCCTTTTGCCTCTTGAAATGCGTAGCCAATGGGGCATCATACATTTTTTACACTTCTTTTGCTAGATGTGAGATCCAGGAGGAAAGGCATGGATGTTCCAGGGCTTTCTTGTTCTCCTGGGGTGGGAATCAGCAAGCGTGATACACTAATCCATTGCTGTACGCATTTGCTACCTCCCTACCCTTTCCACAGCAGAGAGAGAGAGAGGATTCAGAGTATCCTACCTTTTTATTTGTTTTTATTTTTTACTCTCTAAAAGCCGTTTACAAGAATAGGAATTACTTATACAAAGTGAGGGGGGGAGGTCGTTATTTTTTTTTTCTCCCTGAAAGGTGGCACGTCTCTCAGCAAAGAGAAAAAGGCATGTTGCACGAGGCTTGCTGGCAGTGATATCAGCCAGCGCCGGTTTGCCTGTTGTCACAGCCAAAGCAAAATGCCACCTCTGCCTAGAAGCCAGAGTGCCACATTCCTCTTTTGTGTCCCCGAGATGCACCTGTCATGTGGCCCTGGGTGTGTAGGTTTGGCCAGGAAGTCCCCACGTCCTTTGAAGGTCATCTTCCAACCCCAGGAGGCGGGTCGAGGGGGGACCGATGCTTGTGACTCTCGAAATATGTTACTGCATGTTAGATAAAACCCAGCAAACAGGATTTGAATGCTGGGGTGAACACAGGAGAACCCCCAGTCACTGAGAGTGAGGGAGGGCTGCAGGAACGCCGGTGACCCGGTGGTACTTCTGTCCCCAGACCCCGTCTTAACAAACCCAGATGCAGTGACAGCAAAAGCTCCAGAATCCCAAGTCAGGAGGTGCCAAAAACACTCCCCAATAATCAGTCCCCCACCCCACCCCCAAAAAGTTTCAGTAAAATGTTCTCACTCCTAGAGGGGAAAACCTGTCCATGCCTGAAGCAGCTTGACCCGGGCAAACCCCCTCCTACCTGGAGTGAACTGTGAATCTCAGGGAAAAAAATCCCCACCCCCCCACCCTGCCTGCTCCCTGGGGAGGGACAGAAGGTTCCTAAAACTGACAGTGTCGCCTCCATGATCTTTAAAAGAGCAGAAGTTGGCTGTGAGGCTGCAATGCCGCCTTGATTGGGGTGGTGTGGTCTCCGCGGCTGGGCTCCAAGGAGAGCCACAATTGGCTCTGATGAGGAAGGAGCCTAGAAATGAAAGATTGCAAAGAGGGCTTCCGAACGCCATGGCTGAGACTGTGTCGTTTCTTGCAAGGTGAAACTTGGCAGTTCTACCTTGCAAGTAAAAACCCAAATTAATTTTTTTTTAAAGAAATTAAGTCAGAAACAAGGCTTCAGAAAAACTGTGAGTGTTAGGCATAAACTGATTTTGGATGATCTTTAGGTGAGAAAGGGTGGAGTTACCATCAGAAACATGTTTTTATTTATGCTTTTCAAATCCCCACTGGTGTGCAGTGTGTGTGCGTGTGCGCACGCGTGCCCGTGTGCGTGCGTGTTGGTTAGCACAAGAGGAGGCACCATCTCGATTCTCTAACCACTCTTTTTTTCTTGCATCTCTTCTGTGCACGGTTCATATAGATGCCCCATAAATAAATATATAGGTCCATCCACACCTTTTCATTTTATTTGTAAATTGTTTGGTATAAGCGGCAATGCGTAATGAAACCTGGTGAAGTTTAAAAGATTAGATTTTTTTTTCATACTGACACTTCCTAACACTGTTCATATGTCTCCGAGTGAGATTTATGAATATATGAGCAGTACTGTAAAATCATACCGCACCAGAGACTTCCTGCACCACAGGGGTGGCAGTCTAAAGTGACACAGCTTCAAGCATTTTTCACAGACAAGAAGCAAAATTTAACCCCCTTAAGGGGAAGTATGATTTCAACAGCTTGAAATGAGCTCATTTGTAGATGGTTTTTTTCTCTCATCTTCCATAATTTTTTGGTGTTAAGATTAAAACAGATTGCACAGCCGACGTAAGGGCACAGAAGCTGCCCAGAGTATGATTTGGCCCTTAAAGAGAAACCTTCCTTGTCTCTATCCCAGTGCCCCAAGGAGGGTAAAGGAAGGTACACTTCACCCTCCATGCATAAGGCTCTCAGCCTGATTCCTAGCATTGTCCTCTGCAGACAGGGTCTGGATTTTTCAAAAGGTAAGTAGCAGGTGACATCAGTTTGTTCCGCGGAGAAATCCTCATCCCCATGGGCATCTGAAACAGCGGCATTAGGAAATAAGCCGTGACTTGAATCTCAACAGAGTAAAATTAACCGACAAAAAAGAGAATCAGAAGAGCCAAAATGGTCTAGATGAGTTGATTGTGTAGGAGATGTCGATCGAGGAAGAGTTCTGTCTTAGATTCAGAGTCCAAACCCATCTCTTTTTAGGCCGATCGAGTACCTTGGCATTTTTTTGTCAAGTCATGTTCACGATTTGTCTTTGCTCTCAAATTCTCTTTAACCATTCAGTCTCTCCTCGGAACAGAGCAGGTGCTCAAACATGGCCCGCTCCCTCTCTCTGCAAACGCTTCGTGATGTGTTGGCTGGAGAACTTTTGTCTCTTTTTTCAGCAATGGTACAACAGCTCCATGAACGTGATCTGCACCTGGTTGACGGACCGGATGGACTTACAGCTTCACATTTATCAGTTGAAAACACTAATTAGGATGGTAAAGGTAAAAGAAAAAATAATTATTCTTCTTTGCACAAACAACTCACTGAAATACATTTCATTGTCTAGCTGCAGAACTTCCTTAACACAAAGAATATTGGTTTACATATAAAACAAGATGATTTCTAAAGCAGCATCTCGTTCAAGAAAAACCTATGAAATCACTTCGGGATGCGCGGTTTTTAATTCATTACTCAGACATCAAAGGAAAAATTAACACAAAGGAATTTGATATTTTATCCAGGCCGGAAAAATACTTTATGTATCTGTCATGCAAAAATACTGCAGGGGCCTTTGTGCCCTGTGCGTCAGACTTTCAAAAGGTGGTTTTGGTACCATTATACTAATCACATAATTACCAATTTCATTTATGGTTTAATTAAATAAAATTTTGCCACGATTAATGTAATAGAAATGTTTACCTCCAACTATTTCTAAATATGTCCTGTGATCATTATCAGGATGCAAATCAATATTGTTCTCGTAGTTAATTGAAGTAGTTTCTCTTACAATGCGTGTATACAATCAAATGGGAAGGATCACAAAGGTGAGATAACATACCCCGAAAGTAGCTTTTTTCCCTGTTCTTGTGTGTGTGTGCCTTGGACTAATGATAATTATTTCAGCGTGAAATCTCAGTGGTTTACATGAAATAATAAGATCACAGAAGGGGGTAAATACGTTTTTGATCATTTCAGTTTCCATTTGATGCTTCACCATAGAGGGTTTTAAAACATTCGTGATGCAAAAATCTCATTCAAAGCAGAAAGTGTCTTTAAAAATATTTTAACAATAAAACGTAGCTGAATTTCTATGTCTTAACGGTTTGCCAGAAGACCCCCCCCACCTCCTCTCTACCCCCTACCCCCTCCATCCCCGCCCCCCGCCCCCACCCCATTTCTTAGTCTCTTTAGGATTAGCACCATTTCATTGAAGGTGCTCCTCTACCCTAGTGCTGACTTAAAACCAATTACTGTTCTGTTGAGTGTAATTAAAGAGAATTATTATCATCTGCATTTGATCTCACAAAGCATCTACACAGGGAAGGTTACAAACAGCCATGCATTGCAGCTCTTAAAAAAGAAATGTATGCACCCGGACCATAGACCCAGCTTAATTTTCATATTTTTTAAATTTCAGTTCCTTAAAGCAAGCTCATTAGCCATTGCCTGACCACTTGAATTCCATTTCCTGGGTATAAATACTCTTCTTTGGGGGGATTTTTTGTTTCTTTCTTTGACACTTACTGGGTGGACATGAAAAGAAGACGTTAATTTTAAGATTTTAAAATATATATCTTCCCATTACTGCTATTTCTAGATCTATGTTGGGAGTATTGGAACTAGCAATATTTCATTAAGGAAAAAATGAAGTCTGAGAGAGGTTTAGTCTTAGCCTTCTGCCAAAAAAAAAAAAAAAAACTCAGACATGAACCACAGAGAAGGGACAGAAATGTCACTGGCAAAAGAACTCCCTTCACTTTTGCCATAGATGGGCTCAGCATAACTAGTGCCACAACACACAGGTATGAAGCGGAATGCACCACTCTTCATCAAGCACGTTAACCAGAGGTCTCCTTCCCCGAGGCAGACTTCCAAAGACAGTTAGTTGGCTTTCCTTCCTGCCTCCACATCCATTCCTTTCATTCCTCCATTCTTTCTCTTCCTTCCTTCAGCAAGCATTTATTCACTCATCCAACACTGGATAAATATTAGTTGAGCCCCTCGCCATATATCACAAGATGGAAAATTTTAAAATTACTAAATATGGTCCCTGTCTGCAGGCATTTAGAGTTGAGTTGGGGACTGCAGCTCTGGAATTTGAATAAAGGGGAGAACCCTCAAGTGCTTTCTACCTTTCTTTTTCCCATCACACTCTGGCACCAGTTATATTATCTTAAGTGGAAACAGAACAACTGATTGAAAAGTACCAAAAAATCAAGTTAATCTTCTGGATATCTGGTCTACACCATGCCTAGAATTTACTCAGCCTCCTACCCACTCCCATCAAGGTGAAGACAAGTCAGGTAGCTATCTAGCTACCTAAGAGAGCCTTGCAGTTTGATCCATAATTAAGAGGACCTCTTAACTTAGTGCCGAAATCAGATTACTTTTACAAAGGAAAGAAGGTGCTGTGATTAATCATGCTGGGACAACAGGTGTAAAGGGGACACGTGATCATCATATCCATAAGCTGATATTATTGGACTTCACTGAGCCAAACTGCATTCACTAGTTAAGTCTGCAGTCATTATGACATGGGACCTTCAAGAGGGGTTGACATTGTGATTGTTGATACGATGATTGCATTAGATGGATGACAAGAAATGGAAGTCACAATGGGAATCCACTGAAGTATGTTAACATTCCTTCTCATGCTCCTTTAGCAAGTGTCCCATATCAACGCAAGAAAACACACAGCAGAATCAGTAGCTGAAATGATATGCAGTGTGATGAGAAAAGTTGTTAGAGAGAGACCTTTTTCCAAAAAAATATTAAGAAGTAGACAACAGCCAGATGCTTCTGGTCATGTTCAATTAACGCTAAGGGATTTCTAGAAAAAAAAAAAAAAAAGTCCCTGGGATACCTCAGGAAATCCGAGAGAAATCGCCTGAAGGAACAAAGAAAGAATTTGTGGTACAGTAATACCAAGCCATTGTTCTTGAAAATGAGCCAAATTTCTTCCCCGAGACCATGAAGTTGTGAACGGAATAGATACACTTCTTTCCCGGGGAGATAAGAAATGAATCACATGTCTGCGACATATTGATGAAGCATTAGCGCTCCATCTTCCCCATAGTTATTGCTGCTCGTACTAGGTTTCATATACCAACATACATATGTCTGTCTTGTGACTGAGACAGAGAGATATGCAGTTACGAGCCTCAAAAATATTAAAGACCAGACTGCAAAGGAAATCGCAAAATACCATAACCAGTTGATCCATTATTTATGTGTTATGGCCCCTTACACAGTCTATCATCTTATAATATACTAACCTAAGAGAAAGAACCAGACCAAAAAAAAAAAAAAGAGAGAGAGAGAATCAAAACAATCATGGAACATTTCCCTTTGTGGAACTGAATAAACACAAGCTTATGTTCTTTGCTTTGTCTCAGCTAATACAGTTTATCCTGCCACAATTTCTCATTTTCTGTCATTCGGCGAATCTCAGTTTTCAGTACGAGTGAAATCTGAGCACGGTGGCTTTTCATTTGACAATGCATAAAGTGAGATACTTAGCCGAAGGTCAGTGTTCTCACACCCACATGTGCTTTGTGTCCTTTCCCTCCCTTCATGGAGATGAGACCTCTCTTATCATTGATCTTTTCCCTCCTTAGAAAACCTATAGAGATTTCCGATTGCAAGGGGTCCTGGACTCGACCTTAAACAGCAAGACGTACGAAACCATCCGGAACCGGCTTACTGTGGAAGAAGCCACAGCATCAGTGAGCGAGGGTGGGGGCCTGCAGGGGATAAGCATGAAGGACAGCGATGAGGAAGACGAGGAAGACGACTAGAGCGCTAGGGCCCGGAGTCCTTTAGGACAGAGTCCTGTAATCAATGCATGTCCTTAGTCTGTTAGTTAACCCCATTAGGGAATTCTCTGTCAACTACCATGCCCATAAGATGTTTACCAATACAGTCGCCATTTTAGCTATGTGGTACCAAGATTAGCAAATGACCTCCGACCCCACTGATTTCCTGATTCCATGTCTATATGTTTACAAGCAATATGGAGCACCATTCTTTAAATACTGTTCATGGAAAATACATAGTCCAACTGCTAGGTGTGTTCCTGTTCTCAGCAAAGTTAAATGATGCCTCATTAATGTACTGTGTGTGCATTGACGGTAAATGGATGTGAGGGCGAGTGTACCAAGTATTTTACTTCCTTTTTTCACATTATATGGATGCAAGTTATTTAAGTGAGTACAATGGATTAATTTAATCAAGACACATAGATCTGCTTTGTTTTTTGGAAAACAAAAGGCAAGTCTCCGGCAACCAACTTTTGGTTCTTCGTGTTCCCCTGAAACGAAAATATGAACCCCTGGTTTCCTTGTTAACTCATCCTTTCATGGATCCGTATAGTTAGCCAGAAAAGGATGGCTACACACCAATGGATTGATCCTCTCATTTGCCACGGCAAGCGTGATCCTATCATGAGTTAACACCAAGCACAGTTCAGAACAACTGTCTGCTGTCAAAGTTGATCCTAATAAACATTACATTTTGCTTTTATGTTTCAATAACCGTGTATGTAAAAAACCTGAATATCTAAATTACAACCCTAGACTATAAATGTGTTTATAATAAGATATGGGTATTTCCTTCAGTAGATTGTAACCATAATTTAAATTATTTTGTTCCACACTGTTTTTTATATCTGTCATGTACATTGCATTTTGATCTGTAACTGCATGACCCCGGGGTCCTCTGCAGAGCTATTTCTTTCTGTGTAAAGTAGTGGATCCTTCTTGCTTTTGCCTTATATAAAGCCTACAGTTATGAAGGTGTGGAAAACTGTGGCTTCTCAATAAATAACTACTCAAATGTCCTAAGAATACACTTCTGAGTCTTTTTTCCTCCGTCTCTTACGAAAGCCAGAACCGAAACACACACGAAGTGGGTAGAGGAGGGCAAGAGCAGGGAAGAGGTCATGTCCTTGAAACTGGTGGAGGGGTGGTTTTCAAGTGCTTGTCTCCACAAGAGACAGCTGAAAGTCCCACTAATTCAGACTCCATTAATTCAGAACGGTGGGCATTTGGACATGTTGGGCAGATTATGCTTGCCATATAGGATAAATAAGGGTCTGCTAAGCAGGAGAGTAGTGTAAACGAGAGAAATGTTTCTCCTGTACGAAAAGAAGGCCAACAAACTGTTTTTAAGCACTACTTTAACAGCAGTGTTTGTATTCAAACAAAGCGTGTGCCAATTATATATGATTCTTATATATTTGTTAAAGCATCCTACAAGATTCTCTCAGATATGGAGCATTCGTCTTGCTCCCCATTTCTTGTCGGCAAAATAACCACCCAGGTGTGAAACAACTCCAGTGTTTCACAACCTTATCTGTTTTCTTTGCGTCTGTCACTAAACCAAGTGGACCTTTCCTGGGGGCTGACTGAGGTTTTAGAGAAGCGACAAATTCCTCAGTAGCACCAGGTAGACCAGATGTTCTCTACCAATCCACCCCTCCGAATAATAAGTACATCCTACTCTCTTTAATCCTTGAGGTCTACAAATCAACAGTACTTCCTGCCCTTAGTGGGATTACAAGCATAACTACCATTTATTGAGCAACTATTCTGTACCAGGCATTCTGTATGTAATACCTCATTCAAATCTCACAACCACCACCAGGGAAGAGGACTGTTATTATCCTCATTATAAACAAACAAACTGAGGTCAGGAAGGTTAAGTGTCCTTGCTCTGTGGTTACACAACTCCATACGGAAACATTAATCCAGAGACACTAGCATAGAATCGGTGCTACAGAAACGGTGGAGATGTATCATTCAGGTGTGGAAAATCTTTGCCCAATGGCATCAAGATAAGTCCGTGTGGCAGAGCCAGAATTTTTTAACATATATTTGTATTACATTTTTAGTTGCAAAACTAAAATGTAGTTTTTTTCTGCAATTGTGAACAATTCAAAAATGTGCAAAGTAAAGAGAGTGTCTGCCCAGTGTATGGTATAGTTGGAAAGAGGAAGAAAATGCCCAGGAGCCCTGGAGGAGAGCTAAGTGAGTGAGTTAGAGAACTAACCCAAGGCATGATCCAAAAGACATGAAGAGAAGCAAGTCTGAAATGACCGTGCCTTCCAAACCTGGGTTGGGGGGCGGGGGGGTGGAAAAAGTCCTTCGAAAGGAGAAGGCAGCACAGCCCAGCACTGAGGGTCCTGGTGAACAGCATCCTCTAGCTAGCATCCCTGGATGGGGGGGCTGGGCAGAAGGCAATGATTGCAGACAACATCAGAGAGAAACAACTCACCAACTTTTTAAGTCTCAAGTTATCCTTGTGACAAACTTAAAGCTGAGAAGGAGACCATTATGATATCTTGAGCTTTTTTTTTTTTTTTTTTACTTCTTTGGGACAGAATCTTAAGTTTTCTCTGCTTTCTTGTTTTATTTATTTGTTTGCTAATTTTTGTAAAATGCAATATACATACAGAAGAGTACACAAATCCTAAGCATGCAGGTCAGTGATTGGGCCTGAACAGAGTGAACACAGTCTTGGAACAACTGCCAGGTCAAGAAATAGAACATGATGAACACCCCTGGACACACCCATGTCCCTGGCCCTTCCCAGTCTCTACCCCCTCCCTCACTCAACAAAGGTAACCACCATCCTGAATTTAAACCCTTATGTAATTAGAATCACAGTATGTATACTTTCAAGTCTGGTTTCTTTTTGCTCTACATTATGTTGTTGGTGTAGCTATAGTTCATTTCTTTCCAGTGCTCTATAGGATGAATATGTCACGATTTATCCATGTTCACACGTTGTATTTAGTTTAGGGCTATTGTGAGTAACGCTGCCATGAATTTCTTTGTGCCTCTCTTTCAGTGCAATTTCTGTGTCCTAGGGTAAAGGTATGTTCATTGTTTAGGAAACACTGCCAGTTTTCCCCGGAGGGTGAACCACATACAACTCTCACCAGCAGAGTATCAGAATCCCTTAATGCACCAGGTATTGTCACTCTTTTTAGTTTCCATCATTCTTTTTTTTTTTTTTTTAAGATTTTATTTATTTATTTGACAGAGAGAGAGAGATCACAAGTAGACAGAGAGAGAGGGGGAAGCAGGCTCCCTGGCGAGCAGAAAGCCCAATGCGGTACTCGATCCCAGGACCCAGAGATCATGACCTGAGCCGAAGGCAGAGGCTTTAACCCACTGAGCCACCCAGGCGCCCCAGTTTCCATCATTCTGGTAAGTGGTGTTGTGGGTTATAACTATAGTTCACTGATTACAAAAATAGAGCTGATTGCCTCTAAACATGTGTACTGGCAGTTTGGTTAGCCTCTTGGGAAGTGCAGGTTTAAGTCTTTTTTCCTTTTTTTAAAAGAGGAAAATTCCAGGGTTCTTTGAAGGACTGGTAGGGAAGAGGCCATAGGAAAAAGTGCCAGATGGATGGTGAGACATGGAAATGTAGAGAGAAATGTGAACCTGATGGAAAAGCACTCCCTGTATTATCAATCAGCCCACAAATCGTTGAGTACATACTGGCCAGGCGCTGCTAGAAACACCCAGGCTCTCTCTATGCATCCCCCTTCATCAGCCAGGGGGACTTTTCTGAAAGGCAAGTCCAATTAAAAGCAGCCGATGGCTCCCCTTGATCATAGAATGAAACCCAGATTTGCTAAGGTGGCATGCATGACCACGCACGATCTGACCCTTGCCTGCCCCCCTAGCCTCCTCTCCTCACTCTGCTCCTCTGGCTCCCTGCGTTTCAGCTACCCCTGCCAACTTTCACTTCCTCCTGTGCACCACGGTTCTGCCCTCTTGGGGGCGCCCCTCCAAGCACCTCATCTCATCCTTCAAACCCCAGCTCAATGTGGCTTCCCAGAGAAGCCCTTTCAAACCCCACCCTCGGTTCGGCATCCATGTCCCTGGTACATATTCTCCTAACACTCTCTACTTCCCTTTCGTAGGATTCATCATACTCCTCACGAAGGGGTTCTTTGCATCAGTACCTGTTTCATGCAGCTTCTCTCCACTTCAGGAGGCTGTGTCTGTGCCAGCTTCCCTACTCTATCCTTACAGTATTCACTAAATATATGATGAATAGACTGAACATAAAAAAATGTAGATGATCTGGTGACTATTCTCTTAGAACCTTTAGTCTAGGTGATAGGAATCTTCCAAAGCTTCGTATAGACTGCATACAGATGCAGAGGAGGGAGAAGGGAGGGAGGACTTCCTGGATGAGGTGGGCCTTAAAGAGCATATACAGAAGATAGGAAAGGACATGGACCAAAGCAGAGGGAGGCAAGGGGAATGTGCCTCTTGGCTGAAGCTCTTTTCTTCTCTGATAAATTCTCGGTGCACATAGTAAACCCTCAACAAATACAAGTTGATGTAAGATATTAATGAATAGGCTCAACGAGTTAGGGAAGTCTGGAGGGATTAAGATGGGAAGAGTGGATTAAGGTTTCCAAAAGGAACATGTAGTTTAGTTTAGCTTGGGTTTGTTGGGCTAAATAACAGAGAGCTAAGCAGTATTTTTATTTTTTTCAAAATATTTAAAGAAGTTTTTTAAGTTAAAAAAAATCAAATAAAGTAGAATTCTATGAAACAAAAAGTTGAAGCCTCTTCCTTCCCCAACCCATTTCCCCAAAGTAGCCATTGCTAACAGATGGGCATATATTCTTCCAAATATGTTCAAATCATATCCAATATCCAATTGGATATATTTATATATTTTATATATTTATATATTTTTAAAATATATTTTCACAAGTGAGATTCATCCTGAGCATACTAAGGCAAATCACATTTTTCATTTATCAGTGTAGGATCCTTTTTATCTCTGCACGTCGAGATTTTCTGTATTACTTTTAATGGTTGCGCTATCTTTAAAGAGGTTGTCTGGTCAGAGGAGAATCGAGAGCAAACTTCGGCAGAATGAAAATCAAGGGTAAAATGAGGATGGGCAAAACATAATGGAGGAAATGAGCCATCTGTGGAAGTGACCCAAGAGACTGTTTGAAAAAAAGTGACTGAAGAATTTCTGAAATACCCCAAATCGAATCCCCATCGAACTGAACTGTATTATAATGATCTGTTGATGTTCTCTCTCTCTCCGATAGACTGCCAACTTCTTGAAGTCAGGGACTGTATCCATTTGTGTGTGCCGGTCTGGTGCCTGGGATACAGTAGGCATTCAGTAAATGTTGGCTGAGTCGAATGGGCGGGCATCAGAGAGGCACACCTGAGTATGACCCTGAGCAAGCAAGCATGAACTAAATGGACTGCAACATACTCTGTCTATAAAGGAAGAATGAATAAGGCGAAGAATCTCAGTGGCTTTAGGAAAGCCATCTACCTCCCCACTAACGTGACCTGAGCTCCCAGCATGGGCATGAAGTCCTGGTGTCCTGAATTTGGGTTTCTGTCAGAATTCTAGGAAATCGGCCAACGAGGGTGGTATCATATCATCATTGTTTCTGCACAAATGTTAATATATTCATTTTCTTTAAATTTTAAAATCCAAAACAAGCATGTTCTTTGTGGCCAGTTTTTATCAGTACATGATTAACCAATCCGAAGTAAATCAAATTATGCACGATTGTGCAATTCTTGGTAAACAAATTTTTAAAAATCAGGATTCATCTTTTATTCAAGGTTGTTTTGCTTCTTCATCTAAATACGAAAATTATCGTCTGTTTTCCTCCTTCTGAAACCATGCGTTTCATCTAAAGTTGTAAATCTGCATTTGTTGTAAGTAAGCAAAACACAAGGAAAGGGCCGGGATGGCGCAATCTGCCAGCAAGCCCTCTCCCCTAAGGACGGCATAGCTCGGGTCAGAGAAAAACACTGCACAACAAATTCATCCCAGCCACTGGCGAACAGAGGGATAAAGTCATCACAGTTACTACAACAACCACAAAATAACTAGAATGCAAAGGAAACAATAAGCCAAAAGTACGCAGATAAATGTTTTTCTTTCCTAAGAATCGCTGGTGCAATGGCACAAAGCAATTGTAAAGATGGTTAAGTTGGCATATTTCCCTCTGTCCATCAGAGGCAAGTTGGCTTGTTTCCTGGGTGGTGAATACAATCGCAAAGAATAAACAAGGCTTTGCTGAAATATCCAAGTAGGAAACGTGATGGAAGATAGTAAGGATTTCAGAGAGAGTGTTGGAAATTTGGGGATGTACTTAAAAGGAAATCAGAGGCAACATGAGAAGGCAAATATGGGTGGTATTTGATGGAAAGACAACTACAGCTTACGTGGATACTGGGATGAGGTTTCAAATCCTCCTCTCACTACATTATAATAAACAGGACGGCTGCACCGTACCCCACCCCTCACCCTCCTCCCAGAGCAGGCCTGTGAACACAACAGTTTCCTCCATAGCATTCCTTGGTGCTATTACTTTCGTTCTGAGCACAAAGTACCCTGCAAAAAAAGTCAAACATAAAGATTAGTGACTCCAAATTCCAGAGCCTATGGAGCATATGGACGTCACAATGTATTTGGAAAGTTGAGTTTTGCAGAGGTCACTTTAATGAAACGCCAATCTCTACTTTTGTGGTGAATGCTGAACTCTCATGACATGATTTTTGGCAGGATGAGGAGAATGCCTTGTCTCCAAAACTCCGAGAATAGTTATGGTAAAATGATTCTGGGCAGATTAATGTAGACTAATGTTTTTCCAAATCAAGGGAATGGGTTTCTTTCTGCATTGACAGCAAGTAAAACCACCTCTGATCCATTTCTTGTTCCTGTCTGCGATTCTGAGACCGTATTTCAGGGAGTCTCAGACAAAATTTTTTTCACTTTTAACATCTCCTGAAATTGGATTTCATTCTTCTACTGTAAGTAAACAAACTCACATTGAACCTACCCTCTGTCACCACCATCTACCCCTGCAGTGAGGCTGCTAGGCACACAGTCTTGGGGTAATATTCCTGTGGAGAATGCAAGGGAAAGGGGGTACCCATCCCAGAGAAGAGCCTTTCTCACGGTGAGCTGAGGGCAGGCAGGGGCAGAACCAGGGACTGACTCAGGAGTGGGTATGTAGGAAGTGTTCATTTCTCCCTGATACATAAAAGAAAGCTAATCCTGAGATGGGGAGGAACAAAGATTCTGTTAGGACAAAGGATGGGGGCTCAACCCAGCCTAGTTAAGTGTTAAAGGTGAAAGCTGGGGGCGCAGGGATAGCAGGACGGAACAGAAGGTGGAGTCAAGAGCACAGGACTCTGGCCCATTCCACACGGAGGGTTTCCAGCTAGGGGGGCTGAGGCTGGCCAAGCCTCGGAGGGAGACTCGGGCACCCCCCTCCCCTCACACCTGGAGAAGGCAGACCACCCGGTGCCCCCTGCACTGTGCACTCTGAGGAGACCCCTTTCCCCCATCAGTGGGAAGGTGCTTGTTGGCAGAGCATTCAGTGTCAAAGTGAAGGGCCTCCCCCCCAGGAGAAGACAGGCGCGGGCTTTGCATAACAATGCCTGCAGTCAGGGGGAAGGATGACCAGCGGCCCCTTGAGCTTTCCAAAAGAGGTGCTGCGGACCGATTTGATGCAATAGATGTAAATAACCTCAAGAGCAAGGAAATAATAAAATACAGTCAAGGAGAAAAAAAGACAGAGGTTCTAGTCAGGCTGAACTCGGTCCAGATTTTAGACAGTTGATGGTAATCACTAGCCATGTGACCTTGGTCAAATTACTTAATTGCCTTAGGCTTCAGTTTCCTCATCTGTAAAACAGAAATAACCAGAAGAATCCCCTAAGCATTACCTATGGTTTTAAGCTCACTGTGTTACCATCAAGATTCAATGTGTTAACAAATGCAAAGCACTAAAAAAAAACCAGCATACATGCTAAGTGCTCAATAAATGTTAGCTAAGATTTTACTGTTAATTTCTTAAGCTCTTAAGAGCTTGCCACATGTTTCAGGCTCTGAGATGACAGGTATGGCGAGGTCAGCGCCGTTGAGAAGCTGGGTTCTGTAGCTCCCTTTTCCTTGTGCACTGTTCCCGACGGAACCCCTCCCGATCAGTTGGGGATCCCACGGCAGTGCATTGAACAAGGTATGCTTACTGCCCACTTGTTTTAGCATTTGCTTCTGTGCCTTGGAAAGGAAGAATTTGTCCCTCCTGTCTACATTTGCATTCTCCACTTTCCTCTGACTGCGGACCTCAGTAAATAATGATTGAAGGAATTAATTAATGAGCAAATGAATTTCTCTCCCTGTCTCCCCTTCTTCATCATCACTGCTTCCATTTGGGTTTCCCTAGAAACAGACCCCGAGATAAGGATTTAAGTGCTATGGTTTTTTGGGAGGTGATCCCAGGAAATGCTACTAGCCGGGATGGGGAAGGGAGACTGGGAGATGTCAGCCACTGAGGGGAGTTGGAGTTCTATCGGCCTGGAGAAGTCCGGGAGCCCCCTGCAGAACAGACGTGTCACAGTTACCCCCCTGAGGGTGGGTGAGAGCCCGCCGAGGGCTGCCCTGGTCCTTCTTGCCGTTAGCCCAGGGCCCTGGGAGATGAGGAAGGGAAGGTATTTCTCCAGCCCTTCAGACGGGCAGGGCAGGCGGACAAAAAAAAACCCTGGTCATCCCAGAAAGCCCTCCGGCAATCAAATGCAAGAAAGGCGGTGGGAAATCAGGCCTAGCTGGGAGGAAGTGCTAAAGACTAGGGGGAGTGGGCAGGACACCAACATCGTCTGCTACAGAATCAGCCTTCTGCACCCCAGGCCAGAGACTGTAGTCGGTGTTGGCCTGAGGACAGCAAGACAGAAACCGCATTTCTCATGCCAGGAACACAGCCTCACCAGGCTAGGCTTGGAAGCCTCTCATGAGCAGAGAAATAAATTCTTGCCTTCACTACGATGGAATACAATGGAACCAGAAAAAAGAATAAAGTAGGCTTTATTTGTTTTTCATATAATAGTCACTGTGGTTGCAGAGGTTTATTTACCTTTTTTCCTTGAGTAGAGTTGACACACAACGTTACATTAGTTTCAGGTGTCCAACATAGGGATTAGACTTCTCTCTACCCTATGCTGTGCTTGCCACAGTGTAGCTGCCGTCTGTCTCCATACAGTACTGTTGCAGGACCACTGCCTGCATTCCCTAGGCTGTACCTTTTATCCCCGTGACTTCTCCACTCCATAACCGGAAGCCTGTATCTTCCGCTCCCCTTCACCCCTGTTGCCTATCCCCCACCCGGCCCCTCTGGCAACGATCAGTTTGTTCTCTGTATCTATGGGTAGAAAAAAGTACGGGTATATGTGCTGATACTTCAGAATGCCCAAGATATATAGTTTCCACGGGCAGATCAGCGCTTAAAAGAATTAAAAAGTCACGACACCTGGTACAGTCGTTAAGCATCCAGCTCTTGGTTTTGCCTCAGGTCGTGATCTCAGGGTCATAAGATCGAGCCCCGCGTCAGGCTCCACACTCAGCACAGAGTCTGCTTAAGATTCTCTCTCCCCTTCTCCTTCTGTCCCTCCCCCACCACACACACACACTCTCCCTCTCTCAAATAGATAAATAAATCTTTTAAAAAATAAGACTTTAAAAGTAATAAGCAAATGTATCCATAGGTGTGTATGTGTATTTATATATACATGTATTTTCAAGAGAGTAAATGGACATTTGTCATTTTGGCCTCCCAGACTCCAAATCCAAAAATCCACGGAAGTTGGAGGGGATAGAATGTTCCCTCAGCATGCCCCTGGCTGCTGGTATGTGGCTAATGATGCTCTAGCTCAGAACTTTGATGTTTAAGGAGGACCTTGACAAAGGCACAGCAGCACCAGAGGACTCCCAGTCTGGCTGCAGGATAGTCCCAGGTGCCTGATGACGGGGCCCTGGACCCAGAAGCAGGTGCAGCCGACGCAGAGCTGTCCCTGTGGCTCTTCTGACTGTGCCTCACCTCCCGTGTCCTTTGGTTCCTCACTGAGCCCGTTTCCCCAGCCCTGTCTGACCAATTCATCAACTCCTCTTCTGACATCAGTTTCTGTTGTTTGACCAAGAGCAACGATCCATACAGGAGGGCTTTAGAAGAAACTGGGAACGGCGATTATCACTGGGGGAGGGGACAGCCAACTCTGGATGGAAAGGAGACATTTTTCAGCACATAGTGTTTTATTTGGTTTGGTTATTTTAACCATGTGTCTTTATTACTTTTTTCAAATTAAAAATACTTTATTTTTTTAAAGTAATCTCTATGCCCATCGTGGGGTTCAAACGCATGACCCTGAGATCAAGAGTCACATGCTATCCTGACTGAGCCAGCCAGGTGCCCCTCAAATTAAAACTATAGTTGTTTTTTAAATTTTATTTATTTATTTTAGGGAGAGGGAAGGAGAGAGAGAATCTTAAGCAGGCTCACATTCAGTGCGCAGCCTGATGCGGGGCTTGATCTCACGACCTTGAGACCGTGACCTGAGCTAAAATCAGGAGTTGGACACTTAACCAACAGAGCCACTGAGGCACCCCTAAAATATTTTAAAGGAATTTTTTTTTAATTTACTTTTTAAAGTGTTCCCATAGAGCAGCATCTGGACAAGAAAAAGCTGGATTAAAGTATAGTTCTAGTAGCAGGCACAGGATAAAATGTTAACCAGTACCCTCTTTCTTCTGCTCAGGTCCTCTTACCAGGGAGAGAATCTTAACCTGGAGTGTTCGTCTAGAACTCAGAAGGTCTGTGAACTTGAATAGGAAAAAAAAAAAAAAAAAGGAGGTAGTAAACCACGGTAGCCTCTACAGTATCCGTGACTTTGTTCACCAACAACAATCTTAGAAATTTTCATATCATGTTCTACTTGTTGTGATATCTCAAGATATGACTTATACTCATCCGTACTTCTGAATTACCTTAGGCATTATATCTGCCACTGATCTTATTTAATGCATGAAGAAAAAAATCACATATATCACTATATCACACTTTTTAAAAAAGATTTTGATAACCGTATGTCAATATGAATGGTCTCCCTTGAAATTGCGCATATTTTGTCTTACGCATTTTAAAGCATGATTTGGGGATGGGGTCCACAGCTTACCAGACTGTCAATGGGATCCGTGGTGTATGTTTGCCACCACCCAGCCCCCCACAGAAAGGTTGAGAACCTCTGCCAGAGCTCTTCCTCTTTCATTTCCCCCATCCCACTCCTTGCTTTACCCATTGTCTCTCTTCTTTTTTCTTTTAAATTTGTTATAGAGACTAAGGTTTTATTTATTTTTTTAAGTAAACTCTACCCCCAAGGTGGGGCTCAAATTCAGCACTCCGAGATCAAGAGTCCCATGTTCTACTAATTGAGCCATCCAGACGCCCCCCCCCATTGTCTCTCTTCTTAATTCTCTTACCTATAAAATGTTAATAGTATCCTATCCTTTTTCATACAAACCATCTAAGCTATATACTTATAATTTCTTGAAAGAAAGTCAAACCACCAAACTGGCCCAAACAATTCAACAAATGGTAGTCTACAGTTTACTGCTTGACGATATTAATATGTCATATTTTTTGTGTTTCTACATAAAGTGAGATCATGGCTAAGGGCAAGAAGTCCAGGGGGTCGCACTCTGGCTAGCCAGGATTTTGCTTCTGCCACTCAACTAAACACGGGGCGGTAGACTAATCACTGGTACCCATCAAGCCTTGTTTACTTCACCTGAAGATGGGGATAACCAGTAGCCTTACTTTATAGGTTCACACTGGTTATACAAGTTGCTAATAACTTCTATGCTCCGAGCACCTGGCACATAGTCAGATATCAGGAACCGTGGTTGCCCTCTGGGGAAAAAGACTAGATTTGGGCGAAGGGAGACTTGATTTCCACTATATTGTAGATAGTGTACTATATTATGTTGTTGCGACTCACTAAGTGGTCACAACTATGACTATTGTGTCCAAAAAGTCAATGAGTCAGGAAAGACTAAATTCGGGTCTACTAATAACCTCTTAGGTGATCAATATTAACTTATTTACTCCTTTATGTTCTCTAGGTGAAAACTTGATCTAACCTGCAAATATATCAAAAGATAATACTTCGCATGCTGAATTATGTGAAATAAGCATATGCTCCAATTTAATTTAACAAGAGGGATAGAGATTTACTTGCTAGGGCTCTTCTTTCATTTCCCAAGCAAGCTCTTATTTATAGAATGTTAAGTTTCTCCCGTACATAAATTTGTACCACCTCCACTCCCACCCACAAGGAACCTATGGAGGTGTGGGTGGGAGAGAGAATGAGATCTAAAGGAAATCTTTATTCTGGAATTAAAATAAATATCTTCCCAATACCCAAGGAAAAGTCTGGGAAGCCCTCCTTTCGTTAAAAACTAGACATTTTTAAAAACATGAGTAAGGAGACTAAAAGCACCAGCATACATTGCAGAACCACAGAGGATGAAAAGTCAGTGTGCCTCTGTACTAGTCAGGAACTCAGAATCTTGATCTGAGCTGAGCTTCATTACAGGACAGTGGGGAGAACGTCTGTATTTGTAAACCAACATGAGGCTGATTCTGTCCTTAGACACTAACCACGTGTGGAAAAGAAATATATGGAGGGGCGCCCAGGTGGCTCAGTCGTTAAGCGTCTGCCTTGGGCTCTGGTCATGATTCCAGGGTCCTGGGACTGAGCCCTGCATTGGGCTCCCTGCTCGGTGGGGAGCCTGCTTCTCCTCCCTCTGCCTGCTGCTCCCCCTTCTTGTGCTCATTCACTCTCTATCAAATAAATAAATAAAATCTTACAAAAAAAAAAAAACAGGAAGAAATACATGTAGTACAAAACGCAGTGCTGCAAGGTGAGTTCAAGGGTGTACGTGGCAGAGACATAAAGGAAAGAGAGCATAATTCTTCCAGTCATTTGATTCAACCAACAAACCAAGGGTGCCTGCGGTCCACTGTTAGCTGTGAGGCCGAGACCAAAGCCGAACAAGAAAGGCCCCTGCCTACCAGGAGATCACAGGCCAGGAGGTTTCAACAGCAAAAACGTACTCTCAGAAGAATGTTCAAGAAGGAGTGGCAGAAAGAAGTGAGTTTTTTAAATTGCCAACACCACGGGGATGCTGTCAGCAAAATTCAGACTATGAAAACTACGGGACAAAAAAAAACAAAAAACCTGATTTTTTTTTTTCAGGAAGTAAATTGCACAGGGAGGAAAAACAGAGAGTGGGAAGAAATCTACAAATCAAAAGAGACGTAAAAGTCTTGACAATCAATCATAATGTATGGACCTTGTTTGAATCATAATGTAAACAGAGGATTACTTAAAATTATGACATTTACAAGAAAACTGGAAATCTGAACACCGGGTATTTGATGGTGTTAGGGAATTATTGTTAATATTTTAGGTAATGGTAATTAAATTACTTATGGATGACAAAATATTATGCCTGGGACTTGCTCTAGAATAATAGGAGGGCAGAGTAGATGGGGATGTAGAGGAATCAGGATTGCCCTTGGACTGACTTTATTGGGGTTGGGTATATGGGTTTGTTCAATTATTCTGTGCTCCCATTGAAAACCCCTCATATTAAAGTTTGGTTGTTTTTTTATTTAGCAGGAAAGATTTAACAGAAATCACAAAGGTAATGAAAAGTGTGAAGTTCGCTCGCTAGGGAGAAGCTCAAACTGGACGTGAAAATCTAGCTCTTGTGAGTAAATAATCCTCCACTATGTGCCATCTCTCCTATTTGTGTGATATGGGCTGGACCACGCTTCTCATTTTCTAGAACTTCCTTCCTCTGGCACTTCTGATTCTTTTTCTAGGCATGGTGAGAGATTTGCACCAGTCCACCTGTTCTCAGGAGTGTCCCCCTTCTGGCCAGCGAGCTTGCGTTTACAAAAACCTGTCCAAGGCCAGGGCACAATCCTTTGGGTGACTTTTGTGAGAGTTGCAGACTACCTTGGCTTCATTAGCCTGAGGCTCCCACTCATGGGGGTGCTATGTCTCCAGCTACAGGTCAGCACCCACATGCGGGCCCCAAGGGGCAAGCTCACCCAAGAAGGGACAGAGGGTCTAGAAGACATGAAGGGGCCAGCAGCTTGCTTGCTGACTGGGGATTTCTGAAGAGCAAGGCTTCTCAAGGAAATGTTCAAAACCTAAAACAATCTGGACCCATTTAGATGCCACAAAATGTGTGACACTCGTTTCCCCTTTGGAAGGTTCTCTCTCTGAGATATCCTTTCCCATATTTCTTCATCTCTATTGTCACCCAGGTCTTTACCATCATATCTATACTCCAAGTTCTCCATAACTTGGTACCTGAGTCTGTCCTGGGCAAGAACATTTGGGCAGAAGTAGAAATGAGAGGCCATTTGGGACCTATCAAATTTGTGAGGATTTTTCTTTAGTAATAATGCCCAGAATTAGTGAAGGTGCTGGGAAAAGGCATCAGACCTACTTCTGAAAGGCAATTTGTCAGTTGGTATTTAAAGCTTTAAGAATGTGCATATCATTTCCCATAATAATTCTACTTCTGGGAATTTGTCCTATGGGAATTAGCTATGCACAAAATGTATGTATGGGAATGTTGCTGATGGGAGCTATTGCAAAAAAATGTGAACAACTTAAATATCCAATGATAAAGGACTGTTTAACTGAGTTAAAGCCATATAGTGGACTGTTACGGAGACATTAAAATTATGTCTTAGCAGCATATTTAAAATGGGAAAATAGTCATGCTATATTAAGTGGCAAAGCAGATTTTAAAACAGTACATATCGTATGATATCAACCCTGTCAATTCATAGGAAGAATATACGCTAATGCGTCTGTGATTTCTCCATAATAGGATTATGCACATTTTTAATATTCTTTGTAATCCTCTGCTTTTCCCCAAAATTTCTTCATTGATTACTTTTTTTTTTTAAGATTTTATTTATTTACTTGACAGAGAGAGAGAGAGAGATCACAAGTAGGCAGAGAGGCAGGCAGAGAGAGAGGGGGAAGCAGGCTCCCTGCTGAGCAGAGAGCCCGATGCGGGGCTCGATCCCAGGACCCTGAGATCATGACCTGAGCTGAAGGCAGAAGCTTTAACCCACTGAGCCACCCAGGCGCCCCCATTGATTACTTTTTAAATCAGAAAAAAAAAAAAAACCCACAAAGTTTTTATGTACAAAAACAAGAAAGTAATTTTGGGGAGAACACCTGGCTGGCTCAGTTGGTGGAAATGCGACTCTTGATCTTGGGGTTGTGAGTTCAAGCCCCACCATGGGCATAGAGATTACTTAAAAATAAAATCTTAAAAAAAGAAAAGAAAAGAAAACTTTTTTGCCCTCTTCCTCCTCCTCCAGGCAGACTGAAGGACCTTGGTTATGGATAACAATAGCTCTTGTAATAACAAGAGCAAACACACGTGGAGTGCTTTCCTTGGCCAGTCACAGGTGCTTGAGCTCCGCACATTTTCTCATTTAGTCCTCACCACCCTGTGCCCAAGTAGATGTCCATCTCCTGTCAAAGCTGGGCAATTCCAGCTTGCAGAGAGTTTTTCCAACCTGCCTGTGGACACACAGCTGACTGATGAGCCAGGCTTCCATCTGATTCTAGAACTCATAGTGCCACAAAGACACTCAGCCCTACAAAACCCAGGACCGAGTTCTATATTGTGCCATAATAACGTGTTCCAGGGAGACCTAAGTCCACCCAGACCAGAATCCTATCTCTAGAAAAATCACCAGGCAGCGAGTTGCCAAAGGGGGAGTTCGCCCACCCATCACAGATGCCTCCAGAAACCTGTTCTTTATTAGTTCAGCCTGCCACCTCTGTTGGAATGGGACGTTTCTTAAATTTTCTAACTTCCCTGTCAGGGAGTTCTTTGGGTATGTTTTTGTTTTTTACGTTTTCCCTCTAACTGCCCTCTTTGAGTATCTTCAACCAACCTAGCCACACCCATTAGCCATTCTCCATTTCTGGACACAAAGCCTGGTTTGCAGAAGGTATTGACCCATGTCAATACCTGAATGAGGGAATGTAAGCTGCATCTGGGCAGGGATCTTGTCTATGTCGGTAAGCACTATATCGCTGACATCTAGATGGTGCTCAATACAGAAAAATCTCAAGATAGGTGTGCTGGCTAACTAATGAATTAATTAATTATATCACCTTGGGTCTTATCTCCTCATACGCTTTCAGGACCAGAGAATTATTTTTAGTCTATCTACATTAGAGCACCAGTTCTTACCTCCTCACTCCTTCCTTAATTGCTTTAGTTGTAGGTTCTTGGTATCTTTCTTAAAGTGCTGAGAACAGATTTGTAACCAGTCCCACTGGCAGAATTCACCAGAGATTTGCACAAAGGGATTGTCAAGTATTTGGTTTGGTTTCTGTATCCCAAGGCTTCTTCCTGCTAAAATAAACTTTGCCACCCTCTCCCAGAGCAAAACCGCTAGTTCTGCTAACTGGGTCACTCGCCAGAGAGCCAAGATTCTGTCTCTTTTTCCCCTGGTCTTGTCTACGGCCAAGACCCAGTGAGTTGAGCTCTAAAGACTTGCCAAGGCTTTCTATTAATGCCAGTTCCTACCATCATCCCGTACCCCACCCTCCCGCCTTCAACCAGACCCTCCACCTCCCAAAGGCCAGTTAACTAATGGGATTGTCTTGCCAGATTGTGTCTCTGGAAGGTTTGAGGCAGTTCCTGGCCTGATATTTTTCACGTGGTGCCCTGGGCAAAGAGTACAGGTCCAAGGTCAAAGCTGCCATCCTTCCTCTGAGGTCTTGGGTGAGAAAAATGCTTCAAATGAAATCCCCTGATTAAGCCAAGCATTCTTGAGTCCATTGCAGGTTCCCTGGGAAGTTGGATCAATGGTCCAGGCTCCAAAGACAACTGTGTTAGGAATTTGGTAGCAGCTTGTTTTTAAAAGTCTATATGGGAGGCCAGTTAACTAATGGGATTGTCTGGTCTAGAGGAAGAAATTCAAGGAGAATTACTCAAAAGGCAGGTGAGCATTGTCTCTTTGGCGATCTGGGGAAGGGGGGCAAGTCAGGCAACTTAATGCTAATTATTCAGTTATTTAACCGATAATAGAGATATTATAATAGATATATAGAAATGTGACCAAATAAGCGTATTTAACAAGCTATACAGAAGTATAACAAATACATAAAAAGATATTCAAATAATAAATGTACACATCTTGATAAATATGCACAAATCAGAACCCAAATCAGGAAATAAACCCTTACTAGCACCTCAGAACCGCCCACTTCCTTGTATCCCCCAATTTTGCCTATTTTTGAACTTTAAAAAATGGAATCATGCAATATGTAGTCTTTTGGATCTGACTGTTTTTGTTCAATATTGTTTATGGTATTCATTGGTGCTATTTAGTGTAGCAGTGGTTTGTTGATTTTTATTGACGTATATAGCACTTCATTTTGTGAACATACCATTATTTATTTATAAGTTCCACATTTAATAACCATTCAATTTCCAGTTTAGGACTATTACCAATAGCACTGCTATGAACATTCTAGTCCACGTCTTTGAGTGAACATAGGAACACACTGCTGTTGAGTATATATTTAGGAGTGAAATTGCTGGATCCTAAGGAATGCAAATATGCAACTTTAGTAGCTACTGCCAACCAGGTTTTCAAAATGTCCCAATTTACACTCTGCTAGTCGTTCAGGCTAGTTGTTTAGCTCTGGGTTTTTAGTATGGTGGTTAGGAACACCGGTTCTGAAAACAAACTTCCTGGTTATGTGACCTTGGACATGTTATCTAGCCTCCAAGAGCCTCAATTTTCAAATCTGTATAATGGGCATATGACTAGATACTTCACAGGAAGAAGTGAGAACTGAGTAGAGTGGGTATTAGCTTAGTACAGCATCTGGCATGTAATGGGCCCTCAGTAATAAGTAATCATCTACTGAGTGCTACCTTAGCTTAATTCTCCAAAAAGAGAGGGTTTCTGTGTGAGGGAGACAGCAAGGGAAGCAACAAGAGGCTGATTCATTCTTGTTGGAGTTCTACTCAGCATCCTTGCAGTTGCCGTTTTGTCTTTACCAAAGTTAATCTACAAACTACCAGGGTGGAGCACTCAGACCAAAATCTTGACTGAGGAGTGGAGAAGATGGGATTCAGCTGAATAGTGTAGACCTCAAGAAACCCAGGCTGGAAAGAACTTTTTGCCCGCACACTTGGGAAATGCCTATCAAAGCCGAACCAAACCAAACCACCCACCAAAGGAGAGAATGGAGAGATTCGCGTCAATGGTGATCATAGCATTTCAGATTCTTATCCAATGGACCAGCCAACGCAGACCTATGCTGCCTGGCAGATTTCCAGAAGTTTGGACAAATCTGAGATCAGCTCCTCTCACCCCTCTGCCCCTTCCAGTCCTTCCTTTTCCCTGCCGGCTTAACTCCAGCTCTCAGCACTTAACACTAATACCTTTGGGCAGGCTCCACTGCGGAGTTTAACTAGCTGCCAAGTTAAATAATGCGGAGGATCCTAAGCCGTCTTCCCAGGAAGTCAGAAATCTTCAGCACCGAATTAGGCAGGGCCAGTCATTCACCAAAACTCCTCTTCATTTCCTGTGTGTCTTATTGTGTGTATATGCACACACAATATGTATATATTACACATACATATATGTATGGCTATCTATGTGTATATGTATATGGGTGTGTTTTATTCTTCAAAAATGATTGTTTCCTCTGGGTTGCACACCAAAGCCGCATCGCAAGAGGAAAACGCATTTGCGTGAGGCGCCTGCCTGCCCGCCCCACTGCGCCTCGCAAAATGACACGTCCGCTGACAAATTGCTGCGCGAGGATATTGGATCAGATTCCTAATTAAATGGCATTTCTAAGTGAAGGGTTGTCGATAGCAGTGAATATATATACATACACACATACATATATACACAATGAGCATACATAACGCATATATAATATATATATATTTAAGTATGTATACTTAATTACATACATATTTAAACATGTATTTAGTTTGTGATTATATATGCATCCAGTAGTCAGAGAGTAGAGCGCACTAAACTTGAGTGGGTAGAGACTGCCGATCTCTTTGGGAAGAATCCCTCTGGCCTAGGAGCGCGTATTTTCAGATTTGCTAATACGTAGCTAATGTCCTCTGATGTGATTGCAGAGGGGGTTGGGAGGATTCTGGAAATCATGATAGGTTTGCACCACCGCCTGATTCTCCTCTTGGCTGCAAAGCCGGCCGCCCTTGTCTTATAGGCGCCTCTCGCGTTCAAGGGTGAAAACCAGTCTGTGGGTGCATTGAGATTTGCAAACTAGTCCCCGAATGCAACGGGTGCTGCAAAACCGCCGCCGGGTGCAGTGGGACGGGCGCTCGGCCACCCTGGCTGTGGGCGCCGCAGCCTCCCTGAGGACGCGGGCAGATGCAGACGGCTCTGGCCCATCTGTCCCTGGAGGCCCGGGCCCGAGACTGTGCTCGCGCGCTGCGCGCGGGGATCCGGAACCCGGGAGCTTTTCGGGCGCGCCCGGCCTCCCCTGGCCGGGGTATCTGGGGCTCTTTGTCTCCTGGCCGCAGTAATCCTGCAAACCGCGCGCACCGAAGGCGGAGGCCCCTGAGCCTTGGACAAGCCCGCTCCTGGCAAGCCGATCCGAATGTTTTCAATAAAATGCTTCCTGGGGGGTGGGAAAAAAAGAGGATCGCAGAAAAATTTCTCTTCAGAAGTTAATCTATTTTCAGCGGTTAAGCGTGGCACCATGTAAATCAGATCCTAAATATCCCTTTAGGAAGAAGTAAGAGAGGGAGGGAAGAAGGGAGGGAGGGGGAGGGTGCTTCAACCATGAAGTTTGATTTGGGGTTTTTGTTTTGTTTTCCAAACAAGTTACGGAGGAGCGGGGAGAAAACATCATCGAATCCTCCCGGTGGGTGTTTCCCCAAGCCCAGCAGCCTCGAGCACGCCGTCTGCCCCCAAGCTGCTCAGCTCCCTGGGGGAGATGGCAGGAGGATGTATTAAGTATTGCAACCTAAGACTCAGGTGAGAAAATAATAATACTATTTGAAATAATAGTGCCTCTTGCCATCTAGAACCAACAGATACAAGCTCCCAGAGCTGGAACTGCAACACCTTTTCTGTGGTAGAAATGCTTGCCTTTCCCCTCCGTGATGCCGCAGTGGTGCAAAGTGTGAGCTTTTGCTCAAGAAAGGGATTTTCCTCCGAGATTGTATAAACCCCGGGAAGGCGTCTGCTAAGTAATTTGTCCTCAAGTGAGGGCGATTTCTGGCACTAAACAACAAAAAAATTGAAACAAAAGTCATCATTACGGTGTTCGGGTTAGTGACCATAAAAAGGCCAGAGGGAGGGGGCAGGAGGAGAGCGGAGACTCTAGCCGGGCCAGTCATATTTAATATGCTTCCCACAAGAGAAGCCCTTGCAGAATCAATAGACAGCCGCCAGCTGTGCTTAAACCTGCGATTTCAATTAAAACATTGCGCTCCAGTCCTTGGGGTTGAGCCTGGATCCCCAGTCAGTGGTGTGCGAGTGGCTTGGCACGGGTGCGGCGGCCCACGGCCGCAGATCCCTGAGGTCGCGGCGTGGGTCAGGCCCAGCCGAGCCGCAGCAGCGCCCAGCCTTGGCACCCTGCTCTGCAGCGTGGGAAGAGCACAGGCCGCCCAGGGGCGTCAGGCTCAACTCTGGCGGTGTTCCCCTACCGTGGCCGAGGTGTTGAGGACCGAGCGTGGGCCAGATGGGCAGAGGCGAAAGCGTCTGGCTTTCAGCTGAGGCGCGGGAACGAGAGGGACTTGGGGCTGAGGCCTCAGGGCGGAGGCAGACCCCACGGTGGGGCCAGGCCCGGCAGGCCAAGAGTAGCAGGCCGCAGGGTCCAAGTGAGGCTGACCGCGGTGGGCCTAAGTGTAGGAGCGCAGCTCCAAATGCGGCCCCTGGGGCGGAGCACGCGCTGAGGCCTAGTGGGCCTCGCCTGGGCCAAGACCGCGTGCCTCCGGAAGAGGTGGCTTGCTAGGTCCAGTCGCCCACCCAAGGCACCTGCACCTCCAAAGTGGAGCTTTTGTACCAGTCTGGACTGGGGAGACAGATGGGATCTCTATCACCACAGTCTTGGCCCACTTCTAACCATTGTTTTGAAGGACAGGACTTCTTTAGGGTGGGAAGCTTTGGAAAACTTTTCCGTAGAAGGATTCCCATCCCGGAACCAGCTGCTTATCCCTGGAGCCTCCCGTTGCCCTTCACCTAGAGTTATTTTGGATTCCCCCTCCCTAATCACTGAAACTGTGTAGGTAGAAAAAAAGTGACCCCTCATCTCGCAGAACTCTGCCACCAACTTCATAAAATGGTCAAATTTTCATTCCTATGGTTGTCCCTCTTTGTTTTGTTTTGTTTTAACATTTCAGCCTTAAAAAAAAAAATGCTGCAAATGAGAATGAATTTGAAGGGTTGGGGGGCAGCGAATGGAAATCTCAGCACTCCCTCCACCAAGCGCCACGTTTCCCCAGTCCTCTTTTATTCTGCCTGAAATCATCTCGTTTACAGAAAATATTTGTTTGCACTATTAGTTGGTACTGGAGTTAATTACTCAATGTGTTAACGTGAAGTAATATGTATAAAAGTAGGATCAGTGTTTATTGTGTGGGTGAGCTGTTGAGCGGTGCTTGAATAAACTGCAATTAGGGTTAGATAGAGATTAATTAACATGTGAGTGGCAAGGTGTAAAATAGTCTCCAACCCTCCACTTCAATATAATCTGCGGGCGAGGGAAGAAGTTTGTGGAAGCTAATTAAATACTTTTATAAAAGCCACTGTATTCACCCAACATTTGGAAAGAGAGGCACATTAGGGGCAACTTGTTTTTACCCAAATGTTTTCTTTCTGTGGAGGTAGCACTCCTTTGTGATGCCGGGGAAAGCGGGATGGCTTATGCAGTCACAAAAAGCGCTAGGGATGGCCAGGCAGGTTCACGAAAAGCCTCTGGAAGCCTTTCAGCCTGATGGAGCTTTCAAACCAGCAGATCTTTCGTGCTGCCGAGATCAACAATTACCCAATTTGGAAAGGGGGTTGGGGTGCAGTGCCGGTGACTGAACGAGACACGCAGGAGAGACACGCAGGAAAGTCGGGATAGAAATTCGGGTTTTGAGCCCCTGCGGGTGTATTGATATTATTTCAATGTCAGGGTGAGTTGTCGGTTTGTTTCATGTTTGGTGGCGGTGGTGTGTTTGTGGGGGGGAGGGAGAGTTCCGCTGTGTTGTTTTCACATTAACATAGGGATGGGGGTACACTGGGTCTGGAATTCCGCCTCTCTGAACATCTAAATTCAATGAGCTGTATATGGAAATATTTTTTCAGACAAGCAAGCTTTCTAGCTTTGAAATCTGGAAGTTGGGGGAGAAGGGTTTTAGGGGGACAGTCTCGTGCCTGCTGAATTTAGGGGCAGTAGAGGCAGTTTCCCAGCTTGGCAGGGTGAGAAAATCAACCCACCGATGTCACCCTCCAGGCCACTTTCCCTCGGAGACATCTCTTTGTTCCCTCCCCTTGCTTTCCAAGTACACTTCCTTTCCCTCACCTGCCAGGTCAATATCGGGTCTGAAAGTGCACATCAGAGGGGGAGCTGGTACTAGAGAGAAGTTCTGAAGGAGAAAAGGAGCACTTTGCCTTCAGTTAAAACTAGACCTTTCCCATCCTTCCCTTGACGGTTTTCAGGGATGTTTTGCAGCCGAGAGGCCTCGGGCAGGATACTCAGTTTCTCAAGACCTGTTCCTGAGTGCAAAAGGAAAGGGTTTGCTTCCAGTAGCACTTTCTGGGGTTCCACGAGATCGTGTATCTTTGGAGATAAAATTCACTATCAAACCCTCAACCCTGTTTGCTCATATTATACCCACCGTAATCCTCTTAAACTGTGGTTGCAGCTACAAAGCTTGTGGTCTTGCAAAAGCCGGCTGGCAAGATATAATTGTCCCGCAAACAAAACCGTCCAAAAGTTTTTAAAAACCCCTGCACCCCCTCCTCCTCCTCCCTAAACCTAATTCTCTCGCTCGCTCTCTTGCTAGCCGTCACCCCCCACCTCCCATAAGAACCCTCAGCCTCGACCACTTTTGTTGTCGCCAAGAGCACCCGGCCTGTTGAAAAAGTGCTGGAGCGTCTTTGAGCAGTTTGTTGTGATACGCAGGTGGAATGGTCTGCAAACAGATGAATTCAGCCCCTCCAAACCGAGCGTGGAGCGCGCTGCTTTTGTGCGCCAGGCACAAAACGCTGAATTCCTCCGAACTTACTTGGGGCCTGTCTAGAAAAGGGCCTTTTCTTCCCTCTGCTTGTACCTCTAGCCACACTAAGTCTCTGCCCGCCCCCCTTCAAGCCCCCTCCCTCTCCCTTCTGATAATCCTTCTCTTTATTTTAGAAAAACACAAAACCCGGTTCCACGCGGTGCTTTAGTGGCTAAAAGTGAAAGAGCTGCCTTGGCAGAATTCAGCTCTATGAATCACTTCGGAAAATTGGTTCGACTGAATGGCCTTAGGAGGAAAAACGTTTTAATAGGATCCAGGGGAGGTTCTGCTGTTTCAATCTGCTCCTTAAACAGGTGGAGATTGGACCTTCTCAATTATACAAACAGTAAGTACCCATCAGCAGGGAGAGCTGCCCTCCGAATCCTCCCCGCACGCAGCCCTAAACCAGCAGCGGAGCCGGGCTTTGCCTCAGAAACCCGATCACAAATCAGCGATTCTGATCGATTAGGATCTCAAACAGTCCTCCAGCTTGCTGTACAGTCTCCCCCAGCCGCAGGCGGGGAGTCGGCCAGAGAGGGGGAGGCGCACCCGCCGGGCGCTGAGGCCCCCGGGATCTGGGCGCGCGGCCTTGCTCTTCCGGACGCTACGGGATCGTCCTTAGGCGACGGGAGCTCTCTCTCGACCTCCGACGCCAGCCAAGGCGAGCTCGTTGTTTTTGCATAAATTAATATTTCCCCATTAACAAGTTCCCCCCTCCAAACGCGGCGCCCGCGTCCATGCGCCACATCCTAATGAGGTAATTATCATTTGCGCGTGTTCGGGGCTGGCGCCGGCTCCGTGGGTAAATGGCAGTTTATTAGCACGATGCCCAGCTCGGCTGCAGAGGGCTAAGGGATAGTTCAGCGACTAGACGGACACCCAGGGGCCCATTGGGGCGGCGCGTGCAGGACCCTCTGCCCTCCCCGCGTCCCTCAAACCTATAGGCCCCCAAAGTTGTGAATCACGCACAGAACTCTGCCTGGGTTTGGGCTCCCCCCACCTTCTTTCCACCGGCAAAACCATCACGATTCCTCCCCCTCCCCCTCCCGTCTCTTCCCTCCTTCCCGATTCGCGAACCGCTCGCACTTTCCCGAGGGGAGCGCGGGCGCCAGTTGCCTCCTTTTAAAGTTTGAGGGGCGGTGGCGGCGGCGGCCGGCAGGCGCGGGGGAACACAGGGGCCGCTACGGGAGCCGCGCCGCCGCCCATGTCATTCCACTTCAAGTGACTTCATGTGATGTCAGCTGAATGTAAAAGACAGTGATCTCACGCGGAGGGGAAGATGTTTGCCATCAAAATGTGACAGAGGAGACACGCTGCATGGCTCGGAACGCATCTCCTTGGCGGTGGGGGAAAGAGGTAAATGCGAGGTGGCTCTCCTGGTCCTCTTTAACTTTGCCCCTTCACTGTCCAGCTCCCCGCACGCGTGGCAGAGGCCAGGGTCCAGGGAACGGCTCGGGGGGGTTAATTTGAGGCTCTTTTCTTTCTTTTTTTTCTCTCTCTCCTTTTCCTTTGTAAACCCTCCCCCTTCTTCCCCCTTTCAAAGTCTCAGGGCAGGGGCTGGTGGGTTCCTTTGCTCGCCGGGTTAATGGGCGGTAATTTGGTACCCTTGGGTGCACTTTGTTCTGCCCCTGTTCATTTGAATGCAAATGGGTGACCTGGACCCGACAAGGTGCTTATTAAATTGCGGTTTCCCTCCCTGCCTTTTCCGGAATGCAGACTTAGAGGAGAGAGGCTGCGCCCCGGCCCAGTCCGGCACCGCAAGGCTCGGCTCGGCGCGCCATGGCCAGCTCGGCTTCCCTGGAGACCATGGTGCCCCCGGCCTGCCCGCGCGCTGGAGCGTCGCCGGCCACTTCCAAGACGCTGGCCTTCTCCATCGAGCGCATCATGGCTAAGACGTCGGAGCCCCGTGCGCCCTTTGAGCCCCGGCCGGGGACGCTGGAGGCAGACGGCGGCCAGGGCAAGAAATTGCTCAACCTCTGCTCGCCGCTGCCCTGTATGATCCCCCTCCAGCCCCTAGGCTACGAGGTGCCGTCCAAGACGCTGCTCAGTTACTCGGAGCTCTGGAAAAGCAGCCTCCGGGCGGGCGGCGGTGGAGGAGGAGGAGGAGGAGGAGGCGGAGGCGGCGGCGGCGGCGGCGGTGGCGGGGGGGCCCCGGTGTGCGGCGCCAGCGGCTTGTGCAAAACCAACTGTGGCGTGTGCTGCAAGGCCGATCTGGGCCTGGCGCCGTCTGCGCTGCCGGCGGGCAGGGTCATCAAGCCGCAGGTCATCAACCAGGCGGTGGGGCTGCCAGCCAGCGGCTCGCTCTACTACTTCAACTACCTGGACTCTGCCGCGTACCCGCCGTCTGAGCTCCTCGGAGGCCACCTCTTCCCATCCGGCCTCCTCAATGCACAGGCCCCCGCCGCCCTGGCTGCGCACCCCAAGCTCTTTTTGCTGGAGAACGCCAAGTTGGCCGGCCTGGCCGCGGACAAGTTCCCCCATCCGGCCCCCTATGCCCATAAGGAGCGCTTGCCCGCGCCGCTGGAGCAGGTGCTGAAGGAGAACTCGGCTCTGACCGCAGAGCGCGGCGGCGTCAAGGGCCACAGCAAGCTGCCCGGGGGCTCTGCGGACGGCAAGCCCAAAAACTTCACCTGCGAGGTGTGCGGCAAGGTGAGGCCCCGGGTCCGCGGGGGCTGGGAGGGATGAGCAGGGACGGCTGCTTCCCTGAGGCAGCCTGGACCGCCCCTTTCTCACGTTCAGGAGCTTCCCAGTAGCCATCTACTACTCACATTGGGGGCCTAGTTGGGCCTCAGTTTCCTACTCTGTGAAATGGGGATGTCGTTGTCAGCGGCCACACGGGACTGGCGTGCTCATTGGGTTGGGAAGCTCTCTGCGAAATGGAAAGGGCTCTGGTTTCTGAAGGGAGTGTTGGTTGGGGGATGTAGGCTATGGCCTCCGCAGTTTGATTCTAGTCTCTCTCGGAGGGACACACCACAAGGCCCCCTCGTGTCCTTCCATAGGTGTTTAATGCTCACTATAACCTCACCCGCCACATGCCGGTCCACACCGGAGCCAGACCGTTCGTGTGCAAAGTCTGCGGCAAAGGCTTCCGCCAGGCCAGCACGCTCTGCAGACACAAAATTATCCACACCCAGGTACGTGGCCCCCGGGTCCAGTCCGGCCCGCGCGCAACACCCCGCGCCTGAGCGACGGTGTTGGGGAGACGATGGCAAGGGTTCCCCTTACCCCTCCCGGGGGCCCCGTATCCCTTCAAGGTACCCCCTCAAGGTGCCCCTGAGGTGGCCTCTCCTGGCCGGGGCCTTGGCCTCACCGTGCGCGCGCCCCTTTCCGCAGGAAAAGCCGCATAAATGCAACCAGTGCGGCAAA
Organism: Potos flavus; assembly: GCA_028534135.1. Classification (NCBI taxonomy): domain Eukaryota; kingdom Metazoa; phylum Chordata; class Mammalia; order Carnivora; family Procyonidae; genus Potos; species Potos flavus. The sequence continues at coordinate 25,026,072 of CM052898.1, read as the reverse complement.
GCCTTCAACCGCAGTTCCACGCTCAACACGCACATCCGCATCCACGCGGGCTACAAGCCCTTCGTCTGCGAATTTTGCGGCAAAGGCTTTCACCAAAAAGGTATTGTGCAGGGCGAGGCCCTCTCCTCACCTCTCACCTCGGGACTCGGCGGGTCACTGCGATCGGGAAGGCAAAGAAGGATCCGCAGAGAGGGAGTGTGAGAGCTGCAAGCTCGGGCGCAGCATTTCTTTGGAATCGGGTTGTGACCGGTTTGGGTGGCGGCTCTCCGGGCCGGGTTAGTAGACCTCGCTGGAGTCAGGCTGGTTGCATGGGGGAAGACTCCGAATTTGGGAGGTGGGAAGGAAGGAAGGGGGCGAGGGAAAGGAAATAGGAGAAAGAGAGACTATTGCCCTATAGAAAAAGCTTGCCTTTGTAGCCGGGACACCCCTTTCAGATGAAAAAAAAAAAAAAAATCGAGGCAAACTCCACCTCCTGGGAATAACAAGACTGGGGGAAACCATTACTGTCGCCAGCACCTCCAGGCCTGGTGCCCGGCTTGGGTTTTCCAAGGCACTTTTGGATCTCCAGGTGGTAGCTGGGGGGAGCAGAGGGAGTAACTTTTAAAATGAGAAGATAAACAGAAAATGAGGGACGAAGCCCGGGTTCGTGCGAATTTCTTCCAGCGAGGCAGCAGCGGGGAGAAGGACCCGGTGCGTCCTGGGCTGTGCAAAAGTTTGCCGGCCAGCCGAGCACAGCGGGAGGGACGCTGCGCGGGCCTGTGCCCCCGGCGGGGCAGGGGCGCGGGGCGGCTACTCGGGACTCGGCCCTCCATCCTGTCGTGAGAGGCTTCGGCTTGACGCAGACGAAGTTTGACAACTTCTTCACTCGGAGAGGTCGCGCCCGCCTAGCCAAGCGTCGCCTTCTTTGCGCGGGCACCTGAGCCAACTCCCGGACGCTGGGGGGGGGGGGGGGTCGCCACCCTACTTCATCCCCCCGCCCTCCTTTTTTGTTTTTGGTCTCCCGTAGGGAACTACAAGAACCACAAGCTGACCCACAGCGGCGAGAAGCAGTACAAATGCACCATCTGCAACAAGGCCTTCCACCAGGTCTACAACCTGACCTTCCACATGCACACCCACAACGACAAGAAGCCTTTCACGTGCGCCACTTGCGGCAAAGGGTTTTGCAGAAACTTTGACTTAAAGAAACACGTGCGCAAACTCCACGACAGCGTGGGGCCTGCTGCCCCCTCCACAAAGGACCTGACTCGGACAGTGCAGAGCTGAGAGCTACTGCCTCGCCCTCCCTTCCAGCCCCGTCCAGCCCCCAGACAGATCACACGTATAAACTTATTTCTAAAATTAAAAGAAAATTAAAAAAAAAAAACTATAGCAGAGAGGCTAAAATCTATTTATCGAAACCAGCATATTTTTTGGAAAGCTAAACGTTTCCTCGATGACTGGCAGCAAACGCGTGGCTCCCACCTTTGTGTATTTGGGAAACTTATTTAAACCCAGTGCGCTGAAACGCATTTCCTTCCAGGCCTACGCTTCTCCTCGGGCGGCGGGTTTTCACCCCAGCCTGTCACGTGAACGCCCCGGAAGAGCGCGGCGCCCCCAGCCATCTTTATACAGCCATGTAAATCCTCCTGTACAAGCGAACTCGGAATATATACATGTCTAACACAATAAACAGAATCGCTAGTGCTCGTTTTCTTTCCCGCCCTCTCCCCTCGCCGCCAGGTCAGCTCAGCAACCCCAAAGAAGGACAAGGAAATAGGCGTTTATAGCATATCCCTGCCCAAATGCGACTTCCTTTGGGGTGCTGGGACCAGGGTGAAGCCAAACCCGTGTTCCTGCGGCGCTTGCCTGTTAAGAGCCACCCCCCCCCCCACTCCCCGCCCCTACACACCGGGAGCGAGGGAGCAAAGGTCTACATCGGCCTACACGTGGTGCCAAGTTTTTCTTTGGTGACTCTTCCGACGCTTGGGATTCTGGGTGTTGCCTTATTTGGGTGGGAAAATTAAAAAAAAAAAAAAAAAGGAGGGGTTAAAAGTGGCTGGGTGTAGGAGAGCTTGTTTAGGTGCATCAATCTTTCAGCAAATCGCCTTCCCGCGAGAGGGCAAACGGCCGGGGCAGTGCTTCGCCTGGGAGCTTCTGGGCATGATCCCTTTTCTGGGCGACCTCAGGGCGGGGGCGGGGAGACTCTTCCAGTTTTTCCTGGAGACAGAAGCTGGAGGCCAAGGGTGCCCAGCCCAGCCGGAGCTCTGGGGCTCCCAGGCCGGTGCTGTGATCTGGGGCCAGCCTTCGGGTGCTGTGCGCCCTGCCGCGGGAGGGCGCACCCGGACTCCGGGAGCTCGTAGCCGCCGCCTCCCGCGCCCCGATTACCGCGCAGTTAGCCCATTTTCTGAATAGCTATCTCCGCCGCCGAGCACGCTGATGAAATGATCTCACGCTTGCTTCCTAAGTAATGACCCAAATTAAGAGAGAAAACAGAGACCCTTCAAACAGCATTACATTAATCATCTAATCATTCCCAGGAGGGGGTCGGCCGCCGCCGCCCCGTTTGATCCGAATCTGGATAATCAAGAGCTCAGATTACTGGCTCGGCGCGCCGGACCTCCCCCCACTCCACACACACACTCTTAATATTCGCGCCGAGATTCAGCCCACGTTACTGTTCCCCCGCGTGGGGAGGAAATGCGGCGCGGGGCCGGGGAGTGCGCTCCACGCAGCCTCGCCATGGCAAGGGCTAGGGCGGCGGCAGCTGGGTGCCGATCCCACGCGGATTTCCACGGCAAGTGGATGTTATTTGGAGGGAAAGATAGTTAATGCAAAAGGAAACTCCCTCGTAACTTTGAAAGTGACTCGAGTGTGGGTTATCCCAACACCCGGTATACAGTAGGAGCTCAGTGCTCCTCGCGCCAAGGGGCTTCCATGGTCATAAAAGCTCACATTTGCCGAGGGCTTGCTCCATTCCAGGCTCTCGACACACGTGCTTTCAAATGTGCACAACAACCCTCAAGCTGGGGATGATTTACCGACGGACAAAGAAATTGAGGCAGAGATAAACTAAATGACATGCCTAGGGTCACAGGACTGGGTAAGGCTGGGATTCGAAATCCGGGAGGCTTTTCGGGAACCCAAACGGCCTTCAGTTCTCGTGGGTGGGGGAGGAATCTCCAGGTTGGGACCCGCAGGAAGACGTTCAGCTTCGGGGTGGAAGCTCCGTCCTGGTTCCATTCAAGGGTTGGGTCCCGACCCCCGCCCAATTTGCACACCCATTGCGCAGGGAAGGAGAATTGTCGATTTTGTTTGCACAGAGGACGGCGACAGCTTCCTCAGGCTGTCGCGGGAGTATTTTTAGTACCTCCGATTCAGAAATAGGAACGTGTACATTAGAATTCCATTTCCTGAAAGGAGAGCGTCCTCGTTTTTGTAATCCCCCCCCCCCCCCAAGTCTGGGAAGACGCAGTGAGGGGAGGGGGAACGAGGAAGCGAGGAGGAATTTAAATGTTAGCTCGTTCTGGCTGCAGTTCGCTGAGGGGAGATTGGGACCCAGAGGGATATGCAGATTTAACTCCGAAATCTCCATGGATGCCACAAACCCCAGGAAACCCCAGGATGGGCGAGGAGGACTTGGCGGCTAAGGATATGGAAATATCGCCTTGCTTTTCCCAGACATCTATCCCCAGGGGGATTGCCGGCTGGTTTGAGGACGCAGCTTTCCCCCCTGTGCTCATACCAGGTTTTATTAGACCCTCCTTACACACACACACACACACACACACACACACACACACACACACACACCCTCCCCATTTCTGGGAGAGTGCGGTGCCCTGTGACCATCCTCTTAACTAAAATCTTCTCCTTCTTTCATTCCTGAAAGGACCCTTGGCAAATTTACTTCTTGGAGACCAGATAATGGCCAGGACAAGCCCACCTTTTTTTTTTTTTGACATAGTTTCAGAACTTTGGGCAAGGGGCAGACACCACAAAATGTAGTGCAAATCATCCACTTAAGAGAATTGGGTTAAAAAGTTGGCCTGCATGTGGAAATCGTGATCAAGTTCTCTTCTTTCCCTTTAAGAAGAAAAGATTAAAAAAAAAAAAAAGTAGATGGGGCACCCCCATCCAGGGAAATCATTTTCTAACCTTCAAGGGAGAAAACTTTGAGAAGTTCTTCTGTACTAAGTTTTCACAGGAGAAAGACCAAAAGGGTCGCCCATCTCATAAAACTGGAGAAATTTGTTTCCAGGTGACAGTTTTGAAGATGGCGTGCTTGCAAACCAGGCAGCAGATGAAATCCAAGTAATGGGTAGAGCAGGAGGCATTTCTCTCCTGGACTGCTCATGTCTGCAGTAACTGGCGGTGAGGCTCACCTGAGCAGAGCGTCTGGCATGCTCCAGCCTCCTTGAGGTTGTTTCCGCATAACTTGATTGTTACTTAACCTTCACACCAGCTCCTGTCAATCACTCTCACATGAGGAGGTGTTATTTCACATCTGGTGGTAATTGCAGATAAACAGAGAGTTCTCCTGTATCTACAGGGCTTAGCTCCGCTTTCCACAGGCTTGAAGTCACTCCTCCGGGTTTATGATGTCTGCCTCAGGTATGGGATTCAGGAAAGGATTCCTTCACCTGCAAAGGAGTACCGAAAGAAAAGGAACCTTCTGCCTGAGCGACTAAACACCTTTCACAGCCAGCGAAGGTTCTGAAGCCAACACTAAGCCTTTTAGTATCCATCTCAACCGGGATCCTTCTTAGCTATTCACCATGCATCGGAATTGATGGGTGAAAGGCTGTTTTCTGAATTTTTCCCCCTCTTCACATTAAGCTGTTTGCATGACTTGTAGTTTGCAATATTAATAAATGACTTAAACAAGGTAGTCATCAGCTGCATATTAATCTTCTAACCTTGATTAAATTGAAGAGGCCGCCCTTAAAAAATATTTTTAAAAAATCCAATTGCGGGGGAGGGGAATCCTGTCACAGACACAAAAAAGACTCCAATTATCTTTTCCCCTTCAAGATGTTTGTTCTGTCCATGACTGCTCACACTTCAGCAATCTTGCCAGCAAGACTCAAAAAAAAAAAAAAAAACCCTCCTTCTTCCAAAGCCACAGCCTTGTACATAACAGATTGTACAGTCCTATTGCCTTAGGCGGGTTAGAGGTTCCTCTCTGCAAAGAGCGACACAGAGAAGTTGCCAGCATCCCGACACATTTTGGGGGGTACTGTACTCGTTCTTGCCTTGGCTGCAGAAGTGGATCTATGTGGTCCCCATTTTGCTGTTTGGCTCACGAGAGGATAGGAGGCTGCCTGAGCTCGGGCGAGCAAGTTACAGCAGCAAGGCATCCAGGTGTGCTGGTGGTGAAGGGGCTGGGGGAGGAGGAGGGGGGAATGAGAGTCGGGGTGGGGGGGCTGCTAAAGAGAGGACAGGAGTCTTGAGAAAACGCTGGGAAATAAACAACCTCAAGGCAGCCGCGTTGCCCTTTTCCCTGCACTTCCCTCTCAAACGTCTGAGCAACCAGTTTGCTCCTAGAAACATGTTAATTGCCAACGGAGCTCATTAAGGCATGCACATGCAAAACACAGCAAGAAAGATTAAATGGACAAAAGCGCAATAATGAACTGTCAACAATCGGGCCCATCTACGACCAGGATCACTCAAGAATGAGGCATTTAGAGGCAACAAAGGATTGTCTGGGACAGGAAGAAAAGACGACCTAGACTTTTGTTTAGTCAACACAATTGATTACAAATGAGAGATTAACAGGATAGCTTCAGATTTTTTTAAAAAGAGGCAGAAAAGAAAAGTCCAATTAAGTCCACCGAATGTTAACTACATTGCGTTCCATGCCTAGCCCCAAAGAAATTCTCATTAAACCATCCCTGGCGATCCCTTTTGGAAAGTAATTTGTCTCCCTGATGGAGCAGAGAAAGAGAATCGTGTAAAAGAAAGCGTTAGTTCTTGGCACAATGAGCTTAGGAGACACACTAGAAAGAGCCAAAGGGGGAGTTAATGAGCATCTGACAAACTGCTTGGATTCAGGCCTAGAGAACAGCGATGAAAAGATGAAATTGGCCAACAACTATTCTTTATATCAAACATAAAAAGGCCAATCTGAAATGGGGCTGCTCAAAACTGGTTGAAAGTACATAGCCCAAGAAAAGGGAGCTGCGGCCAGGCCCCTTGTTGGACACTGGACACAACTCAACGGGCCCGAGAGCTAGGAAACAGGCGGAAAGGTGGGCTCTCCAACTGCAGAGTGGACTCCAGCCACCGGCCGCAGGCTTTGAAGACGCTGATCTGAAGCTCTCCGTGCCCAGCCCCCTGCCCTCTGGATGTTTCTTTTGTGAGTGAAAAATGTATCAGGCTAGCCTGTAAGGGCTCCCTCAAAGTTCTGGTAATCTGGTAATTAGTCCCTGGCATTCACCAAGCTACCTCACTCTCTTCTAGAGTCATCGGCCCCCCAGGAGCACGGTATGTCACCCCTCCACATTCAGTGCTTCCGCGCTCCCTCCCGCGGACCACTCGAAACCCTCCCCACCCGGTGACGGCTGTCCTAATTTTGCAGAGTGCAGAGGTGGCAAGGAGATGAAGACACTGATCCCACAGGGCTTTATGGAACTGGTTAGGAAGTTTTAAAACTGTTTCTCATAGTGGTTCATCTGGCTGTAAGAAACCACTTCATTTTAACGTTTCCTTTTTTGAACAAAGTAGGTCAATGGTATGTGTCTATATGAGACATAGATTACATCTTAATTCAACATAAGCGTCCAGGCTTCCTAACAGCACAAGTGTTTGGATGTTCCTTTCCACGCAGTGTCCAGAGCCAGGTAAACAGAATCTAGCAGTGAGATGGGGTTTTCAGCTCGGTCCACCAGCTAAGGAGCACAGAACAAATTTCGTGGGTGGTTTTTTTTTTTAATGCCTTATTTATTCCATCTTTGACGTGGGACCTGTGCCATCTCAGATACTAGAGTGCAGCATTTAAATCTTGATTCTAGGTTTTGTATTCTTACTCTCAAATCCTTGGTAACAGCTATCACATTTCTGAGGGCTTGGCTTGCACTTCAGGCTTTGCTCATGCTTCATGGAAAAAATATATTGGTGTCTAGAAGTAAAGAATGAGGAAGAAGAAGTATACCAATTCAAAATAAAAATAAAAACAGTCATCTAAGACTAAAGACTAGTTCTGGTTTTCAAAGCACAGAAGTGTTATAAAATCTAGAAAGGTGCATCTCAGGCAAGGGGAGGAAATGAGACTTTTCTATTGCAGATGAAGCAGAGACTGAAATAATTAGTTCTTCAACAAGGCATGACCTGACACACTGTTGTCATTGTCTTCTCTTTTCAGTGTTTTTCAGTCTGAGGCCATATTTGGAGCTCCTTTTCCTCCCAAGAGTTTCATTGTCCTCATTTTGCCCCCCCACAAAGTGGGTGGTGGTGGCGCATGCCTAGGGAATGATAATATATTATCTATAAGCAGAAAGTGGAGTCGGCGGGGTCTGGCGTTGAAGCAGCTGAGTTCAAGTCCTAGCTAGCTCAGCCATTTATCGGGAAAAAATGACTTTGTGTCTGTTTACTCATCTGCAAAATAGGAATATTAGGTGTACCTATCACATCTGAAACGAATATAAGTTTGGATGTCAATTATACCTCAAAAGAGAGAGAGAGCCAGAGAAAGAGAGCGAGAACCTACCTCACAGGGTTGACGTGAGCCTAACATCAGCTAACACGTCTAACTAGAACTTAGAACAGCGCCTGGCACATACATACTAAGTATTCCAGAAGTTAGTGATTATGATTACAGAAACTCAAGTAGTGAAACTGGAGTAGAACACTCTATTCAGAAACTACCTGTGTTACCTGGTTGATTCATTACATATGTGTCGGGTAGGTTTTCTTAGCCCCATCTTAAAGAGGAGTAAAGGAAGTTGCTGAGAAGGTCGGATTCCCCTTAGTTCACACAGTGGGGCACAGTGGCCAGGGGACTCACTGAGGCGATTCTGTCTGACTATGCTGCCACGGTTCTAACAGGACCGTGCACAAGAATCACAACAAGTTTTTGCTGAAAATGCACCTGAAACCCATTTACTGAGATGCCGAGTCAATGGATCTGCTCTGGGCCCAGGACTCTGTATTTTAACCTGAAGCAGTGGGTTTCCCAGACTACATTTTAAGAAATACTTTTAGCCTCTGTGTTCTTTCCACCCCACCATGATGCCGTCTCTGATAGAAGCAATAACACCATCAGCTTTTCATAAATTAATGAGTACATCTGAGCATTCATCCCACAAATGTGAGCTGAATACCTTCGATGTGTCCTATACTCTATGCAACGGGTGCTGGAGTTACAAGGAAGAGAAGGGCAGAGCTTCTATCCCAGAGTTTATCGTTTATTAGAGGAGAAAAATCACAGACAACAAAAATCCCCTTCCGAAACTTGGTTATGAAGATGAAATTGGGCATTCAATGCAGCCTGGGTTTGGGTGTGTAGTGGACATCTGTTATTTTTGCCTGCTGATCATCATTTCCCCGTCTGGTAACAACATCCAACATTTCCTTTGGAGACGTCACCCCTCCCCCATTCTCAGTCCATATGGTTAAGGTGGGGCTAGTCCGTCCCCCACGGTGGGCACGTGACCCAGGCCCGGCCAATCAGAGCCCAGCATCTCCCTGGCCGCAGCGAGTGGCTCAGGACTGGGCACCTGACCCAAACAGGGCCAATAAAAGTCCCACTGGGGGGGGGGGGGACTTTTGCCAAAGCGGGAGCCTTTCCTCTGGGTTTACTAGGAGGTTGGTCGTCAGTTTGGAGGTGTGGTGTAGGCATATTTGCTACCGTGTTAGCAGAGCCCGTCCAGTACTGAGAGGAGTTGAGAGCCCGCCCCAAAGACCTGCTGGGACCCTGGTGCGACGGCAGCCCGAGGCGCACGTGGCCTTCGTGACTCTACTCTCTCCCTAGGACTTCTGACCTATACCGGGCAGAGGAAAGGGAAGCCTGAGATGCCACCGTAGGAGAGGTGAGCCCTGATTTGAGTCTTCGAAGACCAGGAGGAGCTATCTCAGGCTGCCTAAGCGAAAGCCCAGAAGTTAAAGAAGCGCGACTCGATGCAAGTAGGTGGTGTTTGGTGTGGGGTTTGGAGAAACGGTCTGGTTTAATGTCGGTAGGTGTGACTTTGAAACAGTTCTGCTTCTGAGCAGCTGTGCGACTCTGGGCTGGAGGCTTGCTCTCTCTAAGCCTCAGCTTTCTTCTCTGCAAAGTGGGCTGTTAGGAGCCAGTGCCTTGGGGCAAGTCCAACACGTGATTCTGTTGCAGGCAATCAGGGGAATGGCTGCACTTGTTATCTCGGGAAGCTGAGGCACCTTCAGAGGGAGTGCGTGCTTGGCATTCGGAATTGCGTGCGTGGTTCAGTGGCGTGGTCTACTGGAGCTAGAGCTCTCTTAGGGCAGAAATTTCTACCCCAGCACCCTCTCCGCGTCTGCCTGGCTGCTGAAGCCTGCCTGTTTCTGGGTGAAGCAGGTTAGGTGGATGTAGTATTGGGGGCTAGCCCAGCTGATTGCCACACTCCCCAGCTGTGTGTGACCGTGGGTGTTTCCACTTAACATTCGGACACCAAGCTGCCTCATCTTTAACGTTAACTTGGTTGGTAGAAGGATTTAAATGAGATGATGTGTGTAAAGTGCCAGGCACATTGTAAATGTTCGACACATATTTACTCGTACTGCTAATTACTATTAGAATCATCATTGTTGAAATAATTTTGAGACCCTTAGTCTGCAAAGCAAGTAGGACTGCAATATTCTTTATTGTAATTCCAGTATAGTTAACCTATAGTGCTATGTTAGTTTCAGGTGTACAATATAGTATTTCAGCCCTTCCATGCACCACCCAGCGCTCATCAAGGACTGCAGTATTCTTTAACAAAGTGCTGTGTGTGCTCCAGGGGCAAGGACTGTCTGCTTTGTTCACCGCTGTGTGCACAAAGCTCAGCACATAGTAGGTATGCAAAATTAAAAGGTGGATATCCTTTCTTTCTCCTCCCCATGGGTTAGAAAGTTCCTCTGCTCGGTCTAGGTAGACACTTGGATTCCATTGTGTACTGATTGGGTTATAAAACAAATACTTATTGAAGGCAGTGTGCCAGGCATTGTAGTGGGGAAAGAACTGTCAACAAGACAAAGTTCACCCTGGTTGATCTTCATCCGGTGGTAGAAGACAGATGACGGATAAGCCAGGAGTCAGGAAATAATTTCAGATTATGTAAACACCAGGAAGGAACTAAGAGAGGGACATGATAATACTTAATGTGGGAGAAGTCTGCTTGAAATAGGTGGTCAACACCAGCACCAGTGTGGGCACCCCTCTTGTACCTAGGAGCTATGAGAAGCATCCACAAAACTCAAGATGGACCCTAGAATTAATCCATTTGTACAAAAAAAAAAAAAAAAAAAGCCTTTTTCCCACAGCTTCAAAGTACCCATTGGTTGGTCCAGCTCAAATCTGCTTGGGACTCCAAAAAAGCGTTTTCCAAGGTGTGCTACAGAAAACAAAAAGCATCCCTGGGCAATGCGCACTATAGGCCATTGACCCACATACAATTTTTCCTACTGAATGGCATGGTAATTGATCAAAGTAAAAAAATTTATAGAAAGAGATACTGCTGCCATGTTTTTAAAGCCTGTGTTTCCCAGCCAAGTCTCCAGATGGAATCACCGAAGCAACACATCCTTGACTTAAATGTGACTGTTTAACAGTTATATTGGGTAGGCCATATTTTTCCACAAGGAGGTAGTTGCTTGTCTTAGGAACTTGAGACTCTTAACAGACTTTTGGGTGAGAGCTTTCCAGGATACCACTCTTTCTCTCACACTTCCTGAAGTCACAGGAGTCAGAGACCTAGCTGTCGTGTCTGGAGAGGGGAGCGAGAGAGGCAAGTGTTCCACAGCTCATGGAACGATGAGGTTTATAGGGTGTCTTGGTGCCAATCACTGCCACTATTGAACAGCTCATGAGCACAAAGATGGGTGATTTGTTTGTTTTTGCCTGACCGTCCTCCCCTTTCCCTTCTTCTGGTTATCGGTTATCGGCATTCTGGTTTTGCTTTGAGGGAGCTGCCGTCGTCCACTGAGCACAGACCATTGTAACTGTGAAGAAGGCTTCCCATGGCATATCCACTGGCCAAGGGACAGACACGGGGCAGAAACCAGGTCACAGAGATGATTTCTTTAGAATTTGACCCTTGAACGGAGGGATAAGATTCCAGGTAACTGATGGACCTCCATTCTAAGGAGACTATGGATCAGCCTGCTCCTTACACACATCCTGAGTTGCCCTTATCCCTGCCCTTCCAAACCTGATATTACAACTGTTTTATTAGGTCCCACATAACGTTCCAATGAATTAATTTTCCACATAAATTGGCTAGAGTTGTTTTCTGTGGCTTACAACCAAAGATTCTGACTAGTAATCTTCCCACCCATGACTCACCTTCTCCTTATAGCCCTTAGAAACAGAACATCTGAAGTTAAAGATGAGATTTTCTTGTCCAGCATTTTTATTGTCTGCCTGAATTTCATCCTTGAGTTTCAAGAATCTTCCAAGTGGACAGGGCTTACTTTACTACAGGAAACAATTTCGGAGGAAGAAAACCCTATAACCCTATCTACACACCACATTTCATATTCAGAATAAAAACAGTATTCAGGGTGAGGTGGGGCTGAAGTTGCCTCAAGCAATTCAGGGAAGAAAGAAGTTTAAAAAAAAATACAGCACAACAGTGGCGAGATGTAGGATTATTTTGCATAGAAAGACCTCTTGGGGTAGGTGGGGGAAGAGTGGAGGGGATGGGGAGATGTTTGTCAAAAGGTATAAGCTTTCCCTTAGAAGAGGAATAAGCTCTGGGAATCTTAATACACAGCACTGCGAATATAGTTAATAATGGTGTATTATACCTGAAAGTTGCTAAGAAAATCGGTTTTTAAATGTTCTTACTCTCCCCACCACACACACACACACACACACACACACACACACACACACACACACACACAATGGCTCTTAAAGGTGACTCCATGGGGGTGTTAGGTGGTAATCCTATAGCAAAATAGAAATATAGCAAATCGACACCTTGTATTCAATGTTATATGTCAATTACATCTCAGTAAAGCTAGGGAACCCCCCCGCCCCCCCCGAAAAGGAAGGAAGAACACTCAGGATAGATATGATGTGGTTCTTTTTTTCCGGCATTCCCATAATGTAGGAACAATTTGTTGAGTGTAGTACACAGAAAAAGAGGATGTCTCAACATAGACTGTAGGAAGAAGGTGGGCTGAGGTCAAGCAGTGAGCTGGGAAGAAGGCTGGCTTTAATTTCTGGGGCTCTGAGCCTAGAAGAACACAAATCCTAAAAAGTCGTGCACACGTGGGGCAAGAAGCATTATTTGTCTTTTTCCAAAAACAAATTAACATGATTTTACCCCAAACCCCATGTATTGAATAAGATGGTCAATATAAATAGAAAATCAAGGTAACAAATAGAAAAATGTGTGAACTATAAGGGTTAGAGAGCGGACTGGCTTGGACAGACGCTGAATCTTCTGGGAGCTAAGGCAAAAAGGGGACGACAGTGGGTTTTATTCTGCTGCTGTCTTCAAGAAACACCAGAAAACAAATAGAACAGCTTCCTCGATCAGATTTTCTGAGATTTTCCTTTCGAATCACCCCTTCAGTCTTGAATCTTGTTAAGTCTGCCCTCACAAACCCACATACTGATCAAGTTGTTATAGGTTAGCATCAGTTGGGTTGTGATAGAAGGCGCCAGCCAACTTCAATCATGGCACAGAGTTCATGGAAAAAGAAATGCAGGGAGCCAAAGCCCTCTGAGTAGTGTGGCTGGTTCATGAAAATGCATGGCTTCTAGTAAAAGTGTCCTCTCGGCCAGACTTTTTCTCTCCTATAAATTTCTCCTATGTTAGACATCTATCGTAAAACTTGCACGTTTTCTCTGGGGAGGAGGGCAGAGCGGAGTTGGATGTGTAGAGCAAGCCAGAATAAATGTGGGATTTGACTGTAGAACTAAGATTAATTTGAAGAAGATGCGCGGGGTCTCTGCGGTTTTCTCTCAGATCTATAAAATTGACATACAACCATTGACTATCTGCTGCAAAGGAATATTATGTTGGAGAAAGAATGTAGTGATGTTTGCAATTGCATCCCCCGAGGGCTGCTTTGTAGGACACACGAGTGGTTCCTCTAAGCTTAAAGCACTCATCACATCACTTCTGGGTAGATCATGGGAAGTTAAGAGCTTTACAAGGCAGTGTTATACATTCTACCCTCTGGGAAAATAAATGCCAAAGTCTCTGCTAGAGAGGAGAGATTTGGGAGATTTTCATTGCCCCATGAGATTTTTTTTTTTTTTTTTTTTTTTAAATAGTGGCTTGTTTCTTTTTCCGTTTGAGCTTCCCCGCTTCTGGTATTCTGCACATGCTGTTCCCTGTAGTCAGCCCATGGAGTGACCTCCTTCACCCTCCTCTACCTCTCTCTTCTTGTGGCCGGTTCCTATACCTTCTCCTGGTATAGCTTATTTCAGAAAGGTCTTTATTGGAAAGGAAGGGGTTCAATGACCGGATACTAATGGTAGGGGCGGGATTGGCCTGCAAAGAGCCTTATCCTGGGAAAGAGCCTTTGTCTCCTCTTGTTCCCCTCCTTGACTTAGATGTTCTTCCTCTGTTCTTCCCTGCTCACTCACTGCCTATTTCCTCCCTTCCTAGGAGTTGTGCAAATCCTGTATTTACTTGTTCCTTTCTTGTTGGCTCCCAAGTACACTGGAAGGGCCACAGTCATGTTGTCGTGTTGCTACGTGTCCAGGGCCTGACTCCATGCCTAGCATTGTTGTAGGCCCCAGTCACATCTCCGGCTGATGAAGTCACAGACCTCCCCCTTGAAAACATCGTGTGGAGAACGATGTACAGGGTTTGGATTGTGGTTGTCTCTGCTTGTATGTTCTCACTCGGAGTGGGGAGCAGAAATGCAACAGAATTTATAATTCTACCATGAGAACTTGCATTTATTTGGCATCTTCTATATACAGGGAATTTTATCAGCATTATTTATATTTCTTTCTAACCTGCAAGACACATGTCCTAACACTTGGGGGAAAGGAGGTTCTGGAAGGCTCCAGTTTGGCCCCGCTCTTACTGGTTGAGTAAGCATTAGAAGCCACCTCCAACTTTGTCCCTTCCAAGGAGCTCTCCTCCCTGCCTGGAAGGGGCTAAATTCTGTGTACCCTGAAGGTTTGGCTCAACACTACTTCCTTCTTCCAAATGCCCCATGTGAGTTGTCTTTCTTCAACTCTCACAGCTTTTTATCTCTAGCTCTCTAATGATGCCTGTTTTCTACGTCGGGTCACCAGGTTCTAATTCGGATCACTTTGCCTGGGCTTCCCCATCCAGCCTGGTCTGGCTCCAGCCTATGGCTCTACTTGCCTCCTGAGTAACTCTCTCCTTCCTGTTTGGGAGGCTTACTGTACTAGTTTCTGTCCTTATAACAGGGCACAACTTTCATTTCTTGGACCCTTGAATGTGTGGTTCCCTTTCCTGACATTCTTTCCTCCACGGTTCTATTTAGCTATCTCCTCTGCCTCCTCTAAGACTCTCCTCCAATATTGCTGCCTCCAAGAAATCTTCCTTGATGCCCATATCCAAAGGAAGGCTCACGGTGCACTCCCCTCACCTATCTATCAGTATGTAAGGTCCTTCATGTGTTTTTCAGCATTATCACAACTGGCTGATTTCCGTGAGGCAGTTGACTTGCTTTTCTTTCTTTCTCACTCAGATATAAGCTCCATGAGGGTGGGGACTGTGTCTGTCATGTGCATCAGTATATGCCCAGCACCCAAGTAGATGGTCTAACACCATGCTTGGCCCACAGTAGGTGCTCAGTGGAATATTTACTGAAAAACACTGGATCATGTCACTCTTCTGCTCCAAGTTCTCTAAGACTTTACCATTTACCACTCAGAGTAAAAAAAGCATTACAGTGACCTACAAACCTCTTCCCCCCATCCCCTTGAATTGATGTCTCTGAGCTCTTCTGCCTTCTTCCCCTCACTTACTGGACACCTTCTCAGTGCTTCGCATACATACCAACCAAGCCTCTGCCTCAGGACCCTTGCATTGGCTCTGCCTTCCTCTGGAACCCTCTTCTCTGTGGATCATCCCTCTCTCCCTTCAGGTGTTTGCTCACATCTTGGTCTCTGAAGACCTTCCTCTCCCAATCTCTTTGGAATGTGAACCTTTCTTTTAGATGCCCACAGACACACTTACTGTCACACATTCCTTCTGCCCCTTCTGTGCTGTATTTATTGTCTATCTCCCCCCTACTACAGTGTAAACTCCCATTAGGGTGAGATCTTTATATATTTTCTTTCACTGATGCATCCCTGGATCTCCGACTAGACCCTAACACATAGTAGGTGCTCAGTAAATGTGAAATGAATGGCTGTGTTGCCTCATCTGATCTGCCCCATTGTTCTTCATTGCCCTCAGAGGAACAATGAACCTTCATTGAGTCTCCCTTCAAAGAATGAATGACTGTCACTTAGATGCTGAATATGGTCCCTTCTGACAGTATACCAGACAAGCACTTGCAGGGCTTTCAAGAGAAAGACTACTGCTGTAACACTGCAAAGCCTTAGCTTTTTGCGTTCGGCTGTCATTGGCGAATCTGACTAATTATTAATGAAACTGTTAATGAAATGATTAATGAATGGCTGTCTTGCCACCTTGCGTCCCCTGTCACTGCTGACGTTTCTCATAGCTTCCCCTCTGCAGACTCCCGTTTCTTTTCATGGTAGACCCTCTCTGGTCTAAGCAGCTGGCTTTAAGGGTGGGGTAGTTCTAGTAGTCCTTGGAGTGTGTATCTATACCTCTAGGTTTCTCTCTACTCTTAAGAACAGAAACAAAAAAGCAATCAGAAGGAGCTGAAGAGAAGGGATTTATGACGCATTTTTCAACCTTATTTATCCAAAGCTGAATGTTGCTGTTCAAGTGTTAGCGTAATTAGCGTGGCTTCTTAAGAACTGCAGGTCACAAGGTGTGGGATGGTGCCTGCTTCTTGCCAGCTGGGCCGTGTGATTCCGCCATATTAGACAGAGTAGACTGAGTTTTTGTTTTTTTGTTTTAAGAAGCAGCCCCTCCTTTGAGTTTATTAAAGCTTTTTCTTTTGCAGAGATTGCAGGACACTTTGCACCCCCCCCCCCCCCGGCTTCCTTTCTGCTCTGCGGGCACCTAGACGCGCTCTGCCACAGCACGTACCAGCTTCTGCCTCACTTGCTGGTTTCCTCCTCTGCCCACAGGCTTCCTGGGCACATGGACAGTAAGGGTTCCAAAAAAGTTCATTGAAAAAACTAATGAATGAATATAATTTGCTCTCCCCTTTCCCTTCCATGAGCAATTTGGTTTGCTAACTTTCATTTGACCCAAATATGAATCACACTGGAGCTACTCTTCCTAGATAATTGGTAAAGATAAAATGTCTCATTTCAACTTTTCAGGAAATTTAGACCAAAATCTTTGCAGAATCTGTACTCACCTAATCACCCTGTGTTTTTGTTTTTTGTTTTTTAAACAATTACAGGCTTAGAGGGAGGCCTGATTAAGAAATCCCTTCTTTAGCTTATTTTATAAAGTATGAAGCTAAAAAAAGTTTAAGGATTAAAAAGCCATGAATTTCTGTCAGTACTCACCTTTTGTTAGATACAATGCCTCTTAAGCCAGATAATTTCTAAATCCTGCTCCAGAATTTGCTTCTGTTCTGTCGCACTTAGACTGATCAATTTTCAGAAGTTGTAGGAGAGAAAATAAATTCTGTCTCCAAATGATGTTTATAATCTCAAATCTAAATTAAAACATGTCGATTCCACAGCAATAGTCACTATGGAAATAGAAACATATAGGCCTCGATTCTAAATCAAGAGAGTGTTTAGCTGGGTGGTATATATTTTCCATCATGTTTTTGAAAAATCTGTTACAGTGTATGCATTTTCAAAGGCTTAGATTTGATAAGCTTCTAAGAAATAGTACATGTGTGGGTCACATTAAAATTAAATGTACTTTGTACATGTTTGAGATGCGGTTTATAATCTCCTGCCCCTATCAGTGAAAATCCTGTTAAGGTATTAGACTAGACTTAAGGAATTTTAAAAAAGAAAACAAAAACCTGTTTGAAATAAATCTGTGGAAGCCTCCAGAGCAAGCAGATATGCCTATACATTATCTCCATTCAAATTCTTCTAAAATTCAAATGTTATATTAAGAATACTAACAAGTATAGAATGGATTTGAAAGAGTTTAAATAGAATTGCCACTCACATCTCAATTTACACCTAATTATCAAGCTTCATTTAGTTTTAGAAACTGTTTAAAAATATATTTGCTAATTTAAAAAATTGTCAGCTTAAAAAAAACCCCAAAGGTAATAATAGGAATCGTTTATTCTGAAGGTATATCGTACAAAAAAGACTTTAAGCTTATTTAAAAGTTTTAAAACTTAAAAAAAGGTTTTCCCCTTTTATTCAGACGAGTAAACAATATGCCTTCGTCCTTTTAAGCTTTTTTTTTTCTAGTAATTAGTTAACAAATGGTACTTCAGCCGGGATCTGTGTGCCTACTACGTGCTAGGCAATGTTCTAAATTCGAATGCCACTTCTCAAATAATATAAAACAAACATATGCTGCGATCATTTTGCTTTAAATATCATAAGCCAAGCATATAACTCTTTTACATAAAATACATAATTATTCTTATTTTAAGATTACATAGTTCCTTTCTTTCAAGGAGCCCAAGTTTTTTTTTTTTTTTTCTTTTTAGAGTCAAAACCACTATCTTCACGTTACCCTCCTACAGTTAGTGGAAACCAAGTGCGACCTACCTTTTCTTGCACCAGGCATGCCTCTCTAAAAATTAAAAATGGAAAGGAGTGATTGTTTCCTTGCCCAGTGATCTCTCCTCAATTGCAGAATGAGGGTGGCCTAGCCTCCCCCTCCCCACAAAAGGATCTGTTGTCAATATTCAGTCGATCTTCCTTCCCCCTCCACCCCTCGCTCTGCAAGATGAGATCAGTGTGTCTCCTTCTGCTGATACTTGACCTCAGCAATCACCTGCTTCTATGCCCTGTGCAGCAGTACCACGGAATGAAATAGGTCAGCCCATCTTGTGTCTGCTCGGAACTTTAGCTGTTTGGACATCCTTTTAAGTGTGCAGCTTGTCTCTAATTAGCCGGAATTCTAAGATCCTTCTCGAGCAGCTGACACCTTAGAGTCGTGCCTCCAAACGTATTAGGGATAATGATGTGTGAAATTCAGATGTGTGAGAGTTCTTTTTTCCCTAGTTCTAATAGGGTTGACCGAGGCATCAGTTTTCTTGTCTACTTTTTTTGCTCTCTCCATTTGACTTTACCCCATTTGCTAGAATACCCCTAAACTTAGAGGGTTGTGCCGTTGGGGTTTTGCCTTGATACCACATACCAACTCGTAGACTTACTTTTTTTGTTGTTGTTTCTTGAGGTGAAACGGCCAGCTGTTTGGGAGTCCCACAGGTCCGCTGTTAGCTGAAGTTCAACAGTCTGCTTAATAAAGAACGGATCCGATGTTTTGTCTGAAATCTTAAAAAGCTAATGTATCATTTAGAGCTCTTACCTGCAAGTTAATGTAGGTGGCTTAACTGACAAGGAAGCGATCATTTCATATTATAAGAAAGTCAGAAGTAGGAGCCTCAGATCTGTTTCTGTGTGATTCTCTCAGATTGGCCCTCCCCTGTGTGAAATCTCCTTTGAGGCTGATGGGAAGATGCTGCAGGAGTCCCAGCCCCACGTGCAGGCCAGATGATGTCCAAATAAACCATCTTCTGTCTCTTAGGAGCAGGAGAATATTTCCCAGAAACCCTCCTGGCTGACGTGCTGCCCTGTCTCATTGGTCAGCGTTTTATTACAGAGTTCATTCCTAAACCAGGCAATGGCAAGGAGGAGGCAGGGATTAGCATGACTGGCTGAGATAAATTGGACTATATCCCCTGAAACTACCTATTGGGGTGGGGCAGCTTCCCTGAAGTGCTTAACCTGGGAGAGATGAGATCTCTGAATAAAACCACGTTGCGGTCAAAAAGGGGGTCGGGGCGCCTGGGTGGCTCAGTCAGTTAAGGGTCTGACTCTTAGTCTTGGTTTAGGTCATGCTCTCAGGGTCCTGGGATTGAGCTCCGTGTCAGGCTCCCTGCTCAGGGTGAGTCTGCTTGTCTCCTTCTCCCTCTGCCCCTCCCCCTGCTCACTCGCTCTCTCTCTTTCTCTCTCTCTCTTTCTCTCTCTCTCTTTCTCTCTCTCTCTTTCTCTCTCTCTCTTTCTCTCTCTCTCTTTCTCTCTCTCTCTTTCTCTCTCTCTCTTTCTCTCTCTCTCTTTCT